>CM031236.1:534235363-534835363 GCA_018340775.1 Taxus wallichiana var. yunnanensis
CCATGGGATAAATTCCTCCTCCTCATGGTGGACATGGTTACTGCAGAGCCTTCATTTATGCCACCACAATAGCCACCTTAGTAGTATCTAACTCGTTCACCATTTAGACCTCCACATAGGTTTGATACTCGGAGGGGATAGAGTATGGTGCCTCCCCTTAGGGGTCCTATTAGGACACATGGATCACCTAGAGCTAAGTAAGCATGATCTTTTCATAAACAACCACAATATTCCATAGTAGGATCATCAGGATCCATGACACAGACCAATAGAGTACCTTTTAGAGCCACATCTCATTGGAGGGGACCAGGTAGTTATAATGGATGCAATTTACTTGGACATCATTAGAGAGAGTACCAATAGAAACTTAATAACAGGGTTAAGGCATTGATTTTGGAGCCTACAGTTGGTGACATGGAATGTAGCCATCAGATCTATGTAGAAGTCATTAATTTGTAGGTAGAGCACCTTAGCACAATGATTGAGACTACACGTATCATTTTGGTATCCCTACCTCTATTCGGTTTGATTCGGCTCAATGTCCGATTCTTTTTTTGAACCATATTTAGTAGAGTGATGTAGGATGGTGGTAGTTAGGTAGTGCCTTAGTTGGGATTTTGAGATGGATTTTAGAGCCAATATCTCGGGAGACTCCTTAGTTAAGGCATGCGTAGTTGACCTAGGAGCCTTCACCATTACCTTGGATCTTTGTATCATTATTTTGGGTTCTTATGGAGTCATCTTGGGAATGGATTAGTTATTTGTACACAAAGCTAGAGTTGATTGTTATAGTAAGGTTATATCTTGTACAAATGATTTGGGAGTTGAGTCGGTGATAGTTGGAGTTAGGAGACCCATATCTATTCACACTATTTCCGCTATGTAGCTTAAGCGGTGTGTGCGGTATGGGTGTCGATTTTATACTATTACAGAGTTAGTGATAGGTCGAGGATGGGGCTAGTGGATCTTCATTTGATGATCACCCCATTTTGTAGGATTTTTCTAATGTTTTATCTAGTGAGATACTGTGTTTTCCTCACCGACGTGAGATAGAATTTCACATTGATTTTGTTCCAAGAGTAGATCCTATCTCACGTGCTCCATATAGGATGACCACCCATGAGCTATGTGAGCTCAATTTGCAACTTAAGGGCCTTCTCGAGAAAGGCATAATCCATCCTAGTGTATCTTCTTCGGTTTCACTAGTGATTTTTGTGAAGAAGAAGGATGGATCTTTGCGGTTGTGTGTGGAATACAAGAAACTAAACAAAGTAATGATCAAGAATCATTACCCCCTTCCTTGCATTGATGATTTATTTGATCAGATGAAGGGGGCACAATGTTTTCCAAGATAGATCTTAATTCGGTCACCATCGGATGAGGATTGTAGAGGAAGATGTCTAGAAGATAGTATTTCTACACGAGATATGGTCACTATGAGTTCACATTTGTGCCATTCGGTCCAACGTATACCCCTTCGGTGTTAATGAGTTTGATGAATGGAGTGTTCAAAAATTTCCTAGAATGCTTTGTACTCGTGTTCCTTAATGAAATTTTGATCTACTCACGTACACGTGAAGAACATAAGGAGCACTTTCATCGAGGTTACGTAGTGTCTTTGTAAACAAAAAATTTCTTTGGAACACGGAGAAGTGTGCATTCTTCTAGTTTGAGGTTTTGTATTTAGGCCACATTATTTCTAGGGAAGCTATTGCAATTGATCCTTACATTATTAGAGCTATTATGGAATGGCCAACACCTAATAATGGGACCTGATGTGCGTAGTTTCATGGGATTGGCAGGTTATTACAGGAGGTTTTTTCAAGAATTATCTTATATTACGCATTCCATCACTTCCCTTCAACATAAAGGAAAGAATTTCATTTGGAAAGATAGATGTGAGCAGGCCTTCAGAACACTGAAGGAATGCCTTACGAAAACACCCATTCTTGCAGTGCCATATCCATAGGGAGATTTATTTGTTTGCACAAATGCTTCTTTGGTAGGATTAGAAGGTGTATTGATGCAGGAGGGTCATGTAGTAGACTTTGAGTCTCGTAAAATACAGGATTATGAGCTCAATTATATGACTCATGACCTTGAGCTTGTAGCATTTGTGCATGCTTTGGTTTGATGGAGACATTTCCTTTTAGGTAGGAGGTTCATTCTCGATGATGATCACTTGAGTCTTTGTCACCTCTTCACGTGGCCCAATCTCAATGCTCATAAGTGGCATTTGATGGAGTTTCTTTGTGAGTACGACATGGATAAAGAGCATGTGAAGGGGAAGGAGAAAGTGGTTATAGATGCCTTGAATCATCAGAGACATTTGGTTATGGCTACAATAGTTGGAAATATTTGGTGACCAAGATTTTGTAGAAACTTTCTCATGATAGCTTCTACCTTTTATTCAGAGTAGAGATCAAGTCTAAGATACCCCTTGAGGGGAATTTTGATGGATTTTCATTAGAGGTGAATGTTCTTCTTAGGAATAGAGGTCATCTATATGTTCCTAGAGATGGAGGATTGAGGCAGGATATCCTTGTTGAGGTAAACCATGCACCCTATTCATCTCATCAAGGTGCGAAGAAGATGCATGCCACTTTGAGAAAGTTTTACCATTGGAGAGGGATACGAAGAGACATATCTCATTTTGTGTGTTGTTTTTTTAAGTGCCAGAAGGTGAAGGTGAACATCAACATCCATATAGCCTTCTCTATCCTCATGCCATATCAGAATGGAAATGGGACACCATTTCCATGGATTTTAATGTAGGGCTACCATGCGCAGGAAAAGCGACAGTGGCGTGAGAATCTACAAGTGACTCTTCCGCGTGCACCCGACCTCTCGAGGTCGTGCCGAGACGGCCGGTGGGGGTAGAATATGCGAGACAAACTAGTTAGGCGTAGTCTAATGTCTTCAACACGCACTAGTGGAGTTTGCGAATCTAAGGCAAAGAAGGCCCTTCTAACTTGGGTGGTGTGATAGATCAATCAGCAAGGATGACTTCTCGAAGGCTCCAATCAATATCGAACTCGGCGTGATTAGATCTATGGGTTACGGAATGCATGGGAAATGACCTGGGATTGTTTTGTGTATATCTCCTAATAAGGTCATATAGTGGACGATGAATAAAATTGACTCTACGGACGATTTTCTGGCCTAGTCCAGAATTCCCTAGCTTCGTTGGCTATTGTGTCCAGTAAGGATAATTGTTGGATAATGATAGGTGGAAGTGGGGTAGACTGGAATACTAGTGTGCGTAGGCCAGTGTCTATATCCAACTGACTTGTGGATTCGTTGGGTTGTGGGATCTGTGGATCACAACCATAGACTCTTGGTTGTTGCGGTCCTGTTATGGTCATACGTGAGATCAAGTTCTAATCCCTAGTATCTAGTAATCGTAAGCCTTTTCAGCTTCTATGTTTAGAACCAATAGTTGTGTGATCTTCTCAGAATACCTTACAGGAGTTCTCGCAACCTGGATTCTTAAGCTGGTATCTATATCTACTAGGGTGTCTCCAATGATCATTTGTGGAACTAGAGGATTGCACCCAAATGTTTGTTCTCTTTCGAGCCCTTCTACAGTCATGTGGATATTTTCTAGGGTAATCTGTAGTTTGGCTGACTTGACCAAAACGCATGTGCTTGGTCGTCTTCTATGTTTAATCCTCTTAACTGTGAACTGATCAGTTGGAGATCTATGGTTGTTCGGAATACTTGTATCCTGAGATTTTGGTCTATGTCAACTATCGCTGTGGCGAGGTTTGGTTGAGGCACGATTGGCTCAAATATATATTCCCTGGGCTCTTGAGGTCCCGTTATTGTCATACGAAACAAAATGTAATCTAACTGTAATGAAATAAATTCTAACTACGTGAAATAAATCTAACTGCATATAACTTTATCCTTCTAAGAAATATTCTAACAATTCTAAGAAAAACAAACTATTTTAAGCGTATCTAGAAATAATAACTAAACAATAATTTAAAACAGACAAGATAACCGAGTGTGGTTATTTGCCTGTGTGATTTGGTAGAATTCTAAATATGTAAAATAGCTCGTCTAATCTATCTTGCAAGATTCTCGATCCGAAGTGAGGAATGAATCATAGTTTCTCGAAACTATCAATCCCCACAGCTTCCCTAGCAATATCGAGAATAGAATGAAAATGAAATAAAGTGATTAACTACTCTATTTGATATAAATCTGACTAGAACTTTGAAATTTTAAAACCTGGACTCCAGCAGTAAACAATGGCGAATCCGATGGTATATTTGATCTCGTCCTCGGTATGATCTTCTCGTTCTTTCGTGTTCACTTGGATCCAGAAAAGCGTGTAATGCTAGCACCGATAGGAGTAGATTTTGGGACAAGGACAGCTCAGAATGCAGACCGAGAATGCGAGTAGGAGAGGGATAGCGCAAGAGTACAGAGCTTGGCTTATGCGATTCCTAGCGGGATTTTACTGTGAGTCATGCAACGTGAAGCGACCAGAACCTGTGACTATCCTATACGAAGAGCAAAACCTGCAACTTTAATGGCTTCCTAAGCTATTTTGTTCCAAAATAAAGACACTGCTTGCACAAGTTGGATATGTGGCTTACTAACAACTGAATAAAGCTAACCAGGTATATAATGAATTGAACTAAGAACTCTAAGTCACAGTAAAAACAAATCTACAGCAAAGAGGAATTCAGAGGCAAGCTTCTAACCGGATTGAATGGAACAACAACACTGCCTGCACAAGATGGGTCTGTGGCTTACCAACAGCTGAGCAATACTAACCAAGTATGAAATAAACTATGCTATCAATCCTAAGTGAGCTACCCAAAATACTAAAAACCAGAAGACTCTAACAAGGAAAAATGGTGGCCAAAACTCCAGCTCAAATTCTTCACAAAACTCAACCCAAATTCAGACCAAAATCAGACCATTTGCATGTATACAAACCATGCATTTATAGGAATTCAAACACCCAAGAATCAAAACCAAATTCAACTCCTAAACAATAAACAAAGGAAAAACACTGTTCCAGGGGACCAAAAACATTAATGCATGCTCAAGTCGGCAAAGAAAAGCTGGTAAATCATGATATTTCACGCGGGTCGTGTCAAAAGAGCGTTCTGGAAAATGCGCACAGACCGCCACTGCGAGCGGGGCGGCGATTCTGAGACCGCCTGCCTATTCAGGGCGGCGGTCACGAGACCGCCGCCCTGCAGGGCGGCGGTTTCGTTACTAAAGGTCAAGAAGCCAAAGAAAGAGGGAAAAAGGGGAAAGTAAAGGGCGCGGGGGCAAAGCAAGGCATGCGGGATGTTAACGCATACTCCGAGGGATTTTCCGGATCCCGAACACCTTGCGAGGAGACCTGTATCATCATTGGGGCACTTGTTACACTGTTCTGGTAGTACAATACCTTACAATTTTGGGTACGTACATATTGCCCCCTCGGAGAAGCGTTTTAGCCATGAAGAGGCGTAAAACGGTGGGTCCAAGTATGGCCGTCCCGAAATGGGGAGTTAGAAGTTATACCTTACACGTCCGTGTGTTGAAATGACGCCATTCCAAAATTCCCGCTACCTGCAAAATGAAAAGAGAACTCAAGTGCAGATAGATACAATAATTTGGAAAACAAACACTAAAAGAATAGGGAAAGAGAACGTACCATTTGTGCGGGGATAGAAACTTACCTCCATCGCTCCAAACCTGCGAAAAAGCCATTTTAAAACGAAACAAAACGATATATATATGAAAGTGGGCCCATTTTCCTATTCATTTGCGCGAGTTGATTTGATAGATTTTGAGCTCTGGGACCCACGGTGATGGTTTCTTGCGTGAATAGAGTCGAAACATCCGGAGTGAGATAGCGATCATGCCCCCACGTGCGGAACACCACCCCGCGAGATCACAGGTTGGTTTTCTTTAATTTTGCATTTTTCCCCCTTCAATTTTGAAATGGCAAATTCTTTGCAATGGGGGGGGATTTTTGAAAATGCTAGGTTCAAAAGGTCCACCTAGGGGGCGCTCACCTGGGTAGGCTTTGTTTTTAGCCAAAATGGTCAATTTTTGCATTTTTGGGCTTTTAGTTTTAAAAACCCGCGGGTTTTCGGTTTTGACGCCGCCCTGGCCAGGGCGGCGGTTACATGACCGCCACCCTGTTCAGGGTGGCGGTTACACGACCGCCGCCTTAAGGCGGCGGTTACAAAACCGCGCCCCCTGCTCAGGGCGGCGGTTTTGCACAGAATGCAAAAGAACTTAACTTTTGAGATTGCACTTGTATTTTTATCATTTCTATATGCTTTTATGACTCTCTCGATATTGATTAGATACTAACTTGCCCTGTTTTGTGTGTTTTGGTTGTATGCAGGCGAGAGCAGAGTATATCAGATGGAGCCGAGAGAGAGAGTGTGATTGGCTTTCGGGGGTATTAGATGCCCTTTCTCAGGATGAGGAGGATACATTACAGAGGGCCGGTATATTGCGTATATCGCGCGTGCCCCATGTCACACCGTCTAGTCACATTCTTTGTGACTTGTTCTCATATTGGGATGCAGATCGGAACACTTTCCGATTGCCAGGGGTCCGCGGTGAGTGGACCATCACTTTGGAGGATGTTTACCGTATCCTGGGGGTCCCGATCATCGGGAGGAGACTCACACTAGAGAGCACAGGGTCCCGAGCACAGATTGCACAGTGGGCAGGTTACATGGGGGATGCAGCCATCTCCACGGGGCTGAAGAAGGGAGTGAGAGTTAGATCCATTCCTTCTTTGCCCATCCCCGTATTTCGACAGGCTATCATGGGGATCCTTGCCTCGAGGCTGATCGGGGACAAGGGAGGGGATACCTTACTATACTGCTGGGCCCCCATCATTGCACAGATAGAGGGGCATGGTCGGATATATGCCTGGGGCGCAGATATTTTGGGGACCACTTATCACGACTTATACAGGGTGGTCCGTTTACAGGGACAGTCTTTGAGCCACCCTACTCTAGTTATGAGTTGGGTGTATGAGCGCTTCATTCCCTATGGCAGAGGCGTGGAGGTGGCAGATCCGGGGCTGTGAGGGCAGCCAGATGGTCAGACATGTCGGTGCTTAGAGCACCTCACCAGCCAGTAGCTTCCCTCACCACAGCAGATATGGAGGCCACACCGTACCAGCTCATGGCCGACATTTGGGGAGAGGAGGCTCTCACATTGATCTCTTGCTCCACCACAGGGCAGCTTATTGACCATGTGGGATGGGTGGAGGTACATCCTTTTGGCAAGGTTCCTCAGCAGTTCGGCCTCCCATATGTGGGCATGCTTCCTCCAGTGGCACCAGTCTATAGATCAGTCCGGGAGGCTAGAGGGGGCCTAGAGGCCGTGGTTGGACAGCGATCACTCCTGGCACTCCTATTGCAGCCAGGAGGGTAGTTCGGGCTAGAGGGAGATCCGGTGCGCCTCGGGCACCTTTGCTTCAGATTGCTGCGGGTCCTGCTCATAGCAGCGATGACCCTATAGATATCGACTCCGATTCTGAGGAGCTTACAGAGGGAGGGTCGGAGGAGAGAGACGGATGATAGCGATCCTAAGTGGTATGACACTCAGGATATTTTACAGGCAGAGAGGGCCGAGTAGAGTGGAGAGAGAGAGACTCTAGTTCGAGAGGAGCCCTCTCTCGTGGCGTGGTGGAGAGGACGAGTCCATTGCGGGGACGTCATGTTGCCCCTACTACAGAGCAGCCCCTCAATCGGTAGCGGCATCTGCAGCGGCGCTGGCCCTAGTGACCCATCTTGGAGGCCCGGTGACCCGAGTAAGTTATCCTCTTCTCCTTTTCAATGTTTGTCTAATTTAGGATTTTTAATTGCTATCTCTCCTTATGTTTTGATATTGTATCTTTTAGTCTCTTGCCTAGCTTCTAATTCGTTTTCTTCTTTGTTTTGCAGAGACTGTTGATGAGTGGCGGGATCTAATCCGTAGGGTATGCACTGATTCTCTGATGATCCCTATGGATAGGACCCATGCGGAGCTATCTGTAGATGTTGGGGAGCCCTCAGCAGCCGGCAGGCATACCGACGTCTTCGCTCCCGTTTGGCACGTGGCCAGGATGGTGTCGACTCTCCGTACAGAGTTGGCAGGCTATAGGACAGCCGAGCATCTTATGAGGAGCCATTCTCGTGGCGAGACCGTGGCTGCTCCTCGAGACCCTGAGCCCTCCGTGCATTCAGAGCGCCGGCGTAGCTAGAGTCCTAGGCGAGGGCGCGCACCCTCGGAGGGGTCGCGTAGGGGTTGAGAGGTGACTTGGCCCTTGTATTTTGTACTATAGATTCTTTTGTATATCACGGGCTCTTTGAGCGTTTTGACCATGCCTAGAGCATGATGGCATTGTATATAAACATTGATTATTTATATATATGCATTCGTTTTTGGATCAAAACTTGTCACTTGTGTTTTCCCTTTCTGTTTCTAGCTTCCTCATGTATACTACGATGTATGTTTTATATGCTTTCTAGAATGTATGCAATGGAAAACAGATGATGCAAATGTTTGCTTTCTTTTTGTGTTTCATGATGCTGATACATGATATTGTAGATATACTTTGATCTTAAATCTTAGCTCACGTGAGAAATTTGGATACCTCATGATTATTTTGGCAAAGTGATGAAAATAACCAGTATGATGAATAGATTAACTTGCCCCACTCCTAACTCCACGCAACTAGTAAGATGCGAAGGCTCATCACCAAGAGCCAAGAAGGGTGCAAGTTATGAAATATGGTGAAATGATAGTGATGAAAGACAGATGAAGCTTTGGTGGAACCAAATTGAAAACTACAAGCTTACTCCACCCGAATGACTTCATAGTTTTGGATGCAACTTGCTTTGCGGTTTATCCAGACTTAGACCCGTAGATGGCCACATAGTAGACAAAATCTGGTTTTAGGATTTTTAACTCTTTTTGGAATTTTGAATATCTGATTCATTCGTTTTTGACTCAAATTTTGAATAGTTTGTTTATGACCTTTTAATGTTTGCATTGTCTAGAGGACCCCCTACACTTTGCCCCATGCTACTAGTAAGAAGCGTGGGTTTATCACCGTGGGCAAGGCATAGGCGAGTAAGGGCATTTCCATCCTTTCCCAACCCTACGTCACTAGTAAGAGACGCAAGCTCATCACCGAAGGTTGGTAGGGCAAGGAAATGTGTAAAAATAAAATTTTCTGTTTAATCACTTTTTGACTTGTCTTTTTGAGTAAAATGTCAGTATATGCTTGTTTCCAAAGAGATGTGTATATGGGATAGATGTGACACCATGAAGCTTCTAGAATAGACCATAGGCAAGACACCTATCCTAAGAAGAAATCAAAGTGAGAACAAACTTGCAGATCTTGGTATGGTTACCGTTAAGACTTCGTCATGTTTGATTTTATTTGATAAAAGATTCCAAGATGACTTGATGATATCAAAGATGGAGAGGTATGATTAAAGAACTTTATGCCAGAAACATCACGAGTTTGTAATAAATTGCTTTGAGAATAGATTCCTTGATCACAATTTGTGTAAGAACAAGTGGACAAAATGATCCTAATCTATATGAAAATGCAATGTAGATAGCTATATAGGTAGCGTTAGCTGCTTATGCGTAGAAACGCTTGAGGTGCAAGGAATTGACTGTTTCGCCAAACTCCTCACCTTCTAACGTACATAAGAGATAAGCACCATTCCCATAGTCCTTCATGACTCGGTATGGGCCCAACCATTTGGGCAGAACTTCCTTCCTTCGCCGGTCTTCTTGTCGATCCGGCTGTCTAGTCTTAGAACTAGATCACCTTCATATATGTCGCGTTCATAGACCTTCTTATTATACTGCCGGCACATTCACTCAGCATAAGTTCTATGCCTTTGCTCAAAGCATCTAACCTAGTTTCATCTAGGCTTTCTAGTTGGGAAAGACGTGCTTCTCTGTAAGCGTCTTCATCCAGAATCCCTTGTAGTGAAATGCGGAGACTGGGTATTTCGACCTCAAGCGGGAGAACTGCTTCTGCCCCAAATACTAGCGAGAAAGGAGTTGCTCCCATTGGTGTTCTTATTGAGGTTCGGTGGGCCCACAAGGCCGGATGTAACTTCAAATGCCAATCCCGCTTGTTTTCTTTTACTGTTTTAAGGAGAATGGCCTTCAGCGTTTTGTTTGTTGCTTCAGCCTGTCCGTTGGCTTGGGGATAATACAAGGAAGCCGTATGATGGCTTATTTTAAATTTACCGCATAGTTCGCGAACTTCTTCATTTTTGAAAGAAGTTCCATTATCAGAGATAATGATTTGCGGGATACCGTACCTGCAAATGATTTGATTTAAAATGAACTTAGCGATCACCGAGCCAGGTACGGTAGTAAGAGGCATGGCCTCCACCCATTTGGTAAAATATTCAGTGGCCGTGATTATAAAATTGTGGCCGTCTGTGGATGAGGGAGAGAATTTCCCTATTAAGTCTAGGCCCCATGTAGAAAAGGGCCATGGAGTAGCGATTGGTTACAAAGCTTGTGCTGGCATGTGGATCTCGTGGGAGAATTCTTGGCACTTATGACACCTGCGTGCAAACTCTATCGCGTCATGTTCTAGAGTGGGCCAGAAATAGCCCATTCGATGTATTTTTCGAGCAGTGGCATGGCCACCGAAGTGGCCTCCACATATACCGCTGTGGGATTCATGGAGAATCCTCTTGGACTCTTCTGTGTCGACACATCTTAAGAGCATTCCATCGAATGCTTTTCGATAGAGCACCTGCTCTATGATGACATATTTAGATATGATTATGCGTAACCGCCTTCTTTGTTGCGGTGTAACTGCCTCCGGGTACGTATGGTCCATGATATAATTAATGATATCAGTGTACCAAGGGCACTCAGAGATAGCAGGTCGAGTTTCGATGTAGTATACGCATTCATCTGGAAAGTCTAAATCTACTAGATCGCCTCCGTCTAATGGGTTGTCAGCTAACCAATCCACGATGATTTGTCCTTTAACTGACTTCTGGTTTACAAATGTTAATTCGAACTCTCCCATTAAGGTTATAAAACGTCCAGCTTTTTTGGACAAGGACCCTTGTGTGAGAAAAGTCCGTAAATGGTCCGTCTTTACCATGACCTTTGTTTCTTGATTCAGCATGTAATGTCTTAGACGTTTAGTAGCAAAGACTATGGCAAGGCATTCTCGTTCTGCCTGTGTATAGCATGTTTCATAGTCGAGCAATGTTCGGCTAATGAAATAAATCGCACGCTCTCTCTTGTCATCGTCTTCTTGGGCCAACATACAGGCCAGCGAGACATCGGTAGCCCGTGAGTATAGAATTAACGGGCGATCTAGCTTAGGTGGCATTAGCGTAGGCGGTGATAACAGGAAACGCTTGACTGCATCAAAAGCTTCATTGCAATCTTCAGTCCAATCAATGCTATAGTCCTTCTTGAGTAAATTGTTGATTGGATGAACGGTGAAGCTTAGATCCGGGATAAATCTCCGGATTGCACCTAGTTTTCCGAGAAATGATCTGATTCCAGATTCACTCGAAGGTGGGACCATTTCGAGGACAGCCCGAATTTTGGTTGGATCAACATCGATCCCTCGTGATGATATGATGTAACCTAGGAGCTTTCCTCCTGTTACACCAAATACGCATTTCTCTGGATTTAGCGTGACTCCGTATTCTATTAGACGTGAAAGAATGATGCGGAGTACTTCGGGATGGTCACAACGCTTCTTGGCCTTAGCCAACAAGTCATCTACGTAGGATTCCACGATTTTATGAATTAAATCATGAAATATATAAGTCATAGCCCGCTGGTATGTAGCACCAGCGTTTTTGAGACCGAAAGGCATGACAACATAGCAATAGGTTCCCCAAGGAGTTATGAACGTGGTTTTAGCTTGATCTTGCTTGGATATTCTGATTTGGTTGTATCCCGAGAATCCATCCATGAGAGACAAGAGTTCAAAACCAGCTGTTGCATCAACAATAACGTCTATGGATGGTAATGGGAAATCGTCTTTAGGACACGCTTTGTTGATGTCTCGGAAATCTATGCAAATGCGTATCTTTCCGTTCTTCTTGAGAACGGGAACGATGTTGGATACCCATTGGGAGTAGTCAACTGGCTTGATGAATCCTACCTGAAGGAGTTTTATTACCTCCTCTTTTACCATGAGAGCTACTTTGGGCTTCATGGGTCTTGATTTTTGTTTAATGGGCTTTGCATCTGACCTAGTGACGAGGTTGTGTACCGCAATGTGGGGGTGCGACTCCGTCATCTCCTTGTAATTAAATGCAAACGCCCTCGATGTTCTTTGAGAACCTGAGTATGTATTTCCACTTCTTCTGGTGTCAATGAAGAACCTAGTTTCAGTATTCTTGGTTCATCTTTTGTCTCGATGTTGACATCAATTGTTTCTTCGATTAAAGAGGCGTTACCCTCTTCAAACTCAGGTGGTGCTTTGGAGGTAGATCTATATCATCCCCATTTTCTATTGTGTATATGCCAGGTTCTCTTTGTGAGGGAAGATCTGTTACGAGATTTCCGAAGTAGGA
This sequence comes from Taxus wallichiana var. yunnanensis, assembly GCA_018340775.1. Taxonomy (NCBI): domain Eukaryota; kingdom Viridiplantae; phylum Streptophyta; class Pinopsida; order Cupressales; family Taxaceae; genus Taxus; species Taxus wallichiana. Next base: position 534,247,924 of record CM031236.1, read on the forward strand.
GGATGAATGCGGAATCAGGGATAAATCTAGCGTGTGATAGGAGAGATGTAGTGATGCATAGGCATTTAAATAATCCAAAGTAGCCGCATCATTTCCAACATGGTCTAGGACGGTAGATTCACTTCCTCTTGAAAGAGAATTTTCATTGTTTTTATCAATGGTTCGTCACGAATGGATCTTTGTGAAGTGAGTATCTTCTAGCTCATTGATTGGAGTAAACGTGATGCCGAGGTTGCTATTGAATCGGCGAGAAGATTTTTCTCGCGGGATTGCTTCAATGGATATGAAGTTAAACGCCTTGCTTAAATCTAATACAACGTTTTTGTAGAGTTGTAAATGTTCGGCTTTAGTTTCATATACTTCAGAAACTTGGTTTGTTACTAATTGCGAGTCTCCCAAGACTCTGATGTTATCAATACCAATCCTTCTAGCTAAGGTGAGGCCAAGAAGGAGGGCTTCGTACTCAGCACCGTTGTTTGTGCATTCAAAGTTTAACTTAAAAGAGAATGGGAGGACCTTCTCCTCGGGCGAGGTAAGAATTATACCTGCCCCGCTCCATAACGGCATTTAGCTCCATCGAAATGGAGAGTCCAATACTTAGCCGGGAGTATAGATGTTGGGGTATCTGCTGCGTTTGCACACTCTACTTCTACCATACAGAGATCTTCTGCTGGCAAGGAACCAACACCTAGGGAAAATCCCATGCCTACTGAATCGAATGGTAAGAACATTGGTGAATCTTGTTCTATCAATTCAACGATTTTCGCAGTAGTCCCTAATGATACTGTTTCTTTAGTTTTACCTTTAGGGGTTGGAGTTGTTTTGGCTATGCTGGTAGTTTCAAGATCTGTTGTAGGTATCATTTTTTCCTCTGTCTTTGGGTCAGAGGGTTTATTAAGTTGGTTTGTTGGCAGTTCGAATTCTGAGTGCACCCCTGGTCTTTTCTTTAAATCAGCTAGGTGCAAATCGAAAGGTTTTGGGTCACCTTTGGCTACAAATACCTTTCCCAGATGCAAGAATCTTACTTCCTGAAATAGCGTGGAAGGGATTGCCTTCATTCGATGTATCCAAGGTCGGCCGAGGATCATATTATAGTTAGTTTCCCGATCTATAATATAAAATTCAGTCAAGATGGTTTTGGGCCCTAAGGTGACCGGCAGTATTATAGTTCCTATCGAAGTGGCTTTAAGGCTATCATAGCCTCTCAAGGTGTTTCGTGTAGTGGAACAGTTCGTTTCTCCATATCCAAGTTTTTGGAGGAAAGAGAAAGGGACTATGTTAACTGCGGCCCCATCATCAACCATTTCCCGTTTTACATAGTTATTATAAACCCACACCTGTAAGTGTAAGGCTGGGTCACCTCGGCGTGTGAACTCAGCATCGTGGGCATTTTACTTATTTCGAAAATGAATTCGACATCCTTGTCCGGCTGCCCCGAAGGGTGGATGTCAAAATCTACGTGATTTACTTGTGTTTCAGGAGGTGGAGTGATGTTAATTAGATGGCCTAGACCTAATGCTTCTAAAAGAGCAGCTACGTTAGGGGAGAGTTTTTAGCAAGTCCAAAAATGAAATGTGTGAAAAGGTCTTTGTTAGGTCACTAATTAAATCATAGGCACCGATGGGTTTTTCAATTATTTGCTGACTCCTATCTGTCTCTGGCAGATGACTTGGGCTCGGTTGAGAGAAATACTCTCGTGTTCTTGTTATAGCTTCGATAGGTAGTTCAGCATCTAATTCTACCAAACTAACTATCTTAGGTCTTGGTTGAGCTCCCAACTGTGGCGCAACTGACGGATTTAATGAAGTTGAAGCTTCATGATCATTGTTTCCCGTTATTGCACCTTTGTTTGTTCCGGTTGGATTCAGCCTATTGCCATCATGATTTGGGAGCGGATCGTTAAAGATCCTGAGGGGAGCATTCTGAGGGGAAACTGCCCCTGCGAGCGTATTTGGTTATGATGAGACGGGATCTGCCAAAAACAAGTCTGTGAAGAACTGTCTTTGTTCTTCTGGCAAGCGTTGCATAAATTTATTGTAGTCACGGCACGTTCTAGTGTCGTGACCATAAATTTTATGGAAACCACAATAAGAATTGGGGTTATAATTCCCGTTTTGTTGGTTAGGTGTGTATTGTGGCCTAAAATTCCGATCAAACTGTTGCCTATTAGGACCAAAGTTTTGGAATTGTTGTTTTTGGTTTTGACTTTGGTTTTGGTAACCAAATGAGTTTTGGCTTGGCCCTTGCATGGGATTTCACCGTTGTTGTTGTTGTTGTTGTTGTGGATGGTTAAAATCCACTTTGTATTATTCTTTGGGAAAAGTTGTTGTTCATTGGTTATTTGTTTGTGACGGAGTATTAACAACATTTACCCTCTTGGGCTGGTCGGTTACCCCATCCGTTGTTACCCCACGATTTTTGTTAAGGATTTTGGGTCCTTGATTGACATTTGTGGTAGTTGTAGTATTTTGAGTGGAGGTGATTAACCTCCCATTTGCTCCGTAAGTCTTACGACCACTATCTATTCTTTGCTGTTGATCAATTCGTAGAGCGCTCTCAAGTACCTCATCATAAGTCCTTAGTGGGAACTCTACGGACTTCTTCCTTCACTTCTCTACTGAGAGAATGAAGGAATAAATCACATAGTTCCATCTGATCCATGTTTGGAGCACTTGCTGATGAATAAAGAACTGTACGCCACCTCTGGATGAAATGGGCGACAGATTCATTGTGTTCTTGTTTGATATGTAAGAATTCCCTGATTCCTGTTCTCAATAGTTTATTCATGTCAAAGGCTTTGATGAACTCTGACACGAGTTGTTTAAATGAATGTATGGAAGCTTCAGGTATTCTATAATACCAATCGAGAGCGATGCCTTCCAAGGTTTTGGGAAATATTTTAGCAACAACCCCATCCCAAGGGAGTAATTCTCGTATGGCTGTAGCGTAAGCTTTGATATGCGCGTTTGGATCTCCCTCACCCTTGAACTTGGGAAAATCAGGGAGAGGTCTTGGAAGCATGACGCTTCATATGGTGAAATCTAAGGGTTCCTTTAGATATTCTGAATACGTCCCTATTGCATAGCTTTCGACCATTGATGGTGGTTGCTGAGGGAGCAATGGTGGGATAGGTTGTTGATACGGTGCAGCATATGCGTTGGCAGGGGCATAGGGAGGTCCCTGCGTTGGAGCAAACATGCCGGGAGAGGAGAACATATCTCCTTGTGGGGATTTAGAGTACATGTTTAAATAGGATGGGGTATTGTCAAGGAATGGATTGTTTGACACTAGACCTGGAGGAATAGTGTTAGAGATGGTGGGCCTTGTTGGCGTTTGTTGAGGAAATTGAGGAGGCATGCCTAACGTGCCTACTCCTGTGAGGAGATCTACTTGGCCAGAGTGGTATGGAGGATTGGAACTTCCTGTTTGCATGAACGGAGAATTTTGATTTGCTTGAGCAAGTTCTAACCCTCTCACTCTTTCTACTAACGTTGAAATGACTTCATTTGGTGAAGTCACGGTACTTTTCCTGAGTGGCGTTTGTCGTATACCCTGGTGTTGTATAGGCATGTGATAGCCTGTCATGAACTGATTGCTATCTTGCCAAGTTTCTCCAAGAATATTTCCTGTAGAGGTATTTTCTTGAAAAGGGGTCTCGGGTTGTACTTGTAAACCTCCTATAGGTGGGTACATACCCCGGGAGCGTTGTTCACTCCTAGGATAAGGTATCGATTGTCCATCGTCTAAGACCAGGTATGGATCTGATTGTCTACTAATATGTGGTCTGAGTAGTATTTGAGGAGACGAACCAGATTCTCCGGTAAACGTCATATTGTTTGACCCTGAAGGCTCTGTTTGTTGGGTTCGAGGGAGTTGGTCTAACTCCTCGGTTTGAAGAGACAAACTATATCTGGTTCTTGGGGTTTGAGTTGACAACTGATTAGTTGAATAGTTGTCGCCCCATACTGAGAGCGAGGGTGATGATTCCCTATTCTGTTGGGCGTAGTATGCCTCAAGACCCAGGAGGGGTCTGCCGTATGCATCAAATCCCGACATATTCGGGGGGTATATGAATACCCACAGAATAATGGGAAAGAGCGAAGGTGAAAGAGAGAAGATGAAACTTCTCAAAGAGAAGGTGAAACAATTGTTTGGTTCACGTCGGGTTCACCAATTTTGTATGCCGGAAAAGCGACAGGTGAGTGTGAGAATCTACAAGTGACTCTTCCGCGTGCACCCGACCTCTCGAGGTCGTGCTTGAGACAGCCGGGGGGTAGAATATGCGAGACAAACTAGTTAGGTAGTCTAATGTCTTCGACACGCACTAGTGGAGTTTGCGAATCTAAGGCAAAGAAGGCCCTTCTAAGGGACCGGTGTGATAGATCGATCGGCGAGGATGAGCTGGCAAGGCTCCAATCAATATCGAGCTCGGCGTGATTCGATCTATGGGTTGTGGAATACGTGGGAAATGACACAGGATTGTTTTTGTGTATATCTCCTGATAAGGTCATATAGTGGATGATGAATAAAATTGACTCTACGGATGATTTTCTGGCCTAGTCCAGAATTCCCTAGCTTCGTTAGCTGTTGTGTCCAGTAAGGATAATTGTTGGATAATGATAGGTGGAAGTGGGGTAGACTGGAATACTAGTGTGCGTAGGCCAGTGTCTATATCCAACTGACTTGTGGATTCGTTGGGCTGTGGGATCTGTGGATCACAACCATAGACTCTTGGTTGTTGCGGTCCTGTTATGGTCATACGCGAGATCAAGTTCTAATCCCTAGTATCCAGTAATCGTAAGCCTTTTCAGCTTCTACGTTTAGAACCAATAGTTGTGCGATCTTCTCAGAATACCTTACAGGCGTTCTCGCAACCTGGATTCTTAAGCTGGTATCTATATCTACTAGGGTGTCTCCAGTGTCCTGGTTTGTGGAACTAGAGGATTGCACCCAAATGTTTGTTCTCTTCGAGCCTTTCTACGATCATGTGGATCTTTTCTAGGGTAATCAGTAGTTTGGTGACTTGACCAAAACATATGTGCTTGGTCGTCTTCTATGTTTAATCCTCTTAACTGTGAACTGATCAGTTGGAGATATATGGTTGTTCGGAATACTTGTATCCTGAGATTTTGGTCTATGTCAACTATCGTTGTAGCGAGGTTTGGTTGAGGCACGATTGGCTCAAATATATATTCCATGGGCTCCTGAGGTCCCGTTATTTTCATACGAAACAAAATGTAATCTAACTGTAATGAAATAAATTCTAACTACGTGAAATAAATCTAACTGCATATAACTTTATCCTTCTAAGAAATATTCTAACAATTCTAAGAAAAAAAAACTATTTTAAGCGTATCTAGAAATAATAACTAAACAATAATTAAAACAGACAAGATAACCGAGTGTAGTTATTTGCCTGTGCGATTTGGTAGAATTCTAAATATGTAAAATAGCTCGTCTAATCTATCTGCAAGATTCTCGATCCTACCTCAGAAGTGAGGAATGAATCATAGTTTCTCAGAAACTATCAATCCCCACAGCTTCCCTGGCAATATCGAGAATAGAATGAAAATGAAATAAAGTGATTAACTACTCTATTTGATATAAATCTGACTAGAACTTTGAAATTTTAAAACCTGGACTCCGCAGAATAGTGGCGAATCCGATGGTGTATTTGATCTCGTCCCCTCAGTATGATCTTCTCATTCTTTCGTGTTCACTTGGATCCAGAAAAGCGTGTAATGCTAGCACCGATAGGAGTAGATTTTGGGACAAGGACAGCTCAGAATGCAGACCGAGAATGCGAGTAGGAGAGGGATAGCGCAAGAGTACAGAGCTTGGCTTATGCGATTCCTAGCGGGATTTTACTGCGAGTCATGCAACGTAAAGCGACCAGATCTCGTGACTATCCGATACGAAGAGAAAAAACTGCAACTTTAATGGCTTCCTAAGCTATTTTGTTCCAAAATAAAGACACTGCTTGCACAAGTTGGATATGTGGCTTACTAACAACTGAATAAAGCTAACCAGGTATATAATGAATTAAACTAAGAACTCTAAGTCACAAAGTAAAAACAAATCTACAGCAAAGAGGAATTCAGAGGCAAGCTTCTAACCGGATTGAATGGAGCAACAAAGACCTTCGCCGCACAAGATGGGTCTGTGGCTTACCAACAGCTGAGCAATACTAACCAAGTATGAAATAAACTATGCTATCAATCCTAAGCGAGCTACCCAAAATACTAAAAACCAGAAGACTCTAACAAGGAAAAATGGTGGCCAAAACTCCAGCTCAAATTCTTCACAAAACTCAGCCCAAATTCAGACCAAAATCAGACCATTTGCATGTACACAAACCATGCATTTATAGGAATTCAAACACCCAAGAATCAAAACCAAATTGAACTCCTAAACAATAAACAAAGGAAAAACACTGTTCCAGGGGACCAAAAACATTAATGCATGCTCAAGTCGGCAAAGAAAAGCTGGTAAATCGTGATATTTCACGCGGGTCGTGTCAAAAGGGCATTCTGGAAAATGTGCACAGGACCGCCACTCACGAAAGCGGGCGGCGGTTACTGAGACCACCACCCTATTCGGGGCGGCGGTCACGAGACCGCCCTGCCGGCGGCGGTTTCGTCACTAAAGGTCAAGAAGCCAAAGAAAGAGGGAAAAAGGGGAAAGTAAAGGGCGGCCGGGGCAAAGCGAGGCATGCGGGATGTTAACGCATACTCTGAGGGCTTTTCCGGATCCCAAACACCTTGCGAGGAGACCTGTATCATCATTGGGGCACTTGTTACACTGTTCTGGTAGTACAGTACCTTACAATTTTGGGTACGTACAGCTACTACCTACATCGAGATACCACCACGATGCCATCATGGGTAACGACGAAAAAATTGATGAAAGTGGTTAATTTTTCTCTGGTAAAGACCACATATACAACTAGTGCAGTAGTGAGAGTATATCTAAAAATATTGTTAGGTGTACATGATTCTATAGAAGATTAGTTATTACCATAACCCCTTGTACACATCTCACTTTTGGACCACCATGCAGTATGCTATTGGGATGAAAATAAACTTTAGTATAGTTTATCACCCCAGGAAAGATGGAAAAACAAAGTTGGTGAATCGGATCTTGGAAGAAATGCTTGAGATGTATGTCATAGACCATCGGTCAAGGTTGGAAGAGTACTTGTATTTAGTGGAGTTAACATACAACAATGGTTTCTAGAGTTTGATTGGTATGGATCCATTGCAGGAATTGTATGGCGGGGAGTGCGGGACACCGTTGAGATGGGATAAGTTGAAGGATAGGGTTTCTCTTGGGCGGATTTATTACAGGATATAGAGAAACAAGTTATTATTATTTGATAGAGATTACATGAGGCCTAGGATAGAAAGAAGAAATATGCAGATCAAGTAGAGCTCATATCGTAGTTTTGAGGTGGGCATGAAGGTGTTTCTTTGTGTCAAACATCATAAGAGCCTTACCCATTACGGAAAAGGCTCTAAGATTTCTCTTAGGTTTGTGGGTCCCTTTGAGATCTTGGAGCGTATTAGTCCTCTCGGCCTACCATCTAGCATTTCCACCAGCTTGTCTCACATCCATGATGTATTTCCTATTTTATGCTTAGGAGGTACATTCCAAATCCTTCTCAGGTATTAGATTAGACTATATTGCAAGTCCAGGATCAGGGGTAGGTGATGGTGGATCCCATCGATATTTTAGAATGCGGGACCCTAGGCCTTCGAGGTAGAGATATTGATCATGTTTGCATCCATTTGGATCGATATGATGAGACAAAAGATACATGGGAGGACACCACATCTTTGAGAGCACAGTTCCTACACTTGTTCCATTGACTTCAAGGAGGAAGTTGAGTCTAAGGGGATGGTGATGTAGTGCCCACTCCTCTTTGACATTGATATTAATATGATTTTTCTTACTTTGGATTGGATTTATAGACATTGTTATCATATTTTGAACATTGATCGATGGACATTGTTATATTTGATTAGCTTATTTGATAGATAGTATGGATGTTTAGACTTATAACATGATTTACTAGATCGATTATATGCATGGATTATCATATCAAAATTTGATGATCTTGGGAAACTATTGTACTAAAACATTGGATTTGATATAGAGATTTTTCTAGATGATTTAGTTGATTTTATGATCTTATTGCTAATTGATAAATTGATAAAATCGAAATATTTGGAATTGTGAACAATTGGTGAATTACTTGATTTTAGTGATGGTTTAATTATGATATTTGATGATGTGAATTGATATGTATATGTGTGCATTTTATTATCTCAATGTCGTTAATATGGCCATGAGGCTAGAAAGGTATTGTTTTGATTTTTATAGAAATTTGTAACACAACAAACAAAAGGGGATAGGAGACAAACAATGAAGGAATTTGGGGTATTGGCAATAGGTCACCTTGGTAACTAGTGTAAATGTATGATGTTATTGTTGTTAGGTTATTAGGAGGTCCCAATTAGGGGTGGCCTCAAATCTCACCTTGGGTAAATTTGTGGTTTTCCCTTTTTGGTTTTATTTATTTGGGTGTAATTTTGTTATTTTAGTATTTTGAGTCACCTTTATTATTATTTTTTAAGTACTCCATTTTAGTTAATTAAACTTGATTAGTTAGTGTAAATCAGGATGTAAAAAAGGGAGAAATTAATTTGATTAGGTAGTTCTTGGTTTGTGTTGGATTTGAAAGAATTTAATTACTTTTGAGTGGTGTGTACTCAACCTTGCATGTAAATTTCAGATTTTGACTTTGAAGCCTATTTTGGAGGTTCTTGGGACAAGTTAAGCTTTTCCCACACCTATTAAATTCAGCCACCCACTATTTGTATGATGTTACGGGATTATTTTAGGCCTTTTTGTGTGTTTTAATGGAGAAAAAGAGCAATTAATTGCACTTTTCTTACAAGAGTCTTTAATTGTTTCCTTTATGGGTGTGGGTTTGGGTTTGAGTGTGTAAGAGGGTTTTCATTCCCTCAACCACCAATTTATTGTTATTTGGGGTTTGGGTTTGAATTTTTGAATTGGAATGGAGGACAAATGATGTGTCATCCTACATGGAGCCACATCATCTCTTTCTCCTCTCTTTTCTATTTATTCTAATTTTTTTGAGGATTTGGGGGTTACTTGTTTTATTTTGGGAATTTTTATTTTGGAGGAGCTTGCTTTGAGAGTGTTGTTTGGAGCTTGGAGTTGGATTGTGCTTTCTTGGAATTAGAAATACTTAGATATTTCTTGTTGATTCGATACTCTTACAATGGCAAGGTAGAGCCTTCACCCATGTTTTCTTTTTCTATTTTGTTGTGCATATGTTTGTGAATGGATTTTTGTTGTATGTGTGATTTTGGGAAGTAGAATGACTCTTAGGATGTGTAGGAGAAAATTAAAATGAAGATATTTTTGAGGTTAACATAAGATTTTTACTTGGCATTTTAGTATGGCGTTGGGTTGGGAATCTCACCTTGTTGATAAGTAAAAATTTGTGCTTATCTTGTTTGTTTTACTATGGGAGGCATAAGAGTGTGGGAGGCACAAGAGATTTGTGGGTTGTGATTGAGTTTTTAGAGGTTTTAAGGTGAGAACCCAAACTCTTGGGAGGTATAAGTAGATTCACCATGTTAATTTCTCTTTCCTAGCTTGAGTTTAGAGCCTTATGTTGGAAACTTGTGTGTGTTGATATGATTTTGTTGCTACTCTTATTGTGTTTGATATGTAGTTTGAATGTGAAATGTGGAAGCCTTGTTAAGTTTCCAATGGTTGTATTATATTCAATATTGTCTCAGTGTTGGGGCTCGGGGGGAAATGAGGAAAAAGGATTCTCTTCCTCATTGGATTATTTGTAGGGTGGAGAGTGTTGCCTACTCCACAAGTTTGGTTGTTGTGTTGGAAATTTTGGAAGAAAATGGAGCTCAAGTGAAAAATGTTCTTAGTAGCACATGGAGAAAAGAAGCAAGATCCCTCTTTGTAAAAATTTTACCATGTTGTCTCCATTTGAATGGGGGCTTGTAACTTGCATTTTTAAGAATTTCAATCTCTTGTGAATATGATGATAAATAGTTGATTTGTATTGATATTTCAAAATTTATGTGTGTTCGAAAGTAAGAAACAAAAATTGTATTTTCTACTATGAATATTACTTCATTTTTAAAACTTTCCCAAGAATGTTTTGAATGATAAATTGTATTTTAAATATGTTGTTTCTTGTAAAATGAAAGGCTTATATTAGAAAGATGAAATAAGAACTTGAAAATGGATTGGAAATGCAAATGAAGTTTTCTCCATCCAAGGTTGCATACAACTTAAATCTTTTCCTTAAAAGTGTGATAAAATTATTCTAAGAGGATTTGCAGGTCTTGTTGAAAATACACTTTTATTGAAATTTTTGTCATTTACTTATTATGTTAAAGAAAGAAAATAGTTTCTTATTCCTTATTGAAAGAAAGTATATCGGGAAATATGGAAGTTTTTGTTACATTTATTATTATATTGAAGAAAATAAAGTTGTTCATTAAAATTCTTAGAATGAGGGAAAATCTCCTCTTGTAATGTATATTAGGTTGAATGAGGAGTTTAACTAGTTTTCTCAACTTTACTCTTACTTGATTAGAAAGGATTTTTTTTTTTAAATTCTCTTACCCATTTATAAACCCCCTAATTAAATGATTTTAAATAAATACTTAAACCCTTTTTATAAAATGTGTAATGTTAAATGTATATTTACATATATATAAATATGTAATTGTATTACACACACACACACACACACACACACACACACACACACACACATATAGATGTATATATATATATATATATATGTTTAATTATAAAACTATTTTCAAATATTTATATTGCGGAATATATATATAATGAATAATAATGAATTGAATAAATATTATTTAAAAACAATAAAAAAATCATATTAGGTTAAGCCTTGGTCCCTTGGAAAGTTAGATTAGGATTAGATAGTTTTGCCCACATTAGAGTAGATTTTGGCAAGTAGTTTAGGAGTAAGAACCAACTTTATCTGGAGGTCTATCTCAAGTAGCAAGTCCCAAAACTTGGAGATAGTACCCATGTTATCCAATCACACTGTGAGCTCAAGCACACACACTTGTGCAAACCATAGGGTGTTGTGATTCGGAGATAATGATAACATTACTCTTTACCGACTCATCCAAACTTGAAAATAAATCTAGATTTCCAGACATATGATTGTAACTAACTTGAATCTAAATACTAACAATCATGCATACTTTCTTGAACCATATTACATTCAACTAATGATTTTGTAGATATTTCTTCAACAATATTTGTGCATGCAATAAACATAGAATTTTTTAGAACTTTCAAGCTGATTATTATTTTTTTCCTTGATCATATTGTTTCTTCTTACATTCAAAATTATAGTTGCCAAATTTTTTTCAGTATTCGCATGAACATGTGAATTTTCTTGTCTATAATTGGTTGAATGATTATGACCATGTGGCTGATCATGTTTACGTCCTCATCTACCTTGATTTATAGGACTATTGTTGTGTCCTCTCAATGTATTTCTACCTCTTCCTCTTGGAGTGAATCTACCTCCTTTACCTCTTCCATGACTTATAGAATCCCGAGATGAAAATGCATTTTTATTCATGCATGTGATCTATTCATCCTCCGATCATGGTTTATCAAAGAGGCATGTAAATCAACCATTGACAATGAATCAGATCCTTAATTTCCTCTATAGCAAAAAATCAAGGATCAAACTTAACAGGTAGAACTCTATGGATTTATCAAAGAGGCATGTAAATCACCCATTGACATATGACATCGACTACAAGTGCTCAAGTATGAGCTCAACTCATCACTCAAAAGATATGGCTTCATGCATGAAGATGAGTTGTTTAGAGGTGAAACGCCATGATGGGGTTTTTGGTGGAGACTTCATGGGTATGAGCTAGTAGAGCTTTGTGGTTGAATCATTTTGGGATCATAAAGTTGAGTCATGAGATGGAAAAAGATAACACAATGCAAAGGAGCTTAGAAAGTAAGACTACGGAAAAGAACTCACAAGTGGGCTGAGTTAACATAGCTCGGTCGGGAAGGCATCACCAAGAGACTCACATGGAAGGGTGGTCAGGCCTATAGAAGGATGTATTCGATTCTTTGAGATAGAAAAATTCAAACCTTGTTAATGGATCTAATCAACATTACTAATATTCCACTTGTATAGTGTATGGCTCAGATATGGAGCTTGGTCGAGTAGCTCGGTGTTGATCTCAGTATATTGTTACAGGTAAGGTCTGAGTCGAGATATTTTAGAAGACAAAGCATAGTTAATGCATTAAAGTAGAATATTGAGTCATGGCCATACACAATGATGCCAGATTCAAGATGAAAAAAATAGATGACGTGAGCTTACAGGTGGGTAGGCCGAGTTTTCCGGGTAAAAGCACAATAAAATGTCCCACTTTTTGGTATGGTTTGTACCTTAGTAAACATGAATTTTCAGTTTAATTGATTTTCTAAAGTTAATAGCCACAAAACCGTACACATTCATGAAATTCTACAAACTAACGAAATGTTGTGTTTAGAGTGTAGAATACATGTAAAAAAATTTAAAAATATTTGGCAAAAAGTATAGTATTTTTCTTAATTTTATTCATATGTTGTTTCTTATGTTATTAAAGAGGAATGACTGTCCCCCGGTGGTTTTTTAAAATGAAAACTTATCTTTTCACTATGAAATTTTAGATATATGTTCAAGATTATAATTTTGATGTGCTGTCAAAATTTCATATTTTTTTGACTTATATTTTTTTAATTAATTATTTAGTAACTAAATTTTAAAATAAATGGCGTCCATATTTCAATGCCAATAACTTTTAATATTTATATCGAAATTTTATGTTTTTTTCACAGGAAAGAAGAAGAATTCAACAAATACTAAGTATATTTTTTCAATTTTTTTGATATATTGTACTATTTTTCAAATTTGGTTGATTGTGTACTATTGATTGTCCTAAAATACCATATGTTAGTAAAAATTAAAAAATAAATAGCAAAACAGATTTTTAAAAAATGAAAATTACATTTTTAGAAAGCCAATAAAAATATGAATTTTGTGTCAAAATTTTGTAAGTTAACTATTTCATTTACCCTAATTACGTGGCATCCGAGTGGCATATTTTGGCTCACAATTGTCCCCCAAAAGGATTTGGAGCCAAAATGTGCCAATCAGGCGCCACGTCACTGCCACTCAGTAGGGTTCACGCGAAATGGGGTTTGCGCAAATAGTGTTTGCATGAATACGGTTCACACGAACCCCATTTCGCATGAACCCCTCTGCGCCACCAAAGCGCCACCAAAACGTCTCCTTCTAGATTTAATGATTCGCAATTGCGTCTCCCCTTCTAAATTTAATATTTTACAAGTTACTTACTTAATATTGTTCACTTTTTATGTTTTAAATTTAATTTTTTACATATTTTTTGTGTTTTAAAGTAAGTGTGTTTTTTTAAATTGTTTTTAACCAAAAATATGTAATATTAAATTAGAAAAGTTGTTTTACATATTAAATATAAATTCTATTAAATTTAGAAAAGTTGTTTTAAAGTTATAGAAAACTAAAATTAAAAATAACCTAATTTCTATTGAGATTTGTATATAAATAGAGTTGCATGCACATATAGTTTTGTATCAAGTTTACTCTTACACATTCAGATCTATCACGATTTATGTGTGCGGGTGAAAATTATTGAAGTGGATGAATCATGGGAAATGCAAAGAATGAGAAACGAAAATATACCAAGGAAGAGAATGCAGAGAAGAATGCTAGAAGATCTGTTCGTAGGAGGGCACAAAGAGAGAGAGAAGACACAACAAGTGAAAGACAACGCTGCAAAAATTGGTACATATGTATAGAAACCCTTGATAGATCCTAATTTTTTTTTTAGTTCTAAGGTTTAAATATGATAATTTATGTTTTTTAGATTGCGTAAAGGCAAGGGTTTTGATAGGATCCCATGTGCATGTTTATGGACACAGATCATGATGCGCAACATTATGCTGAAGTGATATCAAAAGTTATGGAATTACTTCCCAAAAAGAATGTGAAACACTTGGTGAAGATGGATTTACAAAAATTAAAAGAATTTTCCGAACAAGAACCACTATCACGAAAGAAAACAACAAAAAGTGTAGAGATAGTATATGGTGAATTTGTTAATTTGACTACAGTTGCTAGAGCACATTTGTTGGTTACATTCTTGAATCATGTTGATATGAGGGAAACATTAGAATTGTTAGGTGTTGATTTTGGACGGAAAAATTCAAAACATGTAGAAGAAGAATTTGTTGGGAATGTTTTTAAAGGAATAAGTTCTTTGGGTACAAAAACTAGGTCTGCTGATAAGAGTATTTCTCATAGAGCAATATTAACTTCAGTTGTAAGTGAAGATACAACAAAGAATCGTCATGTTACCGCCTTTGCCAAGGCATTGGGTTTATCTAGAAAGACGGTTAGCAGGTATGCAAAAAGGAGGAAGACATTGGATGACTCTACTATGGAAGGAAATTGGGCACTAATGTGTAGAAATCCACGTTCTGATAAAATAGAGGATAATATTGTGAAGATAGTTTCTAATTTTTGGAGTGAGAGGACTTGTCCTTCTCCGAATGTGAGGGATGTTTTAAAACATAGGGTAACTCGCAATAACTATGACGAACATATAAAACATTGGCTTGAAATAACTAAACATGAGATGTACATAAAGTTTACTGAGAAGAAAATCCATATGTTAAGATTGGACAATGAATGTTTGAAAAATTGAAGCCTTGGTATGTGCGGTGATAAATTCCTTGACACATGTTGTTTCGCTATCACCTTGAGTTTGATTATCACTATCAGGTACATAAAAATTTATAGATTCAATGTATATATATTTTGAGGCGTGCTTTCATTTATATCTATATATTTAAAATTTGTTTAAATATTGTTTTTGAGACATGTGATCTAAAATTAATGTATTTCAAAATCTATGTTTTTTTTAGGTGTATAGAAAGTTACGAGAAGAAATTTCCCCACCTACACGTGTCAGTGAATTCATAACTTCAATTATTTGCAACGTATCTGATGATCGTATGACTTGCATCAAAGGTTTCTTTGACAAGTGTGGGGACTTGAAATTATTGCCAAAAACAAATGAAGATTTGGACACAGTTAACCTGGTTGCTTGCAAGAGGTGATATATATAAATTTATGTTTTTAAATTTGGATGTTAGATTTTATTTTGATTTTTATTTTATTGCAAATGAATACATGACAATTTGTCCATGTTATGAATTGATTTTGTAGGTTCAAATACATAAAATATTCAACAAGGCTTGGAAAAGATGCAACCAGGTTGGATTTGGTAGAAGAGGAAATCCCCATTGCTACATTCATGTAAAGTTTCTGAAGTTTAATTAGTCGTACATCAAACATTCTCACTATTCAAAGTGGCAGGCTACACAATTCAATACTAATAGGGACACATTCCCTATTGGTTCCATATTTTCTGTGGTTGATTTTGCTGAGAATTACTGATTTTCTCATCAAAAAGAAATTCAAACATAGTATTATCATACTGACCAGGTTACTATCATGGTTCAAGTATTTTATAGGCATGCACAATTGGATTTGGATGGGGTTGAAAGTACATATGTGAAGCGAATGATCAAGAAGGAGTATCACTTCTATATAAGTGATGACAAGGAACATGACACCCACTTTGTGCAACATTGTTTTGGTTTGTTCTTTCAATATCTTCATCAACGAGGAATACAAATAGATCACCATTTTGTTTGGTCAGATGGTTGCGTATCACAATTCAAATCCTCTCGCCCTTTCTTTGCACTCAGTCGTTATCATCTTCATCACAAAATTCCTCATTTATGGATTTTTTTTTTAGAGTGGTCATGGGAAGGGAGAACACGATGGTGTGGGTGCATGCATCAAACGTGCTCTAAAGAAACAAAGCTTTGATTATGAGGGAGATCGATTGATTGATGCCCACACCATTGTTGAATGGTGTAAGAAACATTTTGCAGTTCAGGTTTCAACCTCACAGGCTTCAACCTCACAGGCTTCAACCTCACATGCTTCAACCCCACACAGAGTATTTTGGGAGATAACAGGTACATGCACATTTAAAACATAGATATGTAAATCTTGATGTGATTTATTAAGTGAACTACAAGTTACTAACTTTAAATTTTTTTATTCTAATTTTTGTTGTTTGTTTTAAACTTTATTGATCTTTTGAGCATGATTAAATGAAGGTATTGATCGGAGGACAAAGTATGGATGTGAAAGGATTCCCAATTCTAGGTCTTTGCACTCTTTGATGACTATGGATAGTAATAACTAGACAATCTGTACAAGAGATTATTCTTGTTTTTGTTATGAATGCATGAACAAATCATATTCAAAGTGCAATAGTCAAAAACATGGGTATGTAGGTGAGTGGAAGCAAGTTCCTTTAGTTGTGGATGACACATATGGATCAGATCATGATGATAGTTTTGAAGATGTGCCATTAATTTCAACTGATTATGACCACATATCTGGATTGGTTAAACAAGGTATGTTTTATTTGAAAGGATCAAGTATAATTTGATAATTAAATATATATGTATATAATTTATACTATACATCCGATCATTGAATGTTTCTTTGCATTTTGTTGTAGGAGATGTATTTGCAGTCATTGCTGAAGAAGCCAATATTGAGAAAGTGGAGTACTACTTGTTGCATTGCACAGAGGAGAGAACAAAGCTAACATGTGAAATAACAAGTGAAGTGACAACATTTTTTACTGGCTCGGTTGTAGTGCAGGGAACATACTTACAACAAGTGAAAGCCCTCCAAAGTGGGATTCACTTTGTTGATTACAAACCAGACAAAAAGGTGTATCATTACACCCATCACATAATTGCTACAGGGTTACAATTGCAGCAGGTGAAGACTACAAATAGTAAACGCAAAAAATGGAGACTAGATGTAGAAGACCATGAAAAACTTTTACAAGTCATTGAACAACGAGCAGAGCCACTTGGTATTATATAGAAGGACATGGAATAAATTACTAAACCTTGTTGGTAATAAACTATTAAGCTAGATAGCATTGTATTTTCTACTTGAAGGGACTATGGAGACCACTATACAATAAAGTTGTTTAATACTTGTGATTCTTACTTGTTGTGAGATGGTTTATGGTTTACAAGTATTGTGATATGGTTGTTACATGGAAGTATGTATGGTATAAACATGATTTATCGACTCATGATAGGTTGATTATGGATCAATTGCAACATTACATTTTTCTCTGTGTCAACTAGAAATTCATGTTTTCCATAAAGTTATGCGTTCAAACCTTGTCTTGTAAATGATGCTATTAAGTCTATCATTGACACTTTTTACGACAATTTGTTCTGCCTGCCTAGTTTGCCTTTATTTCTCATCATCGAATTTGATCGAACTACGGTGCTTTGTTCTCCATTTCAATTTCCTTTTCCGCTCAACAATATGTCTGTTTCGGCATTAACATCGCACACATCACGTGCGATTGCTAGTTTATATTATTTAAACATGTGACCTAGGTGAGAGTTGATGATATTTTTTATGATTTAATTCAAATTAGAGAGGTTAAGCTTAAATTAGAGAGGTTGTTTAGATGTTTGAGAGATATGTGCACAAACCATTTTTTGAGTGCATATTTAGGCAATTTAAATAATAGTGTGTTCAAGACAACTATATGGTGATTGTAAAATAAAATTTCCTTATTATTTATAGAAGTTCCGTATTGTACACTATTAATCGCATGAATGAGAGACAAATTCAAATTTGTGTGAATGCTCCCTAAGGTCAATCATATGTTTATTGTAGCTTAGTTAAATGCATTCATGGAGCGCATAAGTGATTCGGTGGACGAGTTTTCCTAACTTTTATATGGTATTAGAGCTCTCAATGGTTTTCTACTTCGTCTTAGTCTACCTTTATGCTTGTGTGCTTTGTTATGATTATTTTTTTATATAAATTTTTTTTTGTTCCATCGCCACCAAGACCATCTTGAGATATTTCGAAACCAAATCTCATTTATTACACTCAACATATTAGCTATTTCATGAGTATGTCTTAAAAGATATTTTTTAAAAGTGATTAAATCATTGAGTTAGCTTGGGTTTTCTAGAGCAACACATTTTTCTTTACTACTTGGGAGTTATATCATAATGTTGTGGGAAAGATCTGTTATAAGTCTTAGACGGCCTGCACCCCTTCTCAATATAAGCATCAAGAAACAATTGCCTTTCCTTTATCTTAAAACGTCATGTGACCAACTACGAGAATGAAACTAGTATGTTTCAATTTGTGTGCCTTTCTTTAATGAACACTCCTATCATAATGAGCTCTCCTTAAAATTCAAAATCTACTCATATGACCAACTAATAAATAGAGGTTAAATCAAGCACCAAATGAATATATGATGAATAATCAATACATAAATGGTGGTCTTGAAATACATTACAATTTAGTTAAATTAAAGTTCTTGTTTTATTCAAAACTTTCAGACATTTGATCTGTTTAGCTTTAGATTCGATGCCTTCAAATATATTTATAATTTTATATCCTATGTGTGTCCTTGCAATTGCGTGGGTTGGATTGCTGCTAATTTTTTGCTGCATCGATCACATATATTACTACAACTATTATTCCAAAAAAGGCCTACACTTTGATACCACATTTTGGAATTAAGGGCATTCATGACCATGAGCATTGAAACTCAATACAGGATGAAAGATTTTACATTGATGAGTTTGCGCTTTCTATTTACAAACCAAGAATGAGTATTGATCTATAAATTTGAAATTTCCCCTACGATGCTAGATGTGTGAAAATAACACAGATCTTATCTATCCATGTTGTTAATTGTTGAATTTTCTCTAAGTAGCAGTGGCGAATGAGCAGTTCAGCTTACAGATCATGAACAACCAAAAAAATTAAAAACAAGCCACATAACACACATGATTTTTAACTTGTGTGGGGAAAACCTGCTGGGAGTGGCAATTCACAGCTTCCTCTTCTTCCTTCAGCAGTGGGGCCAATACAAAGAGCTCTAAGGAGCATTGCATCTCACTCTCTCTGTTACTGCTATTGAAAGATTATAAAGAGCATAGACTAGGCATTAGCTATGAACAACTGATTACTCATTGCGATCCTCTCACGCATTCTCCAACTCCTGCACTCCTTATTTCTCCTCTCACTCTTGCCTGCCAATTGCGTAGCCTTTGGCTTCTCTTATGCATTTCTGGTGATGTCCCCTCTAAGACCAAAGGATCCCAATTACCTAGAATGAGAAGCGACACCGAGATTTGGCCGTTAATGAGTTCTGTTCGGAACAGGTGAAACTACCATGGACAGCAAGAGAAAACTGCCATGTCATATAAGCAATAGCCGTGACACATACAGAACCACTGTTGCTACTAGCGAAACCACTGTGCCACAAATGGAACCACTGTGACGCTTTCAAAACTGCCATGCCAGTAACTTAATTGTCATCCTGCTTTATCTGGCGGTTTTGTCACTGTACAAATACTCTCTGATTCTTCTGCTAATCCAGATGTGTTCTTGGAGTCTGCTGAGTTTGACGTCTTCCCCAGATCCATATAGACCAAATATATTCACAAATATTTTTTCACCTCTCAAATTCCCGTGGTTTTTAATGTTCATCTATGTAACGTACCAGGCTCTTGATATTCTTATTTCCTAAGCAATCTAATGAGAAAACCAACAATTCACACTGATGATTAGATATCATTCCATCACAAACTTTACTTTTATTTCACATACAAGGAGATGGGTACAGCCTAATACAGCCTAAGAAAAACAATAATAATCTTTTAAAGCAAACAAATATTAGATGACAGCAAAAGACAAGAATAGTTATACTGATGTTTATCTTTGATAACTCATCATATCTAGGGGCAAGAGTACAAAATACATTGACAAAAAACACTGAAATGCAAGTCTCCGAGTCAAGTATTGACGAGTACCGTCTCCAAGACGCATCTTTGGTGGTAGGAGACGAGTCTCTGTGCAACACTTCTATTTTCGCTGGCATAACTGTGGAAGAGGTTGAATTCTTTGGAAGCTACTGTGCATCATCTTGTGAATGTTAATTCTTTATTTCTATATTGTTGATTGATAATTGCTTCTGCATGTAACACATCTAGGCTCAAGGAATTTAAACTGTTGCTCCCTGGATATCTTGTTGGATACAGATCAATGTTAGTATAATTGCTAATGCCTTTTGGATTTGCAAGTTCTATAGAATCATTAACATATAGTGCAGACTGTACCCAGTTAAGGCCAAGAACCAAGAAATAGAGGAGTTCTTCATTCCCAGCCCCACCAAATACCATGGCAACAGTGCAGTTACCATTTCTTTTATTCTTGCTGCTAACCCATCAATAATGATCACTGCACATGGAGGAACATCCTCATCTCCCATTTTTAGAGAGCAACATGTAGTGGGCTTAGGAACCATAATGTTACGAACGATAGAGTAGTGGGTAATTTGAGTCATGATGAGCCTAATGAAAGTTGCTTTAATTTTTCGTTTTCAGTATCATCCGACTCTATCTAAACTTTGCAGTTAATCGAAGAATACTAGAAATCATAGTTTTTGCCATTATGGTAATGAACAGCAACGAAAACATCTCACCATTAGAACAGATATTTGCATCAGTATGTAATAAAATGAAAATAATTTCTCTACTAGAACAATTAAAGAATTTAAACTATAGAAGGTGATGTAAGTCAACATAGGAAGTTCCTTAATTTATGTCATGTCACCATATCACGTAAAATAATCAATATATATCTTTCCTTTTGTACTAGATTGGCATGGAATAATTCATTTATAAGTGTAAATCCACACCAAAACACTAAACTAGGGTGTTGGGTAAGGGAGTACCAATTTTTTAAATTTATCATGACCTTTTTTTCAATGTACTGGAACCAATGATCAAGGGCATTGCCTAGAAATCTTGAAACCTATATACAGTTACACAACTTAACAATACTACGCATGTAATTTAAGGCCAAGTAGTCAATTCCAACTTCTTGCCATTTCATTTGCATTTCTCCAAAGGAAACTTTTTATTTTAAAATGGCAATGCCACATGAACTTTAAAGCAATGCTACTCAATTTTGAGGGAAATATTCCATCTCTATAGCCTATAAATATACTAATACCAAGTAATGCTTTCCTTATCTGAGCAACAACATTTATATTACTAATTTAATTTTCCTCAATATGTAATAGTTAAGTTTTAGGAGAAAATTGTGAAATATAATTTTGAGTTGACATCATGTTCTTGGTCAGAGAGGAATTGGCATTGTCTACAAAGACTACATAGACAAGAATGTCAGACCAGGTCTGAAATCCCTTTCAGTAGCAGTTAAGGTTCTCAATCAACAGGGTCTTCAGGGGAAAAGAAAATCGTTGGCACAGGTCATCTTTCTTGGGCAGTTAAGCCACCCACACTTGGTGAAACTTATATGTTACTGTTGTGAAGATGAATAAAGGTTGCTGGTTTATAAGTATATGTCTCGTGGCAATCTCGAAAACCATCTATTCCAAAAAGTATGTGTTCCTATACCTTGGTCAGTAAGAATGAAGATTGCACTTAGTGCTGCTAAAGGACTTGCTTTTCTTCATGAACTGGAAAGGCAAGTTTATCTATCATGACTTCAAGACATCCAATATTTTATTGGACTCAGATTATACAGCAGAACTTTCTACTTGATAAAATGGTTAGGAGGGAGACCAGACTCATGTTTACACTCGTGTGATGGGTATATATGGTTACGCAGCTCCTAGGTATGTGATGACCAGTCACCTAACAGTTAGCATTGAAGTCTATGGTTTTGGTGTTACTGGAGTTGTTGTTTCGCAGGACATCCATGGATAAGACCAGACTAAGCAGAGACTATAACCTGGTAGAGTGGGCTTGACCATTTCTGTACAATAATAAGAAGTTGCTTAAAATTATAGATCCAAGGTTGGAAGGACAGTATTCTGTGAAGGGAGCCCAGAAAGTTGCTAGCTTGGCCTATCAATACCTTAATCAAAATCATAAAGGTAGGCTTGCAATGAGTTTTGTTGTCGAGCAATTGGTGTCTTTGCAAAACTGTTAAACTTACCAGGATAGCCATGGGACAATCAAAATCTAAAAAACAAAGTCGATCATTATATGTGCATGGTTGACCTTCTTAACCATGTTGGCTATCTTAAGGAAATTCTAGACTTTATTATCAAAATTCCAATTGGGCATATCTATGCAAAGTTGGAGAAATTGTCTTTGGAGATGAAGGTAGCAAGCTATTTTCCAAATTCAAGACAAGTCCTAAAAAACAATTGTTCCTCTGCCATCATAGTGAGAAGTTGACAATTGCATCTGGATTGTTAAAAATGATCCTCAAAGAATTATAAAATCCATCAAGAACCATTGAGTATGTGTTGATTGCCACGCAATAATCAAGTTCATCTCCAAGATTATTACAATAAAAATTTTTGTAAGAGATGTAAGCTGGTACCATCATTTCAAACAAGTACAATTTTGTTTTAGAGATGGTTTGTTGGTGTTAAGTGAACATAGGCTTGCACTATAACAAAGTCCGCTATGTAAGAAACCTGCAATTTTGCATCACCAACGCAAGCTTGGTGTAGAAATATGGAGTGATGATGAAAATAGAAGGTGGCGAGTATCGAAGCAAAGAGGAGATGATTCCAAATGCCACGAATGATATGATGATTGATGTGATGCTTTTTGGTTGGTGTAAGCTTTAATTCACTATATGTAAACTAATATAAACTAATTATCTAAAGTGAGTAGCATGCCCCATACACGATGATAACAAACTAAACCTTTGGAACACAAGTCCTAACAAACCCCCCTTGATCCAAGAGTATAGAAGAGGATGATTCAGAACCTCATGACTATGATGTCATCCAATAGTCTCTAACTCACCTGCAACCTGGCACACTGTACATTGTAGTACTGATCAGCCAATGTCGCTTCCTTCACTCGGAATACATGGTATAGTAAGAATACATGGTATAGTAATCTGGTGCTTGTGTCCATATACATTATTTTGACCAAGTACAAGACAGATTAAAAACAGACTTATGAGAAATAAATGACTGAAAATTTAGAGTGGAAATCAATGCCAGGTATGGTAATCTAGTGCTTATGTCCATATACATTATTTTGACCAAATATGCTACAAATTGAAAACAAATCTTTAAAAAAATAAACTATGAAAAAATATTTAAGAAAAAACAACGCTTTAGATCAATCATCATCCATTTTTTCTCACATATTTAGTCTCAGATTTTTACTGTTTTCACTAAATTCTCGACTACCAAAGTTTGAGATGTCTATCATCACAGATGAACATTAACTTCCACCCATTTCCACTAACATGACAGAGAAAAGGGTTTGCAATTTTACTTCTAATTCTTCTAGCAAAAAATAGGTTTTGAACTCTCAACTTGTTTCAAAATTCTTTCCCAGAGCTAAATCCCCAAACAGGACAGCGATACAAAACTATTGTATCTACAAGTAAACATGACATTCTAATCGGCAAACCTTAAGACAACCATAAAACAACTATTGTTTAAATTGTATATATTGAAGAAATAAAGATTGATATGGACTTTACTTGAATGGTTGCAGGCAAAAAACTGCAGCGGCTTCGAGTCAAGGATGCGTAAAAGTTCATTGCCATATGCAGGAGAGGAGATGATTCAATATACTAAAGATGGTACTATTGATAGACATGGAAGACAAGCTATCAAAGCCATGACCGGTGGCTGGAGATCTGCGGTTTTGATATTAGGTATTCTCAAACTTCTGTGTCTATTTTCATCAAATAAGCTAAAAGTCCAAAATTATTGGGGTTGGCTCCCAAAGTGTATGGATAAAAATCTGTAAGATTATTTTAATATTCGCCACTCTGCCATTGAGACAAGTCATGGTAAGTTGATTCTTTGTACTTGCATATGATGTTTACCAGTAAACCAAGGATTTGCCACGCTAGCATTCTTCGGAGTTGGTGTAAACCTGGTTCTGTTCTTGACAAGAGTAGCCTTTTTTAGCTGGTTCTACCTTGCTCTTAATCTTGGTTCTCTGTTTTCTAACACGGTACTAGGTTACTTCGAGGATAATGGCATGTGGCCATTAGGTTTCTGGATGTCTGCCCTAGCGGCCATAATCTCCATAATAGTATTTCTGATTGGGACACCAAGGTATAGGCATCATATGCCAGGGGGTAATCCACTACCCCGAATTGGTCAAGTGTTTGTAGCAGCTACTCGGAAATGGAGGTTGAAGCTTCCGTCAGATGCTGATAAGCTTCATGAGCTACCTAGTAAAGAGAGTGCAACCAACGGAAGTCGTAAAATACTACACAGTGCAGGATTCAGGTATGTGAATTGTACACATTATCCCAGCTCATAGTTAGAAAATATTTCAATCTGTGACAGCCTGCATCCGAGCACCTGATATTGTCAATTCATAATTAAAGCTGGGGAATTTTTCAGGGAAATATTTATGAAAATAGGATTGAAATGGAAAATAAAGATTATGCATCTATAGAAGTAAAAATCTAGAAAACCTGGCTTGATTCTTGCTTAAAATGTTTAGATTTAATGATCTATAAATATGTTTCAATATAACTGTAGATCAGTTTCTATAAAGATCGTCCAGCTCAATTTGCAGAAGGCACGTCCAGCTCAACAGCAAGCCTATAAAGATCATCCAGCTCTCGGCTGGAACTGAAAGTAGCTCTTGCTTCAGATATTCCACGAAAATAAATTGGCCCCTCCTATTTCTTGGCGGTATGAGCTGTTCCACACATTGTGGCCTTAAAATGCCGTCAACTAGAATTACACCCTGACAGCCTGCAGATGAAGCACAGAGTCTTTGAATGCTCTGAATAGCAAGATGGTGCAAAAATAATTCTTTATTGGTATAACAATTTAGATGTCATTGTTTTCAGAAGTAGCTAATTGTGGATTGTCTTCTGAAACCATAAGAAGATCAAATCCAAATTCCTTAATGCAGCCTAGTGACATGATGTTGCATGGGGATTGATGTTGTTGCATATGAACAGATGATCGATTGTCATATCTCACATTGAATCCTATTATGTCAAGGCTTTCAAAAAAGAAATTTGTTTGAGAAAGTATATTTACAAGCTAAAACGACTGCTTGAAGAGATGGAAAATGATATACATGTTACAGGAGGGGAGAAAGGAATTGTTTTGTGCTTACGATCACAAAAATTCAAATTCTCCCAAGCACAATAATGTAACAGATAAATTAGTTAAACAAAGAACTGATTATAGGAAGGGTTCATAAATTTTCTAACTTACAAAGTTTTGAGCATAGTTTTATGATTGTAACAGTTCAGATGTCATGGTTTGCAGAATCTGTTGATTATGGGTTGCTGTCTGAAACAGTGGAAAAAATATCAACTTCCTCTATACAGCCTGATGACATTGGGCCAGGTGAATGTGAGATGCCTTATGAAACAAAAACAGAACGAAATCATCCTTCCTCAATGCAGCCTTGTGGCGTTAAGGCAGGTGTCTGTGAGATGCCATTTGAAGCAACAGAGCCAAATCCGTCTTTGTTGATGCACCCTAGCAATATTAAGCTGGATGATTGTGGGTTGCCTAATGAAATGACAGAACCAAATCCAACAAACTCTATGCAGCCTAGAAAATCTAGCTCAGGTGTTTCTGGGTGGCTTTTTGAAACAACAGAACCATATCAATCTTCCTCAATGCAGCCTAATGGAATTAGGCCAGGTGATTGTCAGATACCATTTGAAGCAACAACAGGACCAAGTCCATCTTTTGTGATGCATAGTAACATTACATCGGATGATTGTGGGTTGCCTTCTGAAATGACCGCGGTATCAAATTCAACTTTGGTACAGCCTAGCAACATTGGGTCAGGTAACTGTGGGTGGCCTTTTGTTTCAACAGAACTAAATACAGCTTCCTTGATGCAGCCTAGCAACATTAGGCTGGGTGATTGTGGGATGCCTTTTGATTATGCGAGGGATCTGCTTTCAGATGGAAGGTCTGTAATCCTAGGATCTGGATTTGTTGATAACAGATGACAGTGACACAGAACACTATTAAATTATTAATTACAGCAAAGACTGCATGGACACTGACCGAGGACGGCAAGAGATGGACAAAGCAGCACATCAAAACTCAGATAACTATGCCTCTAAATCAAATAACATATACCGTTCGGCGTTCACATCTCATGAAACACATGCGATTGCTAGTTATATACCTATTATGATATCATCAAGAGACAAAAATGAAAGATAAGGGGGTGTCTTATATTCACATCCATAATTGTAAATACACGTGTCTAAGACATATATCAAAATATATTAATAATACACGTGTCTAAGACATATATCAAAATATAATAATAATGTCTAGAATGAGTATGAATATATATACATGTCTAAAATCTCCAGAAGTATGTCTAAAATGTTTGAAATCTATAAAATATCACTGAAGTCTCCTCCATGCACTAGGGCGAGTGCCAGACCCCTCACTACGCTCTGCTGCACCCTGCATGTTAAAAAAAAGGAATATACATGTCATAAACTATATATAGCATGTACCATATATTAAAATATATAAGCAGAAATCTACAACAATTTCTTGATTAATTCAATACATTATATAACTGATATGTACAATTGATTACCTCAGTATCTGTCCCTGCGCGGATGTTGGGAGTATCTACGCTACCCGTAGATCTCTGTCCCGTAGATCCCTGTGAAACAAAATAAATAAAATGTAAGAAGTTGATAAATAAGTTTTTTGAATAAAGTTCATTAATTTCTAACATTTCAATTTAGATTAAATATTAATTATATTAAAACACATGTATTTATACCTCTGCGGAACGCGTCTCCAAATGTATGGGATTGTCATCCACGACCTCAACACCAGCAAATATGTCGCCAACTAAGCCAAGTTGACTCAGACCCGGAACATCGAGATCCATGTTGTGCTCAGTCAAGAGCTGTGTGTATGTGACACGGGTAGATGGTGTGGGCTGTGAAGCTCCACACACTGGAGCAGAAGCCTAAACACAAAAGTACATGTTTAATTTTAATATTAATAAATTGTAAAGTAATGATCAATTAAAATAAATTTTAATTATATTAAAGGTTTAATTTTCACACACCGGAACAGAAATGTGTTGAACATCAGGTGTGACAATCCCAGCTACAGGAAGTCTATCTGTAGCAGTGGCAGTAGTACCCTGACTAGAAGATACACTCCCACTCTGCTCTATAAAATCTAAAACCCCGATAGTGGAATGCTGCAATGCCGAGAAATCACCTCATACGCACGCAACAAGTCAACAGCCATGATGCGTCCTAGCCGACGTGCCTGAGTGGGATCTGTAACTAGCTCAAAGTCATCTGGGGAAATCAAAGATGCACAAGCATATACCTCGCTATGTGCATCATTGGTGCTACTAGCACCTCCACTGCTAGTATTGTCTCTGAAGGTACTGACCCACACGGTCAGAAGAGATCAATTGGGTCTCGCAAGCAATGCCAGCAAGACCCTCAATAGCAGCCTCATGTGCAGTCATAACGACAAGTGTTGCGACATCCTGAAAGCCTGATAAGAATGGTTGTGGCCTTGGTACAAGATGCCACGTGTCAACAACTGCAGGAGCTCCCTCCTTTCTATATGCCTTCCTGTGGCTAATACGGCCACACCCCTACCCCAAATAACTAGGGATGTCTAAATAGTTCACCTTTAGGTTTAAGTGAACCTCAGCATGTAGCATCATTATGAAGTATAACGGTAATTGGTCATTATTTGGAAATTGGCCTTGAGAGGCCACAAATCTAGGATAAATCAAAGGGGCACATAAAGGACATGAACATTTGTTTACATAATATGCCCTTATTTTCCGTTTGTCTGCATAAAAACTCCAACAAGACCTCTTAACGACTTCCTTATCGGAAAGTCGTGATGTAATCTCATTATAACCTACATCTCCTGAGACACTTGATTTTAGTGAATCCATAAATTTTTTATTGATTCAAAATCAAATGGATTATATGTTTTCAAACTTGTCTCTATTCTATGAAGATCAACCAGTATTTTTTCACAATGGGCTTTATACTGCCCAACTGTAGTTGGATTTTCGAGAATAGATTGCAATTTTGCAATCTCTAAATCGGTCCTCTCAAACAAATTAGGAGTTCCAGAAGAAGCCATGACTGTAAAAAAAATGAAAGTAAAATTCTAATTAATAGTACTTTTAATTTTAAAAAATTCCTAAGATATTCTCCTATATTAATGAAAACAGAAATATGAAATTTTCAAGCTTCAATGCAACTAATATAGAAAATAAATTACAAAATCAAATAAATTACATAAATTACAAATCACAATGATAACAAAATATACCAAGTGATGTTGCAGAGTTCAGAAATGAAAAGTTTTGAATACATTTAGATGATCTTAAAGTCAAAGCAATGTTTGTAGAAGAGAATGTAAGTTTACCTGGGCACAAACCATTATCAAAGCAGAACAATTGAGTGGGATTCACCTTTCCCTGGAACACAATTTTTGTGCATATGATACAGAATTAGCGCAATCAAATAGAACACCAATCCAATTTTAAACAACAAAACACATCGGTAAAAGACATGTCTAATGCATCTATATCTCCACATGTACAAGTTGACCACTTATGCATGCTTAAAAATCACAAAAACATTGAAATTATTTGTAATCTATTATTGATGTCATCACAGTGTTTGTATACAAAATCAGGGATAAATCAACTTTACATTTCAAGGAAGCTGTTTATTTCAAGGAAGCTGTTTAACTTTGGCATTATCTTATTTAACTCATATGACTGAAATTTCCCGTCACATTTCCCATCCTTACTTCTGTCAACATTGTTTTTGATAGTGCCTTACAATATCACTACAATACATTATCTAAAACCTCTAGATGCTACTGGATACAAGAATATAATATAACGAGTTCTTATTTATTTATATTTATATTATCTTATCTAGAAGCTTTGAAGCAGCCCTAAAGGCACATTAAAACAGATATTGCAGAAGAAATATGCAAAGCTTCCTAGCAGTGGCAGTAGTATTAAGGTTTGTGAAAATGGAATATCTCCATGATATGCATTATTCTGGCAGTGCACTCTGCAATCTCGGTTCCAATCAACAATTATGCCACTATTGGGATCTTAGTATGGCATAGGTAGCTATGAGCTACACAATATACTCATTTTTCTAGAAACTAAAAAGATCCTTTATGTTACAATTTGCAGCACATAAAAGAAGCCCTTCAAAAAATACATTGAACAACTGGGGCAACCAAGAGGACCTTGGAAAAATGTACAGGTAACAACCATATGAATTCTTCCTTAGTCGTGGATCAAAGCTAATAGAAATAAAGCTAGATAAAATTAGCTTGAAACTACAGTATAATCGTCCATTGTAAAAAACAATTTTCTCTGAACCTGGTAAAAGAATACTTTTATTGTCTGATTGGACGTACATAATGGAAGGGTATAAATATTGCCTATTTCCCTCAGAGTTTCTCAAAGAGACCATTTACAAGTAACAAGGATGTAGCATACAAAACGGGGGCAACCAATTACAAAGGAGGATTCATTTGCCCTTTTACAAGCAAGCTGATTGATTGCTATTGTTGAATCATGAACAGAAGAAGCTTACCAACGTCAAGTCCAAAAAATGGGGTCTGTGGAAAATATCTGGTGAGCACGAGTCAGGGGAAAGAAGTGAAGGAAGTTGGCATAAGCAGTCGAGACATCTCAATGTGGAGACTGTTGAATCTGCATCTGAGGCTGCTGCAGAGGCCTATAATGCTGCAGTGGCAACAATAGTGAGGGCTCCTCCAAAGGACTTCAAGGCTGTATGACAGGAATGGGCTGTCATTCGAATCCAGACTGCATTCCGAGGCTTTTTGGTAACCATTCTCGATGAACAATAACGGGTCTGTGAGAATTTCGTTTGATTATTTTTGAAGGGGATTATTGTCACTCTTTTGGATTTGGTTTTTGGGTTTTACAGGCGAGGAGAGCACTACGAGCACTGAAAGGGCTGGTGAGGCTCCAGGCATTGTTTAGGGGTCGTCAGGTAAGGAAGCAGGCAGCAGTTACTTTGAGGTGTATGCAAGCACTCGTCAGGGTTCAGGCCCGTGTAAGGGCTCGCCATGTTCGAATGTCTAAGGAAGGTCAGGCAGTGCAGGAAATACTTGATGCACATCGAAGCCGCGAGACTAAACTGAGAGAATCGAGGTATTTCTAAATAATTTGATAAAGAAGTTGCTCTATCTATATTAGGATTGGGGTATTTGAGTGCTATGATTTAATAAGTTCAGGGATATTTTAAGTAGATGGCCAAATGGGTAGGGCGAAAACTCTTGCCATTTATGCAGAGGCGAGAGACTATTGGGTTTCTCCTATTGGCAAGATGGATAAATTCTCCTGCTCTTAGGCGCAATTCTTAGGTCTGCCAAGGCTAAAGCGCGCTCCTTCAGCGCTCCAAAGATAAGGCCGCCCTCAAATGATGATCTTCAATTGCAGAAGAAATTTTCTACTTATAATTTAGATGCCAAGAGCACAAGCGGGTCAGATTCTTCTTTGCCTTCTTGTAAATTTAATCCACCTATGTTGAGATCAGACAAATCATCCATCAAGAGTGGAGAGATGAGTATCTTTTCCTATGCAGACCCTCGAAGACCCTTTCACTAGTAATTGATTGGAAATCTCAAAGTTGTCAGTTCTAAGTTCGTTGGAAAGCACAACGTGACATTTATGAGCTGTTGGAACGGAATAACAAATCTCTTTAACATGGCCTTAGCTTTCCCACTTCATCGATTTGGTTGAATAGACGTGTAAATCAACAATCTTCCCCTTCTTTGTAGTCTAGGCTGAAATAAAAACGTCTTTTAAAAATAGGTATATGCGAGTTTGAAGATTTGTGTCACTTATAATGGTACCAATGGAAACATTGGCATTTCTTAAAGGTTTTTTTTCACTTATGTGTAGCTGACAAGACAACTATAATTGGAATTTTGCAACTTGAGGACGACTCACTCCTTGTTAAGATGTCTACTCTTGGTTCAATGCAACTTCTTGAAGGACTGGACATGGTCTAACAACAACATGTTAAATCACTCCATGCTCAAATGTGTTTATCGAAAATTCATCCTGGATTTGTCCTTGGAACAAAGACTCAACTCAAAATGAAGATGTAAACTTAAAGAATATAAATGGTAGCACCTCAGAGCTACTATTTACAATTTCAAAGCTAATGCCATGACTAAAAAGGTTTTTTAGCCATTGTTCTTCCACACACTACCTATTGGCGATGACATACAATTTCTTGTAACCAACCGTCTTAAGTGTCTAGTTAGAATTTTTTTCGAGTCTATCATGCATACTTTTTGGAAATACAAGCTCACTAAAAAGACATAGATTTCTATTCACAATAGTCTTTGTGCTATCTTTGGAAACACATTATCTTGGAAAGAAGTTATGCCAGACATCAATATTTTTCATAATGTGATTGCCAAGTCTTCTAAAAAATTGGTTATCGACCACTTGTGGAAGAGCAAATGCAAAATATTTTCAGGTTGCTCAGAAAGAGCTTGCTTACAACATTGATTTGGATCACCAAATAACAATGATTGAAGAGCAAATGGGAAAGCTCGAAGATAATCAAATGGTCCATTTTAGAAGATTGAAATTGTAGTTGTAGTTATTATGTTCTAGATTCTTTTCTATGTTGTCGTAGTTTGGACTATTGTTATAATTGTCAATATTTTCAATAAAAAAGTGGTACTTCTACGATGGATTAAATTATGTAATAATTTTTTGAGATTCGATTATGGAATAGTTTCTAGCAAATCTATATTAAATCAAATATGACTAGTTCACAACCATATTTCATGAGTATTGATGTGCATTGCACAATGCTCGTGTAAGGGTGAAAAATTAGGGTCTCTCTAAATACTTTGATAGATAACTTATCAGAAAGTTTGGTGCTTCACCCTTATGAGTGTCACCTAAATATAAGAAGTGACCTAGCCATTGGGGTTCCATTGCTTTGTTGGTTGGATATTTTTTTTCGCTTCACAAGTAATTTCAAAACGAAGACTTCTAAGTTAAAACTATTGCTTATAATTCCCTCTCAAACTAAATAAGTTCTATTACAATATTTATTGGTTCTGTCACAGAAATTACAATGAAGAGGCTCAACATATGATGAATGTTCACTCCAATCATCGTCTTTTATCTCACAAGCAACTAGAATTTTTTAATGGACCAGAAAGGATGTAGGATTAGGGTGGTCTATTATAATAGTTATCATTTTAATAACATAAATTCTGTCACGGAAATTAGAGTAAATGTGCATCCATCCAGTTCACTTTGTGAACCCTTCTCACCTCAAAAGACACAAGAGTATTTAATTGGACCAAAAACGATGGGGAATAATAGTGGTCCATGTGAAGATGATGAGAATGAGTGTCTGGTTGAGATATTGCTGAAAGCTTACTACAATGAAAATAAAATCACTGATAGGCTTTGATTTCTCTGACACAACAAGAGTCAAAAGGCAATGTGGACCACAATCCTAGTTTAGATCACCATGGTCTATTAGAATTTTGTACTCGAGCATGGAAATGGGTTGTGCCTGTTCTTCCATTAAAATCTGCAAATCAGAAATGCACAATACAAAAGAGAGGCTTCCAATGGATCAATTTGGACTACTGTAGACTCAATCCAACTCTCCTACAACATTACAATACTCTCTGCCATGCAAAACCAGAAATGAATTGTGCCTGCTCTTCCATTAAAATCTGGAAATCAGAAATGCACAATACAAAGAGTGGCTCCCAATGGATCAATTTGGACTACTGTGGACTCAATCCAACTCTCCTACAGCATTGCAATACTCTTTGCAGTGCAAAATCAGACTTCTAATACCTCCTATAAAACTGAACCTCTCATACAACTACTGAAAACTCTCTATATGCTCAGCATGGAGGTCAATGCCAGTCTAAATAGATGCCTAAGGATCGTTTCAAGTGCCTGTTTGACACAGCATGGAAGATCAACAGCAGTGTTTTTTGGATGATGTATCATCTCTGCTGCTTGTTTCTGGAAGCGCAACGGTCATTGTTGATGGGTTTGGCAGGTCCTGAAGCTGCCCAAGTGAACCCGGTGGGTTTGAACCCCTGGCAGCTACCCACAAGCACCTGCACTAATGATTGGCGATAGGTTCAAAATGGACTAAACCCATTTCATTTCTACCCCCACAGTTGGATGGGTACAACATGTGCCATACCCATCACTATTCACTGTTTCACAACACTGACGTGTTCAGCATGTGCCCAACCATCAACTTTGAGTGTTCATTTCTCTTCTGCCTTGCACCTTCTTGTCAACTCCTGAGGATCCAGATCCTCAAAGGACCTGCCCAGTGGTACAAGTACAACAGCCTGGTGTGACAGTCATCTATGTCATCTTCTTTCACGTCTTGATTTTGTGTGTGTTTGTTGCCTTCATTGTAAGGGCTCGGTGTTTGGATCTTACTTGTATGTCTTTGCATTATTAGTATTTTTGAATTTTCTGAACCATTTTGGATCACTTCTGGTATCTATAATTGTGGCTTTTGAAACTTGAATTTATTAGATGACTATTAAATTTGATATTTAAGGTTGACATTGCATGAACGATGAATGCACATTGCAAATTATGACGTAGGTTGATGGATCACTGTTAATAGAATTTTTTGAGGGTTTATTGATAAATAATAATTTATTGTGCATACTACAAATACACATCCATGGTAAGGTTGGGGGATGGGGGTTTGGCTAAAAGTTTTCCAGTCATGCTTCTTGTACGTGGGATCTGAATCTCCTTCTCATAACATATTAACCTTCAAAATTGTGTTACCATTCATATTATTAAGAAATAAATTAAAAACAATGAGTACCAAATAGACCATTCATATTTATGAAGAATGAATTCTCCTAAACATGAACAACTCTTAAAATATAAATACCATTCCATTTCACTTCTAATAAATTCATGAATACATATTTAAATTCAAAACCAATATATAAATAAATATAAATCCACACCAAAAACATAAAACTATATATAAAATTTACACCTTAAAATAAAGCATGACTATTGAATTCATTGTAGCTTGCTTACAAGGAAAACCAATCACACACAGACTACAAGTATTCTGTAAGTATATAATTCAGAAGCGAAACCCAACAAGAATTCAGAAAAGGTTTTCATGCCTGAATTGTAATTATGAGACCATCCATGTCCCAATGCCACCAGGACCTTGGAAAAATGTACAGGTAACAACCATATGAATTCTTCCTTAGTCGTGGATCAAAGCTAATAGAAATAAAGCTAGATAAAATTAACTTGAAACTACAGTATAATCATCCATTGTAAAAAACAAGTTTCTCTGAACCTGGTAAAAGAATACTTTTTATTTTCTGATTGGACGTACATAATGGAAGGGTATAAATATTGCCTATTGCCCTCAGAGTTTCTCAAAGAGACCATTTACAAGTAACAAGGATGTAGCATACAAAACGGCCAACCAGGTATTTTCAGAGTTGACCTTCACATTCAATTCATTTCTAGGAGAAAAAATGGGGTTTTACCAAAAAAAAAACAAGCCAGGGTTTTGCAAAAAATGGTATTTTAGTGGCTACAATTTTGCTAAAAAAATGTGTACAATTTTGCTAACATACCTGGGCTCATCGTTGCTGGGCTTCATCGCTGGTGGGCTCGCTGGTGTGGTGGGCTCTCGGCTAGTGTGGTGGGCTCTGTGGTCGCACAAACTTCACGCAAAGGAGGTGGGGCGGAGGAAAATGATTTCCTCTGCAGCGCCTCCAATATATAAATAGGGGGGTTCGCGCGAACAGTATTCACGCAAATGGTGTTCGCACGAACATACAATTCACGCTAACCCTTTAAATTGCACCACGTGGAAAATAACGGCTTACGTGTCTGTTCGCGCGAAACTGGTTCGCGCGAAGGGTGTGTTCGCGCAAACCCGCCTTGGAAAACATGCATTTCCCATTTTGGCTCGCATTTTCAGGACAAGAAGTGGGACACAACACCATGCATTGACCCTCTTCAACATATTAGTGATTGGGATAGTCAATTCAAAAAAGTTGGAAATAAACCTCTTAATAAAATTTATCTTCCCAAAAAAGGATTGAATTCCCTTTTTGGTTCTTGGAATCAAAACTTTGCCAATGGCTTCCACTCTCTCAGGATCAATCATGACTCCTTTTGACACAATGTGTCCAAGCAGCTTTTCCTTTTGAACACCAAAATGGAATTTCTAAGGGTTCAGTGAGATACCATACTCCTTGCATCTTATCAACATTTTTCTAAATGTTGCAGGTGATCACTTCTCTTCCTGTAGAAAATTGTCACATCATCCTAATACACAACAATGAAGTCATTTATATATCCTAAGAATGCTACATCCATTTCTCTTCGAAAAGTAGCTCTAGCATTCATCAAGAAAACGGCATCCTTACATACACATAAGTACCCCATGGGGTAGTGAAAGTAGTTTTTATTCTTTATGCTTTCTTCACAACTACCGGTTATACCGGAAAAACCATCCAAAGTAGATAACAATTCTTAACTCAG
The DNA here is from genome assembly GCA_018340775.1 of Taxus wallichiana var. yunnanensis. NCBI lineage: Eukaryota > Viridiplantae > Streptophyta > Pinopsida > Cupressales > Taxaceae > Taxus > Taxus wallichiana. The sequence continues at coordinate 534,283,828 of CM031236.1, forward strand.
TAACTAATCGCAACATGTTATCCATATTTGGCAAGGGATAATTATCCTTGATCGGTGCCTTGTTTAAGTTTCTAAACTCTACACACAACCTTATGTCCCCATTATTCTTTCTAATAGGTGCCCGGTTTACCACCCATGAGGAGTACCTTGTAGGTCTGTAAAATTTCTCCATCCCTTAACTTTTTCAATTCTTCTTTCATTTTTTAGGAAAGGAGGGGATTAATTGGTCTTTGTCTTTTCTTGAATGGCTTGGAATTATCTTCCAGGGGTATTTCATGTTGAAAAAGGTCTTCCCTATATGCTTTCAGTTCTGAATATGACCAAGCCAAGCATTTCGGTACTTTTTTAGCAATTGGACATATGAATGCTTTTCTTCTCTGTTCAAGTTGTTGCCTAGCCATATTCTCCTAGGTTTATCCTTTGTGCCTAGGTCATATTCTTCAACATCTCTCGAGGCTGACATGTGTCTATTGACAATGCAGTCAACATTATCAAAATTTGATTCTAGTGCAACCAACCCTCTAGGAATAGTATTAGTCTTCAATTGAATAATTTCCTTACCAAATAAAGTCTCTTTTCCTTCAAATTTGCACAAACCATTGGTTCCCAGTCTATACTTTGATTGGAAAATTATCCTTTATTTTGCAAAAACCTTTGGACCTAAGCATCATCTTCAAATACTTGTCAATGCTTGATATTATCAGGGACAGATGGCCTGGTCAATATTTCAACATCATATTCACAATAAGGAGACATTGTATAATTTTCAAACTTTGATCCCAATACTACCAATTTGTCTGCTACAGATATTATAGCTCCTATCATGATGTATTATATTGAAAGAGTCAAACATTTTGATGAAGTCCCAAACTACATGCCTATACTATCTCATTCTTTGATTCTTTATAGCATACAACTTTTTAACTTGTTTGAATATCAACTCTGAATCTCCTTTAACAAAAATGTCTCTAATACCATATTTCCATGCAATGTTGTTTGTGCACTCAAAATTGAGTTTAAAAGAAAAATTAAACTCCTCTTGGCTTGGAGATATCAAGACAATACCAACACCATTACCAGATCTAGAACAAGCCCCATCAAACATCAGGGTCCAAGGAGAACCAACCTTCTCAGGAGACTTGCACTCATCAATTTTATGCTCCTTATAATCAGCATAGCCCACGAAGTTACCGACATTGACATTTGTGTATAATACTTCATAAGAAGCATTGTTAGGGTCCTCAATGAGATGTAACATTTTCTTCTCACCATATAACTTCACAAGGCTTCCCTTAATTGGTATAGTGGCATAAGACATGTCCATTTGCACACTTCCACCCACACTAGCTTCCCACTTTCTGGATAATAACATTCCCCACTTAGCAGGACAATCCACAATTACTACATTCAAGGTTAAGTACTTTCCTGGATACACTGCCAATTACACTACTAAGCCTTTGACACATCCAACTACTGGCACCTCTCTTGAATCCATGGCAATACATTTCCCATAAGTTGTTGTTACTTTGATATTCAACTCATTCATGACCTCAAGAGGCATTACATTACATGAAGCTCCTGAGTCAAACATGCAGTTATGTAACAACCTATCTTTAATAATAAAAGTAGTGAAAAATGGATCCACATTCAGTTGAGACTCAACTAGATACGTTCCCAAATAAACCTCAGGTGGTTCACCCAATTCCTCCAATACTTGTGGTATTTCTAATTCTACAATGGTAGGAGGAACCTCTACATTGTTTACATTTTTACCCTGGGTGACATTTTCTTCCTTAAGCCCCAAATACTCAAATACCCTCTTCTTATGCTCAGGGATTCTAAGAAATTAAACAATAGGAATGTAATAACATTGATCGACTCAAGATTTGTGCTATGTCACAAGGAACATACTTGGGTAAGGTAGTATTAAGAAGAAGGTTTACAACTTCATCTTATGGCATGGGATTTTTCACAATTTGAGCATGGGGAGGAACACAAGTCTTATTTGGGGTGACAAATCCTTTGTCCGATTAAACCTTTCTTAGGGGTTTCCTTAGGGATACTGGTAATAATTGAAATTTTTGGTTTGTCCTGAGGCCCTAACCCTTTCGAATCTGGTATTGTATTCCTTTTCTTGGGCAATGGCTACATTCATTAACAACCTGTCTCGTCCTCTTCAAGGAATTCCTCCATCATAATTTTTATCATTATTGGGAAACTTAAAAGCTTATACCATATCAATTTCAAAATTATGAGTGGGAGGAAGAGGTAATACCTAGTGAATGCAATCCCGAAATCAGTAGCAGTTCTAGCACTTATCAAAGTCAGTTGAGGTTACTCCCTACTATGAACTTGTAGATCAATCCATCATGCATGCATCATCATCTGTCTCATCATCATCAGCTTCCTCAACTTCTTTGTCTTCATCACATGGGGAATGGGGCAAGAAACATCTATCACACCACTCCATATCATGGACCTCTTCTACAAGAAAACTCTCTGTCGGTTAAAGGATCAGGCACCAATCTATTTTCCGAGGTTGGGCTATCTATTTCCTAATCCCATGGGCCCTTTACCCCTATCATCTGATCTATGATCACCTCTAGGATGATTTGTAAATATTTCTTGACCTTGTGGCTTGTGCTTGACCTTGGAAACCTTGTCCAACACCCTCTCTACTCTAGCCAGTTTATAGGATATTTCCTTAACAGCTCCAGCCAATGTTATTACAACCTCTTCTATATCCACAAACTTACTTGACTAAGGCTTCTCTGGATTGATCAGCTTGATACCTTCCCTCTTAGGAGGCTTACCAACTACTTTGATATTGTTTTCAATCTACAAAGCCATGGTGAAGGCCTGCCTCAAAGTTCCTAGGTTTTTGTCCCTTAAATAATAGGTAGCCTTTTTGTCAAAAGCATCAGAATATTTTATCAGACAGAAACATCACTTGGCCTCAGGATTACAGGTAGCCTATTCAGGGTCTTATTGAACCTTGTATTGAATTCATGCATAAATTCATAAGGATTCTTCTTTTTCAAATTTAGAAAAAAGAAACCTAAGATCTATCTTATCCCCATATTGCAATCTAAAAGCATTTTTCAGTTTTGTCCATGAATCTATTGAGTTATCTGGAAAATACTTATACGAGTCACATGCATCCTCCTCAAGAGTATGAATAAAAAAATTATATACACATCCTCAAATTCCTCCATCATATTGACAAAAAGTTTTAAATGTTGATCACCAAAGTGATAGCATTATTCCTTTGAAATTTAGCCAATATATTTCTAACATCTTATGGCACTATATTTGGATATCCATTCATACATATGAAATCTATAGGTCCAAAAGTTTTGACAACAAATGGAGGTCTAGGTGGAGGTTGGGCCATACTATTTTGAGGAGGTGATCTTATAGGAGATACAAAATGATGAGGGACAAGAGATCTTTGGAACACAAGAGTATAATTTTTAAAATGAATGTCCTCTAAAGACTCTGTTTCATGGAAAACCCTATCAACTTTGGAAAATACAGGGACAGACTAAGAAGAACACTTATCAGACACAAATGAAGGCCCCTCTCCAGTTGGAGAATTCATATCTATATAAAGATTACCTGATTCAAAATCACTTGAAGAAGAATGGTAATCCTCAACCACAAAGTTGATCACTTTTCACAACGAATAAATCATTTCTTGATTCCGATCTCCAACTATTTTCCGGACTCTTTTTCCTTCGAATTTTCCTTTCCTAGTTCTCGGGAAACAACTTTACAGTAGGGTCTTTAGTGAAGAACGATCTTCTTCCTTCCAAATTTGCAAAGATTAGGGAAATATTTCACTTAATACAGGTTAAGGCACTAGTATTTATCAAAATTTAAATCAACATGGAGTTGCCACTAAGGATTTTCACCTTAGTTGTGTAAATGCACTATAAATGACTTGTCAAATATCTATCAATACTTAATTCCTACAAATCTTAGCAGATATGACCTTCCTTTACCAATATTTATCATTGATGATATAAATTTAGTGCAATAACCACTAGAAACTAGAAATATTGCACACAGTAACTTGTAACTTCACACAATTCTTACAAATTTGAACACAGGATGATGTTTAAACAACATATTTACACTTAGATCATGTAAGAAAAATTACCCTAGTCGGTATGCGTACACCTTTGTTTAAATACTCTGCAAAAATGGTGCCAAAATGGTGTTGATATCCAAATTGATTCCCCCTTGGAAACTAAACAAAGACATCACAAATTTAACAAGACACTCAGAGACAGATGAATCATAAGTAGTTTTGTAGCTGGGGAAGGGATTCAACTGGCTCTTTGTCACTCAGGTGTTGGAGAAATGGATAGCACCTTCATCAATGATTTTATCTATCCTCACTAATTTATGTCGTGCCTTTCAACCAAGGTGAGAGAACCCGTTTTGGCAACTCAAAACTTCGTTATGATGGAAGGCATTGGTGAAGTATACCTAAGCGAAGGGAGAAGTTTTTAGATAATGTTGTTACTTTTTATATAGTTAATGATTATATGAAATCTACTGACTATGTGTGTTGTTACAAAACATAACAGATCACATAGTTTGTAATTTCATGACTATCTTTAAGCAAAAGAACACAACGCCCGAAGGACAATTGTGTTGTCTTGATGAAGACATTCAATTACATAATAGGTGAAATGCTAAGTTTTGGAATAGCAAACATAAGTGCAGATTATAGAAATCAGAGTTCATTACTGGATGTTATAGGTTTTCTTAAGGTTCCTTCCTTCATGATTAAGACATTCAATTATATTACTGAGTTGTTTAGTTCATCATACAATCCATACTAGAAAGCTGAAATGTAGAAAGAAATATACAACTCATTTTCAGAATTCAATGTTTTATTCGTAAGGAATTTTCAAATGTTCCCACACAAGTCATGGGATGTAACTAAAAAGTAAAGTACAGCTACTGAAATAAGAGGTACATATGCATGAAAGAGAAAGTAAAGGAGTATGAGTGAACCCATCATTGCCTTGGGGGTTTTCTTCTTTGTTTGAGACATCTCCATTTCCAGCTTTGTTCCTTCTTCATCTTCATTGTAGAAGTCACTGTACCTAAAAATAAGAAAAAGAGAGAACTATCAGTTATGAACTCAAGGATCAATTCATATTCCTATACTATCCTAATTCATGCATATGAATCTCTTAACAACAAGAGATATAGTCTACTTGAAGATCAAACTACATATATGCTTTACCCACTCAAAAAGAAGAAAAAGAAAAGAAAAGAAAAAAACCATGGACATAGAAGAGGCCAAAAAGCCTCAATATTTTCTAATTGTTTTCTCAAGTGCGCAGTACATGTTGCGGTCAAGAAGAAATTAATCATATCTTATAGTCCTCACTATAGATAAAGAATGCAGAGTTCAAAGGATTCCATCCTATGGTACATGAAGCAGATGGGTCATAAGTACATGCTGGAATGAAGGAAGAATGCAACTCAAAGGTGAAGCGAAAAGCATCAGATTTTGAAGGCTGAAGTTAACGGAAAAGAGAAGAATATAGCTAAAACAGAATGAGAAGTAAATCTTGGAAAAATTTGACAGGGCTTCGCCATGTAAAATGGACATTTTATTATTTTCTAGTATGCATAACAGGAAATGCGTATTTAAACAAAAAGAAATGGACTACACTTTTAGTCATCAAATTGAAGTACTTTGGAGCATTCATTATAGCTTAACAGTTGAATAACATGAAGTTTCAAGATAATCCTACAAATTTCAGCCATTTTAAATTGTAGTTTTCATAATGAAGCAAGTATGAGTGCATAGAAATGCTACCATCAAAGAAGTACAGTTTAAGTAAAATAAATAAGATTGAGTATTTTCAACAAAGCATCGAATCAAGGCTTATGCCTCATAATGGTGTTACAATAATGAGAAATTGTTTACAACCTCTAGAAGGCCACATATAAGGTACAAAGATCTCATGAAATCACGAACAGTCAAAGTACTAATACTGTAAGTCTCTAAATCAAATAAAGAGAAAACCCCAAGGTATTAAACATTGAAGTGAAGGATTCTACACAAGGATGAAGCACGAAATAAGTGCAAAGTCTAATCAAATCAAGGAATGTAAAGTTTAAAGTAATGAAAAGTGGATCTCAACTTTTCTTGAATCCATTCTAATCCTCAAAATAGATTGCAGAATCAAGGAGTAAAGAAGTCCGAATACCCATATCAAAGGAGGGATACCCAAATATGGGTTGCAATATTTCAAGCCACAAATTGAAAAATACATGTGCAGATACAGATTTAGGGAAATAATTCATTCATACATGATAGTTAAAAGTCCAGATACAAATTTATTGCAATACAATTCAAAGGAACGAATACAGGTAACAAGAAAACAACCATTTTAGCATTCAAAAATTTTAAATTATATAGGTACTCATACATTTCCAAAGATGAAGAAGATTTGAACATTTCAGAAATTCATGATTCCTATTATAAATCAGTTTCAAGTTGCAGATCCGAGGAAGAAAATGCGTTTCTGACTTTAGTCAAAAATCCCACTAAATGGGTATCCAAGAATCAGGGAAGGAAGCAAAAACTTATTGATTTAATGAAAAGATGAGGAAACCCTCGAATGATCATCGAATTCAGAGCCAAAAGGAGAACCCACAATGAGTTTCAACTTAGAAATCAATGTTGTCCCGAAATCACATTAAAATTGCAAAGGGGAAATGAGTATCAGTGTTTCGAAGTTAAAATGGCAAAGACAAGTAACAATGGTGCTTAAGAGACCAAAAATTACCATTCTTTTCCAAATAGTATGATGGTGATATAGTATCGAGCTTGAAGTGATCAAAAATGGTGACCACTTAGAAGGGAGAGCTCATCAACCCTTCGGACAAAGGCTAAAACGACAAGAAATACCACTATGTGAGCCCTTATTACATCACAGAACAACATTACGAACTCGAGTAAGTGAGGATCGAATAATCAGAAATTGTGGCCATTTTAAATGGGAAATTTTGAAAATAAATCCACAGATCTCAAGTTCCAAGAGATAACACCAAGTGTGATGCCAGCTTCAACTACCACTTGAGACCAAGAAACAAACTAGGAAAATTATGGAATAATTTTTTTATAGGAAGAGTCTTCAACCAAGTCGCAAGACACTAGTTTGAAACTAAATAGGTTCCAGAAAAAATTATGATTAAACAAACACAATATTTCCATATTTATCTTATAAAAAGCTTACAAGGCTCCAATCTGGAGGTTACAATTTTTACTAAGGTTCAAGGAGAAATTTATCGCCAGGCCCGCTCTCTATTAAGCCCTGAACTTCAACTGGATTTTCCCACACTTAGATTTATCAAAACTTTCATAAAATAGGCTCATTGGATAGGAAATTTCCTCACCTTTCCAACCATAAAAATAAGTCCTCCTAACTCCTTGTAAAACTCAAGTTATGGCCGAGCGGAGTTTTAGGGGAAAATTTTCCCTTGGAGGTCCGCGGGGTTAGGGAGAAAATTGGGAAAATTTTCCCAAATGCCACGTGTCGTCACATGATTGGTGTGGGAGAGCGGGTCGAGGGAAAAAAGTGAAATTTTTTTCCAAAACCAAAGTCTCAATTTTCCAAAGGAAAATTTTCCTCCATGCCTCCGCACTTGCTCAAATGGCCACGTGGCGCTTTGTGATTGGCCGCGGGCCGGCGGAAGAAAAAGTGAAATTTTTCCAAAAGTGTAAAAGTTAAGTTTTCATTTCTAAATCCATGGGCCCTCCCTGCCATGTGTCAACATGTGATTGGTTGGGGGTCACGGAAATTTTTAGGAAATTTTTCCAAAGTTCAAAATTTAAATTTTTCTAAGGTCGAATTATTTCGATTTTTGGTTTGGGATGGCCATTTTGAAGTAAAACTTCAAATGGCCATAACTTTTGATAGGAAGCTCCATTTTTGGAAAACTTGGACTTTCCAGAAAGCTCTCGGAGTCCTCTTTGCACAGAAAACATCAATTTTAGAATTTGATAAAATTTAGAGGGTCAATTTTAAGAAATAGATCTGCAGGGTTTATAATTTTAAAACTGGCAATTTTCAACTTATAAGATTTGATTCAATTTTGATATTTCTTCTTCTGAGCATGTAAATTGAACATGGAGAACTGGTCTAGGGTGAGTTTAGGATTTTTTCAAGGTTCAAATTGGTGTTTTCTTTGCCATTTTCATTTTTACATCTTTTGACAGGAAAACTGATATGCAAGCTGTAATTTTGATTTAATAAAGATCTTAATAGCCATTTTCATTGTTGAGTTTTCAAGAGGTTCCTTAAGTCTTATTAAACCTAAATTTCATTGTTCCATTTCTCAATTTAAGTCATAAAACTAAACTGTACATTAGTTACATTATTTTTAAAAGCCAGAGTTATAAATTATAAGAGATTTCTTTCTTCCACGAGTTTACAGTTTAATGTGCAACATTCAAATGTGGAAAAACATATCAGTTTTGTTCCTCAAACATCTAATTGATTCAACACACCCTTACATTCAATATGCAAAGTGAATTTCAATTCTAAAACTCATTTCAAAGTATCCAAATTTCTGTCATTTCCTTTATACGGGATTCTCTTTTCCAACACAGAATTCATAAGATATAACAATCATTAAATTTCTAATACAACAATGCAATACATTTAATGACAACACTTTTTATTTATTCTCTTTCAGAACAGAGTCTCATTCTTTCACGTGATTTTCAAAACAGAATATGAGTAATATTTCTTTTCATTGCCCAAATGAGATTCAATCTTTCATTTCTAATGCAAAGCATCTTTTCATTACAACCATGTAAGTCATAATAGCTACAATCCTTTTATTGAATTCTAACAAGGACATCTTTACAACTGAACTCCTTTCCAATTTGTATTAGATTTCCAACTTTCAAAATACAAGTGTAAAACTCCTTTCACATTTTCTTTCCAAGGTAAAACAGAGAGATAGGATTCTTCTCTACATTCCTCAATGCAAATACAATCACTTCACATTACAATATATAAATATACACTCATCCACTCGAAGTGGGAAGGGTTACATTAAAATTTCTCAAAGGAATGACTGTCAAACTGTGATCTTTTTTTTTTTCTTCTCCAAACAGCAGCATGTTGATTTCTTCATTCTTGTAACTTGAATCACAACAAGGAAGGGGGAAAGGCAACACTCTCCACCCAACCAAGATACCCAATGGGAAAATAGAAGCCATCTTTCCCCATTGGCCCCCGAGCCCCAACCATATTGAAATGGAGCATGATAAAACAACACATGGCAACATAGCTTCTTTCACATATAACATACATTCACATGCACAAGGAAATGCACAAACAAAAAGATGTAGTTCTCAACTACAACAACAATTCCAATCAAAAAAAAGGCTCCTTCTCCAAGCAAGCAAGCCAAGCAAGAGCAAGAACTATGGAGGTCTCCTTATGCCTCCCATGTTGAAATTGGGCATCCACCTAAAACAAACCGCCAAAACATAACCATCCCATAAACCTTATCCCTCCTCAACCCCTCCTTATCCCTCCTCCAAATTTATCCCTTATACCTCCCCAAAGTAAGAAATGCAAGCATATTCTTTTCCCTAGGTGGATCCCAACCAACACTCCCTCCACAAGACAAGTGCCAATGGTAAATCCCTTATCCCTCCTCTGATAAACCTCATAGTCTTCTCTCCACACCATGCCCTAAGCATTCTACCCATCCCTCTAAGAATTGCAAACACAAATACATTCAAATTTCATGCTAAAAGAGGGAACAACAGCAATTTTAAAAAGTGAGAGCCTACCTCTCCATGATGGAGACTTGCTTCCAAAACAGCAGTCTTTATTACACCAAAACCCAGTCCCAAATCAGCAAGGTAAATGTATGCACAATCAAATCCTCTTCTTCCACCAAGAAAGCTCCAAAATGCAAGAGAAATTTGACCCAAGAATGAAATTTCCAACCTTCAACAACCTCAAAATGAGGAGGAATTCAAATTTTAAAGGAGAGGGTGGAAGAGGATGATGTGGATTCCAAGTGGGATGCCACATCATTTTTCTTCCTTCCCCAAGAGTGTAATCCACATCAACAAATCACCATAAAAAAAAAATGACAAATTTACTTACATACACAATGTAGCCCATACCCCAAAAGGAATGCATTTCAAATTTGTAAGATAAGTGCAATCAATACTTACAATAAATCATGTCAAAATGTAATAAAATAAGTTGATTTTGACTCCAAATTAATAAACAAGGTTGGTGGAGGATTTTGAGAGGTGTGGGACAAGTTTAACTTGTCCCACAAGCCTCCAAATTTGTCCTCCAAGCTCAAATTCGAATTTCAAGAGAGAGATGGAGTGTTTGACCTTCCAAAATCTTCTTACAACCTCTTACAATTTCTTACACAATCTATCACTTCACTTACACAACCCATACTTGGTAACTTACACACTCTTTTAAAATGTATTTATATCTATGACATTTATTTATTACAACTTTAGACACAACCATATATTTAATTACCATATGGTTATAAAATATATAAATAAATTTCATTTTCAACCAAGACAATAACATTTAATTTTACCTTCCACATCCTATTTAATTAAATTAAATTTTAACTATATGACTCTCACATCATACTATCACTTTTAAATAATTAAAACAAAAGCACATTACAAATAAAATACACACAACAATAATTAAAAAGGGAACACATAATAAAAACACATATACCCCATGGTCACAATAATGGAAATCCCCCCCATGGGAAATCATAACAAAACACAACATACAACTCAAACACAGTTGCCATGGTGACCTTGTTGATTTCACACTGAATTCCAATATGGTTAGTCTCCCGTCCCCGTCATTGTTGTGATTTTTAACCTGTAAAATGCAATATACCCCTTCGGCCTCGTGGCCATATCAGAACATCCAAATGATATAAGCAACATACAATTATTTAATCCAAATCACAACATTATCAAGAATTTAACATTTATCATTTAAATTCAACTGCAACTATATCATCATCCAATAGATCTCTATACTATAGCTATTCATAATATCAATGTCACATGTCTACAATCAAAAGAAATAACTCCGTCCATGTCAACCAAGATGTCATCATCCACATAATAATACCTGATGTCTCAATGATTATCAAGCAAAATATCGAATCTAGATCAATATTAATCCAAGATCTAACATCTAACCATCATACTAATCAAACATAATAATGTCCATAATAGTCTCTAATACATCATACTACATGAAAACATAATAATATCCAAAATGTGACCAATAGTGTCAGGATTAGTATCTGAATAGTGTCTAAGGAAAGTGGGCACTACATCAACCAACCTTCGCAAAGCTCGAATCGTCAATATACAAATGGGGATCAAAGAGATCACAATGAGGAAAGAAACTCAAATCACATGAACCCTTCTATAGAACCTAGAATGGTGAAATAACCCAGGACTCGAAATAATAAAAAAATGGTTTCCATTTAACCTTTCAGAGAGTTTAAGAACTGAACTCGACAATGAAATGATCATAGAAAATACAGATGCAATACCTATCTGTAGTAAAATTCAAGCTCGAAGATCACGACAATGGTGAAAAACCCCACGACCACCTCCTCAGAAAACTCAAATAGAGCAGAGCCATAAAATATGCAGAGGAACCGAGCTAAGAAAATTGATCTGGTAAGGAAGCTGAGCTTCATAGGATAACAATGGCATCAAAATTCCAGGCTTCGCCCGTAGACCCAAAAGCCATGAATGAAGTGATCATTGAGGTCGAATGACCTTTATCACCGAGCTCAAGAGTTGAATTGATTTCAAACTCAACCATAGTCAAAGATCAATGGCCATGAATCGAAAGGACACTAGATCAACACTCAGGATTGAGCTCCAAAAAAAAAAAGAAAACCATTGTGGTCAGGTGCCACCGGCCATATTAATTGTAGGGTTAAAACCCTAACCACATGTCGAGTAATAAACGACACCGGATCGAGATAGTATAGAGATCGATGGCCCGAGATCATCACCGAATTTCAAAGAAAACTCAACCCAAGTTTAAATACCACTGAAAAAATTCATGGAGGGGTGACTTGTCATCACGAAGGGGCTAGCCCTTGTCTTGAAAAATATTTGCATTTGACTTATCAAACAATAGTTCAAGTTCAAATAATGCAAAAGCCGACAACTATAAGGTGACAGACCTTACACCATATGTTATCAAAGGTGGCTGAATGTATTGTGGTGACTTTTTTAAAAATTGCCCCTTATCTTATTTCAAAACCAATAATGTGCTAAGTCCACAAAGGTGGCCAAACCAAAATGGAGACTAATGATCAAGTACAAGGGTAGTCCCCACTGATTTGATGAATTGGTTATGACTTGGACTAAAAATTTTCATGTGATCACAAGATTAGATAAGGAATGTCAACATCAGAGCCTAATCTTAGAAGTGGTCCCCATCAGGAGTATTTTTTCATGCACTAGGAAGAGACTTGTTCAAAGAAGCAAACTTATTATTACCAAATTATTCACCTTATTTTCTTAAAAATAGAACAATCAACTTCGGTTTGACTGTAATATAATCAAGGATATTAATGCCTATTTGTAATTGCATGTTCTATTTTTTCCTTTATCTATTATTAAATAAAGGATAAATATAGGATGCATGGGCAAGTACAAGCCTTAGACTATTTTTAGGAAAGGGGTGAAAAATTTTTCTATATATTGTGTGCCTTGGCAAAGCACAAATGAGGACTTTATTGGATACATAAGTCTTGAAACAATTTTTGCCGCTTTGCCTTCTGAGTGTGAATTATTTTTCAACCTTCCGAATTATTTGTAGCCTTTTGTATGCTTCTATTAGTCTTTTGAATGCAAATCCCCTTAACAATCATCTTACCCTGCTGCAAATTTTGTATTTTCTACATAATTTTAATGTGCATGTTAACTTATCAGTGTTGTTGTGATATTTTCCCTCAATACATCAAAGTGTTTGCCCTTAATTATTCTGTAGAAAATTGTTGGTTTGTGCATCAAGAATCCTTCCCATATCAATTGTGCATATACTCAGTCAAAGCCCTCATATAAATTTTGTGTATCACCTCAGTTTTAGTATTTTACAGTCATCTTTTACCCTTGAACCCAAAAAATTAGTTTAGGATACATCAATAGGTATACCCACAAACCTGAGGTGTTTCCATTGTATCTACGAAAGAGATAGATCAGATTTTGCAAGCTTAGAAAACACGGTTTAGGTTATTGAAGACACTTAAAACCTTCTTGCTTCTATATATTTTGGCAGTAGAATTGTTTCATTTTTTGACACACAACACAAACAGGGGTACTTTGGGTAGGATTCATAGTTATTTGAAATTTTTGGTGCGAGATTAAAAAAGAAGAAGTTGATTTCACTAGATCTTTGATAACCTTTACAAAAATTGGACAACTTAACAACAGAAAGCTTTAGAATAGCCAAAATATTCCTTGACGTAAGGTGTGCATCACGGAGCCCCAGATCTGCACGGTTTCACACAATATTTGATAATTCAACACAAAGCCTCGATCTAAAGACTCAATTAAACATTAACAACCCCTGGTTCCTCACGCCTAAGATACACTCAAAGGCTTACAGACTATCTTTATCAAAAAAATGACAGTAAAGTAATTTTAAATTATTTATCTCATTCCAGGATGAAGGCTCTTCTCATAATGAAATTTCTAATGCCACTAAACTATCACAAGGACGAGATCCTATGTGATTTGAGAGGGATTTTAACATAAGATTGCAACAGAACATCAAAACCATTTGAAAGACATTCTGAAATAAAAGTAGACACAATTTTTCCCAAGATCAACACAGATTAATTAGAGTTCAATTAGATTTATAAGCGGGAAAATTTTCTTGGAAATTCTCGAGCTTATCAATGGTTGTACACTCACAACCATCTTGACACGATTAAATCTAAAACATAAGAGATTAATAGGTTTCTCATATGGTCTCTCAAGAAGATGGGATTTCTCAAATTTTCTCGTAATAATTAAACCCCGACCTTTGCAAGAGTATCCTCATTGCATTTATACAATTCACTCACTCACTCATCCCAAATGTTCCCCCAAAAAGAAGAATATTAAAGGAATCCTTTTCTTGTTACCAATTTTTCTCAGAAAGTGATGTTTAACAAGTTTACACCCGAAGCTTCCAAGTGGACAAATCATGAACTAATCACATTTTTCAGACCTTCAACCATGACTGGGATGCCATGCCATAGCTTTTGACATTCCTTCTAATCATTCTTTTATTCTGTCATGCGAGAAATCCCTTTTTAATCATTTTTAGGTGGCTCTGTATAGCTGGATCTGACAAGAAATCCTTTTCACCCTCGAGAAAACACCTTGAGAAATGAGTGCCCTCACATGGATGCCTACATTCATGCCTCTCAGAAATGAATGTCCATGCATGGATTATACCACATACCTGCACTGTGAGTCCGAGTTGGCCAAGTGCAAAGAGGAGTTAGTGGAAACCTCCACGTGTTTCCTTGGCACAACTACAAAGGTGAAGTACAAAAGCAATATAAGATTCCAATAGAACAAGAAAAACTATTTGAAAGACATTCGAAATAAAATCAGACACAATTTTCCCAAGATCAACACAAATTAATTTGAGATTTATCAAATTCATCAACAGGGAAAGTTTCTTGAACAATCTTAGAGCTTGTCAATGGTTGTACACTTGTAACCATCTTGATGTGATTGAAATCTAAAACACAAGAAATTAACAAGTTTCTCAGATGGTCTCTCAAGAAGATGGGATTTCTTAAATTTTCTTGTAAAAATTAAACCCCGACCATTTACAAGAGTATTCTCATTGCATTTATACAATTCACTCACTCACTCATCCCAAATTTTCCCCAAAAAGAAGAATATTTGAGGAATCCTTTGCTTGTTACAAATTTGTCTCAGAAAGTGATGTTTAACAAATTTACACCCAAAGCTGCTAGGTGGATGAATCATGAACTGATCATGTTTCTCAGACCCTCTACTATGACTGGGATGCCATATCATAATTTTTGAGTATTATTAATCATTCTTTCATTATGTCATGTGAGAAATCCCCTTTTTGATCATTTTCAAGTGGCTCCATATGGTTGGATCTGACAAGCAATTCTTTTCACTCTCAAGAATATTCCTTGAGAAATGAGTGCCCTTGCATTGATGTCTGCATTCGTATGTTGCGATTCTGAGTCAACCAAGTGCAAAGAGGAGTCAGCGGAAACCTCCATGTATTTCCTTGGTGTAATTGTAAAGGTAAAGTCCAAAGGCAGGTTCCTAAACAAGCACGGGCCTTCCACGTGTTCAGGACCCTAGAGAGTTGCATCGGTTGCCAAAAAGTTAGAGTATGGGAAGGCCCAACAGAATATTCCACATGTTTATTCGGCGTAACTTAAAAGATGAAGTTTAGAGGTGGGTTACGAAACGAGCGTAGGCTCTCCACTTACCCTAGGCCCAAGAAAGTTACATCATCCATTGAATAAGTCTTAGTAAAAAAGGAACCAATGAAAGCCTCCACGTGTCTCTTTAGCACATTTTTGATATGGAGCCCAAAAGTAGAGACCCCAAACAAGCGTGGGCTCACCATGTGTCCCAGACCTTAGAAATTTGCTTTATAAGTCTAAGTACAGAGAGGATCCAGTGGAAACCTCCACGTGTCTCCTTGGTGCAACTGCGAAGGTAGGACCCAGAGGCAGATCCTCAAATGAGTGCAGCCCTCCACATGTCCATGGTCTGACAAAGCTACACCGGCCACTTGAAGAAAAGTCTAAGTATGGGCAGGGCCAATGGAAACCTCCATGTGTCTCCTTGGCGCAACTCCAAAGGTCAAACCGAGAGGCAAATTTTCAAATGAGCGCAGACCCTCCACGTGGACAAGATTTGAGTTGAAGTGGGCCTAAGAGTCTCAAATGCCCCAGTAACCCGCCTCTCTACTTCTAAATTTTGATGTGGGCCCCAGTGGAGTTGTAAATTATTTCATAACTTTTCTCCCTCGTACAAAAAGGAAAAAAACTACAAAATACTCCGCGACCCGCCTCCCCGCTTATAACTTGAAAAACTGCCACGTGTCCTTGGGGGCAAAGTAAGAATTTTTCCCTACCGCTTCATATTTTCTTAGTAACCAATTGGATGTTATCGAGGCCACAGGGCCAATTTGGTATTTTTTACAAATGTGACAAAAGTATAAATATTGTCTAATGTGCAATATTTGTGTCTACATTTTCCCCCACTTTATATTGGTGAGTGGAAAACCTGGTAACATAAATTAGATACATTGCATACTTGATAACCATGTATAGTGTAGAACAAGACATGCCAATGGACTAGACTCAAGCATGGAATGATAAAAATGAAAATGTGGAGGACCATGAATTCTAAATATGAAAAATGTGTATAAAAAGTGATGAGAGTAAACCTATGGCGGAACACATGTGTAGTTGTTGTTGTGTGTAGTGTACCTACATTGTTAGTAAGGAAAGTACCACCGCAGTGTGTTTTCGTTGTCATTTTCATTGTTGTTGTTGTTTCCCCCAATTTGACTACTTGTTTCTCATACAGAAAACCTGTAAGGAGAAAATGATCAAGTAGTAAAATATGTATGTATGTAAAAATCTTGAGTAAAATACACTAGAATAGAAAGTGTAAATATAAAAATGGAACATGTGAACCTGATCCATGTCGATAAAAAGGGTGTAGAAGGATATCCCTTAGTGCCACGATTTCTTGGGTGATCTCACGCCACCCCCGGTCAAGAACTGTAGGGAGAAAATTATCTTTGTCCTCTAACTCTAACTTCTTATGCTGATTTTTTTGAAAATATCTCTATAGTGTCATGGTTTTTTGGGCAATCGGATGCCACATGACAGAGAAGTATAGAGAGGCACACTCAATTTAACCCCGAGCCTCGTAACCACTCTGCTGAATTTCAAAAGGACACCATGTCCTGTTAAGGCCACTATGTATGGAGTTCATAGACTATTCTAAACTCCCTCACTATGTGTGAGCTAGTGTAGATATGCTATGATAGTAGAAACCCTCGATATATCCCCCTCTTTGGGGGTGCATAATATGACCCTTGAAGGAAAATTCAGCCCCAAAAGAGGACCAACAAAGCACTCTAACCTATAGAACTCTACCCCCGAAGGGGAAAAGGGAAACACTTGGTAGATACCAAGTTATGTACAAAAGGGGATTGTTAGACAATACAAGTGTTAGTCTGAACACATGCATGTAAAATATGACAAGTATAAAATACACAGACAATGTGGAAAACTACCAAGAACCATAGTTTAAACACTCAAGAAAAAAAGAAGACCTCACAAAGTGGGTTTAAGAAATAGGACATCACTCATAATGTCCCAAGACACGCAATCTCATCATAAATGTAAACAAACGGTCAAGTGTGCACACAAGCAAAGGGAAAATCCCACAAACAATGGCAAACAAAGCAAACAACTAGAAAAAAGAGGAATTCATGGAAACATTTAGTCCTGCAAAACAATTCATTGCACATGGGACACTCATTAGAATGTTATTTAGTGATAACCAATATGTCAAAGTGTGTATTAACAAGTAGTATAAGATACTAAGTACAAAATTCAACAATGACACTTGTATGAGACAAATTTGGATGCCCCAAAGTGACAAAAGTATATTAAGCGTAAAAGGTGAACATACATGTCGCATGTAAATGTCCTATATCTACGATCACACTAGAAAAATGTGTGAATGTGTATGTGTGTATGATAATGACATAAAGGAAAGAAATCTAACATGTGTAGTAAATTGAACATGTAAAATACTAGTAGGAAAGAGTAAATGCTACCAAGACAATGCAATATGTTGTGAATGGTTGAAATGGAATACAAAAAGTAATGATAGGAGAAACATGCCTCCCGAGTGGATGCAATGTGTATGCAAAGTGAGGATAATTTTGTTTCCCCACTCGGCCTTCAAAAATGAACCGTAAACAAGACTACGTCATCAGAAACTTGATCAAGTAGTGTTTGTTGTATCTAACATGTTTTGATGAGCATGTGTATGGAATGGTAATGAAATGCGACACTGGGAGAAGATGTCTCAGTAAACCCTATATCCGAAGCATATATTAGGATTTTTTTGTTGGAGTGAATATTTATCCCTAATCGTATATCACTATAAGATGAATGGATGGGAATGCCTCCTATAAAAATGTGTATGTGGACCCTATAGCATAAGCGTATACCATGACATGTGTGAGGTGTGAGTGATGATTTATCCCTAAGCTTATATCACTACATGATGGAAGAAAAAGGTGATGACATAGCCTATAGTGTATGTCACTACAAGATGTGTGATGAGGGTGTATGAAGTGTACATGATGAGGGCATATGAAGCATACAAGAGTAGCTCCAAATCTATCGTAACCATGCCAACTCGATGAGTTTGGAATCCTCTAACTCGATCTTAAACCCCACGCCAAGTCTTTTCTTAAATTGCCAATTGATTTCTTTTGCATTGATTCCTTCAAATGGTGAGCTATCAAACCCAACTCTTATCATTCCCCTTAGCTAATTTGAGGCCCTTTATTTATTCCAAATTTCCTTTTGTGAACAATCTATGAGCTTCCCCTCTTTGAACCTACCAAGTTCACTCAAAGATATTTGCAAGTTTCATGAACTCGGCTTTCCCGACACCTCTATTTTTCTCGGTGACTACCTGAGTTCACCACTTGTTGTGGATTCAACATTGGGCTACCCTTGAATTCTAACCCGTCCATCTCGCTTTCCACTATGGTGTCTCGTCTTCTATCAGTCGGTCACATGGTTTTCCATGTCACGTGCCCACTTATCTCTTAGCTATTCGAATCACCTCGGCCTTTCGATTTTCCCATTTCTCCATCCTAATTATGAGCTAATGTTATACTATTTACATCATCAATTTGAATCACCCCATATACTTCCTTAGTGGATTCAAATTTTACATGGCTTCCGCATCAATTTGACTATATTCTTGTTCTCACCAAATTAATTCCCGAAATTCCCTCTCGGGACAGATCCTCACTTACTAACCCCGACCTTCATCATTACTCAAGTCCCACCCTAAGCTCTCTTTCACATCCTTTTGTATACCACCAAATGATATGGCTCTTACTATGCATGTGTCTCTCCTTAGATCCATCAATTGACTCATCAACCAACTTGACTTGAGATCCATTCAACTTGGTTAGTTCGTTGTTACAAACCGAGTATGATTTCAAGCTTCACTAATTGACTTGGCTCCAATTACAAACTAATATTTCCTTTCCGAACACGTTGACCGAATCTATTCACATATTTCGTCAAGCACCTTTGAGTCATCACCCACAAGCTTTGCTTGCAAACTCACCGCTAAGAGACTCGTCCTCAACTCAACTCCTCCCAAGTCGATCTCTTCACGGTTTCTTTTTGAACCACTTGTGTATTTTTATGGATCCCTATGCTCGTCGAATGAAAACCCGTGAGCTATGGAAAACTCGGCCTACCTACCTATAAGCTCAAGTCCTCTACTTTGTTTGCATCTTGAATCTGGATTCATTGTGTATGACCATGATTCAGTATTCTACTTTAATACATTAACTATGCTTTGTCTTTTAAAATATCTCAACTCATACCTTACTTGTAACTATATACTAAGCTCGACATTTCGAGCTACTCGACCAAGCTCGAGATCCAAGCCATCCACTATGCGAGTGGCGTATTAGTAATGTCGAGTGGATCTATTAACACGGTTTGAATTTTTTTATCTCAAAGAACCGAATACATCCTTCTCTGAGCCCGCCACCCTTCCATGCGAGTCTCCTAAAGATGCCTTCCCGATCAAGCTATGTTAACTCAGCCCACTCGTGAGCTCTTTTCTCTAGTATTTCTTGTCAAGCTCCTTTGCATTGTGTTATCTTTTCCAACTCGCGACTCAGATTTATGAGCACAAAATGATGCAATCACCGAGATATGATAGCTCATACTCATGAAGTCACCACTAAGTAACTCAACATGGCATTTCACCTCTAAATTAGCCATCTTCATGCATGAATCCATCTCTTCGAGTGATGAGTCGAGCTCATACTTGAGCACTCGTTGACTACTTAACTCAATGTCCTATGGAGCTACTCTGTCAAGCATGTCCAATTCCAACTCAAACCCTACACAGGTAGGTTTTCAACACTATTTTAACTCATCACTTGATCTTGGCCTTCCTACCGAAGTTTCGAGTTGATCTTGATGACTCCCTACGTTGATTTGGAGGAATAGCTCAACCACCTCAACTGGGACCATCTCTCCCAGTGACTCTTTGTACCATTCTCAAATTTCCATTGAACTTGGTGACCATTCACTTCGATGATTCCTTAAACTTGTAGCCGTGAATATCTCATTCTATCTGTTAGGTGAGTTCAGCCATATCCTATTTTCCTGAGCCATCTTATCATGTTTTCAACACATCTCTATGAATCGTTATTCCACATGTGATCTCACTCAAGATATTAGCAAACTCGGAAACCATTTCCTTTTCTCCCAGTCCGTGATCCCTGAAACTTATCCATATTCCGCGCTACCTCTAACCACTAGCTCACCACCAAGGTTTTTCAATGACCTTCCACATATCTTGGTGAATGGCTCACCATCATGACCACCACCATCCAACACTCTAACTCCCTGGTGACTCGTACAATGACTCGGACCACTCCTTGTTTTGTGGAATTCTCTCAATAGATTACAATTTTATTATCCCACTTGGTGAATTATCCACAAATCTCCACCTAGTGGAACCCTTATGATGATTTTTCAAATGCAAAATCTCTCCTACGGAATTTCTGGCTCGGAATTCCATTTTGTTATCTCCACTTGGAAATGTTCTCCTAAGTTTCCACGTTGAAGACTGGAGTGTAGGATTTCGGTACCATTTTTCTGATTCAACCAAGCCATGGACCAAAATTTTTCCAAAGCTCGCTCTCAACTTGGCTCACCATAACCGAACCTCCAAACTTGGCTTGTTAGACAAGTTTCACCGTGTTACTCGATTGTTGGAAGATCTCATCGGCGGGCCCGAGCTCTTGGAATGTCTTGGCCTGGTTGCGGATCCCCAAATTTCCCATGCAGATTAACTTAAGCATGTTCCCCAACTCATCTTAGCTTGGTTGAGCGAGCTAATTTTTCGAGATTTCCTTGAGGAACTTACATGTTTACTTGATCCTCGCTTTGACCCTGTCGGCTCATTGTTGCCTTCTAGCTCAAAAGAGCTCTACGAATTACTTGGACAACAAAATTTTCATTCCTTACATAGATTCTGGTTGTGAAGAGCCAACTGACCCATCTTCATTTAATTTTCCTATATGCCACTGAGTGATATAGCTCTTTAGCTCATAATTTGGTGGGGCTGAGCTCTAAACCGAGCTATGTCTTGACTTCATCATGAGCTTCTAGCACTTAGGCTTAATGTCTATTTCCATGACATGATTTGGTCACATCAAACTTAATACAATCCCATGTTAATTAGCTTGACCGAGCTAACACAACCTAGCTCTGACCTTCTACAAGATATCATCTTGCCGAGAAGCTCACCGAGCTGCTCGGTGAGCTATTTGAGCTCATAGTCCCTTTTTGGAGCATTCCCCACTTGTTATTAAAACTTAAGATCTCCCAAGTTTCTTTTGGAAACTGAGGATCATAGAGACATGGAAAATCTCCTCATCACCTTTTGATTAATTAATTATTTTGATTATTTTATCTTGATAACGACTCGGAAATAGGTCCCTAAGACTAACGTTTCATTTTGAACATAATAGGACCTCATTATCTAATTTTTCCATGTGTGCAAAATTGGATAACAAATAGAAATCTATGTATCCATGTAAGAGATTCCATACCATTGTGGGAGAGCATGGGTCATGTGTCATGATAGGAGAAAGGTCCAACACAATGGTAGGCCAAAATAACATTAAAAATATGTGACGGTGATGTAGTTGGAAATGTGGATTTACCATTATTTGAAGGAGTAATGTCTTCATCAACAAAGTGATTGGTTAGAGCTCACGTGTGATTGGTGATGTCTTTGTAGAAGTATTGGTAGGAGAAGGAGGTGGAATGTTTGTGAGAGGTGGTTGCATACTATAACTTGGTAGTGTTATGGATGACTTAAGAGAAGGAGGTGTTGAATTCATTTTTAGAGGAGGTTGCTGAGGTGGTGTTTGATCATTAGGTATTGATGACTTGGGGATAGGAAACCATTGGGATGTAGAATTATTATTACATTAAAGTATAAGAGGATCGTGTGATGGCATGTCCTCAGTTCAATTATATGACATGTAGTGGACCTAGATTGTAGATGAAATGTAAGAGGAGAAACATGTGATTGAGAAGAATATTTAAGTTGTTGGATTTCAGATTTGAAAGATGTAATAACATATTATATAGAAACTTGAGAAGCATCTTTAAGTTGTTGGATTTCAGATTTGAAAGATGTAATAACATATTCTATAGCTTGAAACTTGTCATGAAACAATGAATGTATAGCCTGAATTGATTCTAATAAGGGTTGATTAGGTGGAGGAGGATGGAAGGTAGTATAAACATTTGTAGAGAGTAAAGAGGGATAGCCTAACCCATGCTTATGTGTTTGTGTAGGAATATCCCAAGGGGTTGTGACTTTAGGGTCTTGTGTACTAGTATTAGTAAAACCATAACGTTGTAAATAGTCATACCCTGACCCATACTTAGAAAAATCCTAGGACTTTTTGGTAGAAGGATCACTAGATTGCTCAATTGAGTTATAATATTTGAAAGGAGATGGGTCAGCCAACACATCGTATACAATTCCTTGATGTCAAAATTTAAAATGTGCATGTAGTGTAGAAGGGACCCCATGCATGGCATGGATCCAAGGTCTTCTCGAGGAGGATGTTATAGTTGAGGTCATTGGGCATGACATGGCATGAAATGGTAACTATTTTTTTGACCAATATTAATAGGGAGGTTTACAATACCTAACACATGCTTAGGGATGTTATCAAAGCCACAAATGGAAATAGATGATGGAGTGAGATATGATTCGAAATACCTAAGTGGTGAAGAAAGGTAACATTACAAATATTAAGGCCAGATCCATTATCAACTAATGCCCTTTTGACACCTATTTTATTGATACAAACTTGGATATATAAGGGAGGGTCATGGGCTAAGAAATATTGTCGCAGGAGGTCATTGGATGTGAAATTCATTTGATCTTAGTTAAGGGATAAAGTTGAAAAAAATTATGGTAAACATATTATGGTGATATGTGTGGAGAAACATAATGGGTAGCTAACTATTTTTGGAGGCAAAGGAGGAAATCTAGGTATTTTTGTAAGTACGCATGAATAGATATGATCATGGTGCATTGAATGTAGAAAACTACAGAAATGGATAAGGTAACAATCACGGCAAGTAAGTGGTGTAGAAAAAGGAAAAATAGTAGTGGCCAAGCATAATGACAATAGGGAGGAAAATTAAAATCCCTAGAAGGTGTTAATAAGAGACGTCGGGTTCACCAAAATGATTAACTAAAATTCCATTATTACATAGGGTAGGTATAACAAATAGTTAAGATAATATAGGAGGACTAAAATGTTGTAAATGAACTAAAGCAGTATGAGGTAAATGTAAATAAAACTACTCTAGATGAAATGAAACCCTAAATGTGCAAGAGAAAGGAGAGAAATGTCTTAGATGATTCGTAGAGACAAATACTTAAAGGCCCCTGTAAAGGGAAGATCTAGGTGTTCTAAGTAGTCTAAGGCACCTTGGAGTGTATTACAAGTGCCCCAGGGAACCCCGTTTTGTAATCTGGGTGCTCTTAATACTATAGATGCTCAAAACCTAAGTTTAGCAATGTCGCAACTTGGTCTAAAACCCTATCGGATGAGGTGGATAATGACCTACAAGTCAAAAGGTTAGTGGGCTCGTACTTTCCTCATCCACCAAAATGTCATTCTTATCACTGAGCACTACACTACATTTCAGACTTGGATGCGCCTGTGTGTGTGTGTGTGTGTGCATGTCATGCCCTAGGTGCTCTCGTGTTAGTCACACTTTGTGAAGTAGTGAGCAATAGTAGCTATAGAAATGTAAGTAGCATGTGTGCATGGAATAAAATGGAATCCCTCTTCCCGTGAAGTATGTGTGATACATATCTCCTAGCTAGAATGTATGGAACTATGTGGATGCAGCCCTAGATTGAGTGATAGTAGTGATAAGATACAAAGGCCTAGGACCCTCATTATGGTATTATAGCTTTATATTTATAGGGATCTCAAGATTAATTTTGTAATTAATCCTAACAAGGCTGACTGAGAAGAAGATAAGGATGACCAACAACTAGAAGTGACCCAAAAATAATAAAAAGAGGTTGTGCATAGACCAGGGCATGTGAAATGGGACCAAGGGGGCCTCGGGCGCCCAAGATAGGATGGGGCTCCTAGATTTCAGGCTAGAATGTTGGAAAGTTCATTAAATGGGCTGATAGGTATCGAGAAATATGTGGGAAAGAAAAAATAAAAGATAAGAAAATGGTGGCCCAAATGTGGGATTAATTAGTACTTGGTACACTTGAGAACATTCTAAATAGTAGTATAAGACCAGTTAAATATTGTCTAATGTGTAATATTTTTGTCTAAAGATAATGTTATACATGCAATGAAAATTGTCACAAGGCTAATAATTGTGGATGGAACCTTGGCTCTTATCATTAAAGAATAAAAATAGTGTTTTTTACTATAACTATCATAAAACATGTCATATAGAAAGATTTTGTCATTTTGAGTCCTTCGTACAAAGAAAAATGTCCGATGCATCTAAACAGATACAATATTTCTAGAAAAGAAGGTGTTTTTCAAGAATTCTATCAAATAATAACCATGTACAACCATGACATTTAAGGATATTGATCATTTAATTGAGATCAAGAAGGAGTCTATGTCCGATAATCATACTATATGATCTAAGGAGCTAAAGCATGAAATGAAGCAAGAATGTGTAAATAGTGTAAAGGAAAATGAATCAAATACAATAAATACAATCAAAGGATATTCAAGCTAAATCAATATTTCATACACTACTAACATGGTCAAGAAGGAGGAAATCAAGTACTTCAAGCATAACCCACGATATGATTACAAGAAAAAGAGGCTTATTAGCCCTAATTGAAAATAAGTCATAAAATGAGGATGTTATCATGCCTAAAAAGTCATGAAAGAATTCAATAAGGAAGGAATATGTGGATTCTTTGGGCTCATTTGATGATTTTATACTTTCATAGAGTCATAAAATGCATAGATTGTCTTCATTATGCTTCTTGAAGGCATTCATATCTCCTGAGAAGCAATGTAGATGTATTATCATGTTGAAGGTTTGTGTTGTTGTGTAAAGGTTTGAAATGTTGTCAATAATCATTTTGAAGAAAAAAATTGTTTTTATCTTCTTAATAATGTTACTAAGATCATTTATCCATCAGAGTTTGATGTTCATGAAGAAAGACAATGGGTGTGTAGCTCCTAACCGTAAATCAGATTTTTATTTTGAAAGTCAACAACTAAAGACTAGGTTTTTAAGGTTGAAGTTATTTTATGAAGAAAGAGTGTATGAAAAATATGGATATGATAAGGCTTTATATGGAATAATATATTTACCTAGGAGGTATTGTAATGTTGTCAAGAAGCCAGAAAAGTTTGAGAAAGCATTGATTTCAATCATTAGCGAGTATAGGTGGAAATTGTAATAAAAATGAAATATTTTCACTTTGGATATTGTGTTTAAGGTCTAAGTGTATTTTATTTAATAAAAGAGTCCTTAAAAATATGTATGTCAGTGCTTTGGTATGATTCAAGGTCTATAGTAAGTGAATTGGAGCAAAAAGATTTCACCTTATGATCTTATCTTAGTCCGACTAGTTGAATAAGTTTGAAGTTTCTCCAAACATATAAATGTATGTTCAGGATATTGCAATAAGTTTGAAAATGGACAAATTTTTTTACTCTAAGGGATATATTCACTTTAGATAGGTTTATATGATCTTCGAAATTCAAAAGGTGACTCCAAGTGTTATAAATTAATAAAGGTGTTCCCTAAGATATGTTGAGTCTTATGAACGTCTATGTTTAAGAAAGTATTTTTCTTCTATGAAGAGGTTGGTTTGATCTGGGTCTTTGTTCCTAAGAAAATTATGGTTTCAAGACTTGATTTACTGATGATTATGCTCAAATATAGATGAATTTCATTTTTGGTATTAATGCATTATCTATGATCATGAAGATACAATGTCAATGGTCTATAACAAGGTTGATAAACATGATAGGATGCCTATTATCCTAAGAACCAAGAAGTGTCCCATGAAGAAATTGGAATAATCTGAGGCTTCTATGAAATATATCTCATATGAAAATATACCTTCGTCTTCATCTTAACAACAACCAAATAAAAAAATTTATGTGCGGAATCCAAGAGTTGATCGTAAAGAAGAAGAAGTGGAGAAGAAGAAGGTGAAGAAGAAGGTGGATAAGAAGAAGGTGGATAGGAAGAAGTTGGATAAGAGGAATGCAAGGGAAATGGGGAGGAAAAGTATGAATTTACTAAAATTCCTACCAAGGACAGAGGTGGAGGGAGTATTTCAAGGAAAAATATAATAGTAAGGAGACCCCATACTTCCCCATAGGTATCTACTGAGAAATATCCATTTGTAGAAATAATTCTTTCACAATTTTATTCTCCTCCTACCCTCACTCTCAATATTTCCATCAAAAAAATTTCCACATAAGATATCACCGAGACTTCCTTCTATTGTGTTTACCATGGAGAAGAAATAAAAGCACTATCTAAAATTTTTGTTCCTAACTATGATGTCAGTTGCTCTCGGGTACTAAATCCCCTAAAAAAATCAAGGTAGCTCCTCACCTTAATTACAGCACTTCATGTCATCATTTTCTTTAGATTACAAAACCCATAATCAATAAGAATAAAAATTATATTACTATGGTGGGAGATGAATTGATAAGGATTTAACTGTTATAAGCCACCCTTGAAACATATGTACACAACTTGAGAGAAACAAAGACAAAGAGTAATTGAGAGAGTAATGAAATAAATATAGACACAAGAGTAATTGGAATAACAATTTTAAAATATCTCTTCTTATATCAAATCATTTCTCTCTCTAAATCCCACTCCTCTTGCATCTCTTTCATCTTCCACATTCGTGAGAAACATTGATATAAAATTTATTTCAAAAATACACAAACACACTCAAAGATTCAAAGTTCTAAAATCTTGGGTCAAGAAACTTTTGGTAAATGGATTAAAAAAATTTGATGAGGGATGAAAATTATATGCGAACTTGGTATCTATCCAAAAACAATTGGATTGTAAAATTTAAAATGTTGAAAAATAATCTAAACAATGGGCTGATTTGCTTCAAGATTTGAAAATCATGGTAATGAGTGATGAGAAAATTCCCCTTTATAAAAATATTATTGATGACCCAAAATACAATCTTTCTCAAACCTAGACCCAAAGTGTGGAACGGAGCCTCAAGGTTCTTGAGGAAATTTCAACTAATTTACAAAATTTCATTCAAAAGGGAGAATCTTTAAAAGCTAAAATATTTTCTCGACATCAAAGGTCTTCATGGCAATCTATTTCAAGATGTTTCCTCTCAAAGAAATATATCAAATGAAATCAAGGACAAATTTAGTGAATTTTTCAAAGAAGAGTTATTCAAAGCCGATGATTTCAATTAGGAAAAGATGGATGAACTACCAAAGCTAAACAATATAGTTATAGAGGCCTCCAAAACTTAGCTTAATTTTGTGGAACAAATTTTGAAATGGAAAACACTTTCGGAAGTTAGTTGAGCAACTTGACAAACATTTTGATTCCAAATGAATTGGATATTTTTGTTGTAGTGACAAAGTTCAGATGCATGTGCTAAAGCTCCAAATTATGGCTTCCAAACTCCTAAAAGTTTACACAAATTGTGATTGTTATTTTTTTTTGTACATTTGTATTTATGTTTTATTAATTTATTAACATGTAAAATTCACATAAGTCTCTTAATTAAGTAAAATTACAATGTAAAGTGAAAATTAGTTATTTTGAGGTAGGTATAACACATTCACGCCTATAAAATGGGATCTCTTCCATTTTAAAGGTTTAGTAGTTGATCGTGTGGAAATTATTCAGGATTGATACATGAGATAATTCTCTCCTTTTTAGATTTTTTTATTTCCTTTTTCTCTATCATAATCTCATATAATAGAATGTGAAACTTTGTGTTCATTATTTTCTTTCATAAATTACTAAAATTTGTGTTTATGTTTAATTTTTGGACAAGTATTTTCTATCATATAATATTTCAATTTATTTAAATTAATAATACGCATGAATAGATTGAGATTTGTTTCTAATTTTTGAAAGTGTTGTCAACCTTTCCTCTCCTTTTCAAATCATGATTCCTAAAATCAATCTCTCTCTCTCCACCAACATATATGTACATAGAAATCAAAACCACCACCCATCAAGATAGATTTAGTGTAGATATTGTGGTTCCGTATTTTTATAAAAAGGGAACCTCCCCTCAAATAGAACAGACTTCTTGTCCGCTAAACTATGGCTAATTTTTTCTAATAAAAAAATTCATATTTTGATTTTCCGAATGGAAGTGGCATGAAATCAGCAATAGTTAGGAAGAATCACTAATTTTAGGGTGATTTTGCTTTACGTTGGAGTGAGGAATTTCCCTCGTATGATGGGGGTATTTCTATTTTTGATGCTTTTAATTGGAAAACACAAATGGAAAAAAATGGGAAGGAGAAAGAAGATAGAGAAAGAGAGAAATCTATAACAAAATAAACTCATAGAAGTGTCAAGATGCCTCAAACATAAACACAACAGAAAACCCTCTCTCACATATGAAGGGAATAATACAATAATGAATGCATAATATAGGAAGTACAAAGTCTTCACAACCCCAAAAAATACAAATATGGAAAAAAATCCACATACACCAACATTCAACACAAATCTAATTATTAGAGCATCATATACAACAAAGGAGAAAAAAATGTTATATCATCATTCACTTATAAATAAAAAGGTAAAATAGATTATCAAAGGACATTAACACTACAGAAAACATGTGGATGTTATATTCATGAATATAATTTTGGTATAGATTTTGCACAGAAAAGCAGACATGATTGTTAATTTCACACAATAATATTTCCTTCTATATTCTCCACCACAATACATGGCTATTATATAGCCAAACAACCTCCAATTATTTAGGGAGGTGTTATAACAAATAACCTGTAATAATATTCACGGGTATAACACTCCAACCACTAACCTATACAACTAACCACCTAAACGTATATTAGTGAGTTGTTTATTAACAACTTCACTATTATAATAATAATTACATTTCTACATTTATAACTACTAAAACCATAAATATAAATGTAAAAATTAATTTCCGACATTCCCCCTCAATGTTTACATGATAAAAATATCTCCTTCTTTGATTGTAGTGTGCCACCTCGTGTGCTCATGATCAACTTCTCAATTGTGCAAGATTGGGAAGCAGACAAAACTCGCACATGTGCTAACACATTTCTTCCTCCACTGATGGTTTTCTTTGGCTTCTACCGAAAACCTTACCTAATTGGTTTTACAGGTGTACCAATAACCTTTCACAATTGGTTTTACAGGTTCACCAAAAATCTTACACAATTGGTTTTCTTGGTTTACCAAAAACCTTCACATCATGATTGCTACAATACATTTTGATCAATATTCTACAATGTTTTTACTAAAAGGGGTTACATGAGGAATACACACAAGTGAACAAGAATTTACATCATTTGTTCTTATTTTTCATGCCACATTAAAAACTGAAATCCACACAACACAACTGAAACAAATGTCATCATACCAAAACTACGGCCCTGTCATTGATGATTGATAAGAGGTCACTATCTGACCTACTTCCTCCATTGCCTCCATCCTCTAGTTACATGTTTCTAACTCAACAGGATGTGAATATGAAGCAAATTTGTTTTCAGATTGAACTTATTCTTTTCTTCCCTTCATCAATGTGAAATCATTTATTTTTGGACGTCGGGTAACACCAAAAATGCATCTCAGAATAACGTAAATTTTTTTATTTTACAGACTTTTGACTCTGACTCACAATGAAATTTTGATGAGACACTCACCAATGATACATGTAGACAAGGCAATAATGACTCAAATTTAACTAGATGACACTTGTTTTTGACTCATGATGACAACTAAATAACTACAAGACTAATAATTTTGACACAAATATATTACAAGACTTGACTTTGATAGGTAATAAACCACACTAGAGACTCTTGATTTAATTAATGATAATGGACACAATATAACCTCAATGAAAAATTGATTTAATAATGACAAGAATAAGTCCCCACTATCAAAACAAAATATATAATCTATTTATTGACAACACGCATTTACTATGACCATATGACTCATTAAAACTTTATTAAATTGACAAGAAAGAACTTATAATATTTTGACCAATGCTAAATTAACATAACTATGAAACTTAATTCACTCTTATACGGTAAAGACAAAATAGACTCACAATGCTGAAGACGTCCATGTGGAAATGGAGGATTAATGCAACACGGTTGTGAAGAAAATGTAGTTGGGGAAATTGCAAAGGCCATTCAATGGCATAAAATCCAATGAAAACGTTGTCAAGTAAGCATCCATCTTGAACTTGGAAAAGTGTTGGAATAAATATGCGGAAAGTTTTATCCAATGCATCTTTGGCTGCATCCACTCGTTGATTTGTTTGTGAAGCCACGGTGGATGGATTTGCATGGAAGGGTCCCCAAGGGACGTGTCTTTTAATCAGACATTTTGTGAGATAAAGACAAAGAAACCCCAAACACCAATTTCAAAATTCCAAGTCAATGAATGATTCATTCTTCAATGAAATTCAAGTAAATGTAGAATTTTTGGTAGCCACTTTCAAGTATGATTGAGCGCAGATTTGCATGTGAACGAAGGTATTGTGCAGACTGAATGCAATTTTGATCTTATATTACAGCTGTGAATCCACAAATGACTATCGAGCCGTGGATGGATAGAGTGAATCTATTCAAATTGCCAATGTTCTAACATACAAATCCAATGGAGATCCAAGGAAAATTCCAGTGGACTTACTAAAGCCAATTGAATTTTGAATGCCACATGATGGTTGATGTGTCAAGGAGAGAAATGGAAGATGGGATGAATGCAGATGGCTGCATTTTGATGATATCCTTCACTTGTATTCCTTCTCCAAACAAGAGAAACCATGCATAACATATTATCAGGAATAAAATTTTTGATGATAATCACCAAGCTACCTCTTATAAGAACCCAAGATCTCTGAATGATGCATGGATTTGTTGGCATGATCAGATCTCCCACTATTTTCTTTAGAAAATATAAAAAAATTCTTTTCTCTTGTGTAGGTTTGGATTATCATTTGTAGTGCCCACTTCCCTTTAACACCTTTTGATACTGACCATGACACTATTGACTATATTATGGACATTATTATAGTTTTGATTTAGTATGATGTTAGATGTTGGACCATGGATTATTGTTGATCTTGATTTAGTTATGATGCATGATGATTATTAGAGACACTTCATATGTGGATGATGATATACTATTTGACATGGATATATTATGAATGTTGTTCGGACATGTGATTTTGGATATTGTGAGTAGACCTAGAAAATGGACATTATATGATAATGATGATGATGATAGTTGTTGATATAAATTGTAAGTGATATTGTTGATTTCCTTGATGTTGTTGTGATTCATATGTATAGATAATTTTGTGATTATATTTATATCATGTTGGATGTTCTGATATGGCCATGAGGCCGAAGGAGGTATTTGTGTTTTGTAGGTTAAAATATCACAACAAACATCGGGGATTGGAGACCAACCACATTGGAATTCTAGATGAATTCAACAAGGTCACCATGGCAACATGTTTTGTGTGTGTGTGTGTTGTTTTTGTTAGGGATTCCCATGGGGGATTACCTTTGAATGTGACCAAGGGGCTTTGTGTATTTTATTAATGTGGTTCCTTTTTATTATTGTTTGCATGTGTTTATTTTGTGATGCATTTACCCCTTTCATTATTCTTTTAATTGTGGAGAATTAATGTGAGTAATCATATTGTTAAAATAAATAAATCAATCAAATTTGGGATATAAGAAAGTAATTATAGAAGTTTTTGGCTCTTGTATTAAATGTGGTAAGTGATGTGTAAGTATGTGTAAGAGTTGTGTAAGTTAGATTTTGGAGTATGAAACACTCCACCTCCTTGGAAATTCGAATTTGTCCTTGGAGGCTGATTTTGGAGGCTTGTGGGACAAGTAAAACTTGTCCCATACCTCTTAATTTTATTTACCAACCATACCTATGGTTGGAGGGTTGATTTTAGACCTTTTTAATGCATTTTTATAAGTCAAGTTGCATGTTTTAATTGCACTTTCTTCATGTTTTAAATTTGCAGTCCTTATGGGGTGTGGGCTTGGTTGGAGTGTGTAAGTAATTTTTCATATTTTCACCCACCTATTTATTATGCTTGGGGGAATGAATTTGACTTTTGTGTTGGAGTTGAGGATGTGTGATGTGGCATCCTACATGGATCCACCTCATCCTCTTCTCTTCCCTCTTCTATAAAATTGGAACTCCTTGCTTTGTTTTGGGTTGTTGAACTTTTGGAATGCTTCCTTGGGGTGAATTTTCCTTGGTTGTTTGGAGCTCTTGTTGATTTTGGAGGAGATTGGAGAGCATTTCATACTTGGGCATTGTTGATTTTGGGACTGTATTTTGGCATTGAAATCTTGTTGTTTTGGAACAAAATCTACCATGGAGAGGTAGGAGCTTAGCTCTTTATATATGCTTTTATTTATTTTTATGTTTTGTGAATGGTGAATGTTTTGTGTGTTTGTTGGTTGGTTGGGTAGACTTCTAGGAATGGTGTAGGAGAAGGCTATGGGGAATCATTGAGGGGGCATAAGGGAATGCCAGTGGCATCAGATTTATTATGGAGGGAGTTTGGGATTGGGATCCACCATGGAAAAGAAATAGCTTGCATTTCTTACTTTGTGGGGGGCATAAGGAGGGATTATTGGGGGGGGAATAAGGATATGTGAGATGTTTTATATTGGTGGTTTGTTATAGGTGGATACCCAATTCCCATTGGGAGGCATAAGAAGCTTCCCCCATAGTTCCTTGCTCCTTTGGCTTGCTTGATGAAGCCTTAGTCTTGTTTGTATGTTTTAAATGTAGTTGTAAACTACATTCTATTTTGAACTATTTTTTTATTGTGAAATTTGCATGTGTGTTTGTGGAAGCCTATTGTTGCCATGAGTTGAATCACACCTTCTATTGCTTTATGGTTGGGGCTTGGGGGCCAATGAAGAAGGATGGATTCTCCTTTTCATTGGATGTCTTGGTTGGGTGGAGAGCGTTGCCTTTCCCCTACTCCTGTTGTGATCAAATTGGATGAATGAGAAGAAATTTATGTTGTTGTTCTAGAGCAGAGGAGAAAGACTGTTTGACAGTTCCATGTGAAATAAAATCTCATTGTAACCCTTCCCACTTTGAAGTGGATGAATTTGTAAATGTTTTGGAAATGGAAATATGTTGTATGGATTATGAAATTTGTAAAGTGAAATGAAAAAGAAATAGACTTTGTTTTTCTTTGAAAGAATGTGAAGGAAATGTAATTTGTATGATGAATTTTGGGAAGGAATAAAAGAAAGAAGTTGTAAAAATTGCCTTTTGAAATCAATGAACGAATGAAATTTTTTTCCCAAATTGCATTGTTAAATTGAAACTGATTATATCGATGTTTTCAATCTCTATTTGAAAGGAATAAATGTGTGTGAGAAAAATATAGTATTTTGTCTCTTTTGGAAATGTGTAAAATTGGAAATCAGAATTGCATTTTGGGTTTAGAATAGTTTGATTTGAATCCACTAAATGTATTAGACTAGAATAGAAATGAATCTCCATACTTGGAAGGTGAAAAATGATAAATAAATCCTTTAGAAATTAATCTTTGTTTTGTATTTCATCCTGGCAAATAATTTATCTAAAATGAACAGTTCAAACTTGCAAGAAATAAATAACAATGAAACATTAAAATCTAACATGTTATGATATAAATGAACTCAATTGGACTAAAATACTTAAGGAAAAATCCTTCAAACATTGCAAAATCGGGCCCAAACCTTTCACAGTCTTTTTGTTGTCAGAAGTTGTAAAAATTCGAATTGGAAATCAATTAAGAAAAATTACCTTCCAAATACATCCTAAAATTCCTCTTAGAAAAATCCTCCATGTCTATTTGACATGTTGAGAGAGGAAGAAGATCAGATTGAATAAAATTCACAAGTTAAAATTTACCAGTTTGCTTTTAAAAATCTTACAGGCCATTTTCTTAAAATTGACCCCTTAAACCTTATCAAAATCTAAAATTAATTATCTCAAAGTGCAAAGAAAACGTCGAGATATTTCCATAAAGTCCTTGTTTTCCCAAAACTGAGTTCTCTATCAAAATTTATGGCCCTCTGAAATTTCTTCTTTCTTAGTGGGCCCACGACCTGAATTTTTTCCCTTAAAACACTTAGGAAAATTTTTGGGAAAATTTCAAAATTTTCTCCACCAACCTCGTAGCCAATCGCAGGTCGCCACATGGCACCATGAGGTGATAGCGAGGGGCGGAACCCTTGCAACTTAATCATTTCAAGAAAAAAATTGGAAAATTTTTATAATTTTCCTGTAGCCCCGCCAACCCACAGCCAATAGGGTGCTACCACGTGGCTCGGGCAGAGGCGCGGAGTATTTTGGAACTTAACCTTTTTACCCCTTTTGGAAATTTTTCTTAAATCTCTCCACCGACCTACTAGCCCACAGCCAATGAAAGGCTGACACATGGCAGCCTTAGGCGTCGGCGGAGGCACGTGTAAAATTTAACCCCTTGCACTTTTTGAAGCAAAAGTCTAAAATTTGTATGTTTCCCCGCATGTCCGGTTTTCCCGTGCTAATTTGAGCTTAACACGTGTCCTCCTGGCAGCGGGAATGTGGAGGCAAATCGTGCTTTTTCCCTGAAGAGGTAAAAAGTGCTAAAACTCATCCCCACACCGCCGACCCGCGCAAGGGAAAATTTTCTCCCTTAGGCCCACAGGCCCGCCCTTGGGGAAAATTTTCACTCCTAGGCCTAGGCCTACCAACGCATAACTTGAGTTTTATGAGGAGTTAGGGGGACTTCTTTATATCAATGGAAAGGTGAGGAAATTTCCTATCCAATGGGAATGTTTTATGGAAATTTTTAATGTGTTAAGTGTGAGAAAATCAAGTTGAATCTCTAAGCCTATTAGAGAGTGGGTATGGTGAGGAATTACCCTCTGAACCTTATTGAACCTTCTAACTCTAAATTTTGGACCTTGTGACCTCTAATAATTGTTAATAAAAGAAAATTATATTCTAGTGGATCAGAATTATTTTGGAATTTATTAGTGGTAGTTGTTACCTTGTAACCTGGTTGTAGATTCTTTTAATCAAAAAAATTCCATAATTTTCCTAACTAATCCTAGGTTGTTCTTGGGTCTCAAGTGGGTTGTTTTAGCGGGTGTTACATCATTCCAATGTTTTTCGAGTTGCGTAATCACTTATTAAAAAATATAATTTTTGCTTCTTCTATTAGCGCCTTACTTTAGATGTGCTTCCAATCACCAAATAACTATGCTCCAATGTTATGGTTGCACGTTCCTTGTGACTCAGCTATAATCAAGGATGTTAGGAACGAAAAACTTGAAGGGCATGAACTCAGAGGTAGATCCACCATGCACGGATGTGAGATCTTTTAATTATTGATAGATGGGCACAGATCTTCTCAGGTTTACAAATTCTTCACATAAAAATCTCTTAAATCTGCTACCAAAAACTCATAAACAAAATATTTCACCAAAAACAAAACACCATTCGGAGGGGCAATTATCACAGTCTACCCCTGATAAGATAATCAATTTTCCATTGGATAGATTATCAACCAGCTCTGATACCAAATATAATTTTGGTACAGAGTTTGCACAGGAAAAACTCACATGATTGTTAATTTCACACAATAATATTTATTATTCTCCACCACAATACATGGCTATTATATAGCCAAAAAAATAGCCAAACAACCTCTGATTATTTAGGGAGGTGTTATAACAAATAACCCATAATAATATTCACAGGTATAACACTCCAACCACTAACCTATACGACTAACCAACCAAACCTATATTAGTGAGTTGTTTATTAACAACTTCACTATTACAATAGTAATTACATTTCTACATTTATAATTACTAACACCACAAATATAAATGTAAACATTAATTTCCTAACAATGAACTCATGGAATTAAGAGAGGGAGTTGGCCCTTTGCAATTGATTTCTATCATTTTATAAGTGCATTCTCCCAAAAATAGTTACATAACGCTTTATGACTCAACCAAACCCTTTAATTAAGTTAATATAATATAATTTAACGTTATGATTCATATAATTGCAATTACAATTTTTAATTAATTTAAAAATGAATTATTATTATTTTTCATGACTCTCTCTGTGACATTGGATTATGTTATACATATGTGATGAAAACAACTAATAGTGAGGAAATGTAATGAGAGATGGTGGTTTCCATAACCCTCATTGTTCAAACCAAATTATTTCCTAGTAAATTCATTTCGAATCTTACAATTCATCAACCTCTCGGATCTGTGATGTGGTATATCCTTTTGATTTCATGAACCATTGGTTGATAGCTATGTGGAACCATATAGGAAATGGAATGGAAATTGAATTTGTTTATCTTATCTTCATCCATATGTTTTCCTAATACCTTTCCTTTAGCTTGCTTCTTCAAATATCCTTGTGATTCTAATCCTTAATGGTGAAAATTTGTATCAAAACAAATCACAAAGTCAACTTACATTATATCCTAACCCTTTTCTCCAATAAATGTTTCCAAAATGGTGATGTATCCACTTGCATGAATTATGTAATATAGCTTGTTAAACCATCATACTTTTTTCCTGAAGGATTTTCCCAACTTTGACTGCTACAATCCGTTACTTTAACTACATCTCCAAGCATTTCCAAAGACTCCATAATTTCCTTAACACTTTCTCTCAAGTTTTTGAATATGATAACCCTTTAATTCCCAAGATCTTTTGATTGCAAATTATCAATGATGATTTCCTTCATTTTCAACATTTTTGGAATTGGAGCTCCATGTTTTATACTTTGTTATATGAAGGCCTTTGCTTTCCATAAAATTTCTTTCTTTCTCATAACTCTTGCAAATGATCTCTAACACTTTAAGTAATCCAATGTTTAAATTTTAATGTTACTAATAAATGTTTAAATAGTTGTTTTCATTGATCCAAGGGTTGTTGTTAAAGCCACAATACAGAGTTACATAGTCACTTCTTACTCTTCCAACAATATGATCGTTCTATTAGGTTCATCTATCTTTTCATGTCAATAGTCTATTCTTGAGGAATACTAACAATATTAGGGCATGCTTCAATTTGTTACTTGACAATTGGTCGATAAGGAGCAATAAAAACAATCTTTCCATTTGACATTGAAATATATTTTCATTATTCCACCATCCTTCTCCCCATGTATATTCCATATACATTGGAATCGAATGCAATTGAGGTATTCATCTCCGGTTGATACATGGATCACATGAATATTCTCCTTTTGAAATTTTGCATAGCTTTTGTGATTCGATCTCATCATGTGGATCACCATGGCCAAGATAGAAATTTTAACCAAAGCACTAAAAGAATATAGCATTCCATCATTGGTGACTACCATAAGTATGGTTGACCCTCATGGAAATTTGGTAAATTGGACCAAGAATATTGAAATTTTTCACCTTCCTAACAAAGTCGAATTCAAGGGTAGGAGTTCCTTAGGTAATAATTGGAGTGGGCGCCCTTCTCACAATTTTAGTTAAAAAAATCACCATGTAAATAAATAAAATATAAATGTTTTTATATCATATTTTGAAATTTGCATCAGGGTCATAATAAATCATAAATTTAGATAAATTGCTATATACAAATAGAATAAAAATATCGTATAGAATTATCACATAAGGACATGAATTATTCCATGGGTGGAGAGAATTAATCACGGGAGGTTCTTAGAATGCAAATAATACATTTGTATACATGGTTTATATATCAATATCAAGTAGGTAATGGGACTCAAATATGAACAAATGGCCATTTTTTTGCAAAGAAATAAATATGTTTATGTAGCTCCCATGGTTTTGTGATCTCGAGAGATATTTGAAGTAGACGTACAAATTACTCCATAAAACATAATAGACATTTCTCCCAAAAATAGAAATAGAGAATCAAATACTTATTTCCTTCAATTATACTCACTTCTATTAGCTATACTAGTCACATTATCAATAATATATTAACCTTTTCCTAAAAAAAAAAAAAAAATAAACACCTACATTATTTTAGGTACATCAAAAAGTGGGTCAAAATACCTTCAAAAATTCATATAAATTAAGAAATATGTCATATTTGTTTATACTTGATAAAAATATTATAATACTATTTATGTGTATGAGTGAAATTTATGTTACTATACCTTGAATTAAACTTGTTACTCTTTATTTTCCAACAGAGCAATCGAATCAAAGAGGTCATTGCAAACTTATACTCATAATGGTTTTTAGGCATTGCGCATGGGAGAATGAACTAAATCAGGGTTTGGCTCCGTATCCAAAGCATCCTTGTGTCGACCAATTGTATTTGAACATGTGGCTTCCAACAAAGGCATCTTCACATTCATTTGAGATGCCTCCTTGTTTATACAAATGTGGAGCACCGAGTGGAGCGATGTCGACCTCTCAAGAACACATGGATAAAAAACAAAATATGGATTTATTACCTGTCATTGCGACATTTTGGGAATCATGGAACAATTTGTGGTCGGGTGAATCACGGATTCGGAACAATCCTCGTTCCCATGAGAAGTGAATTAAGCGATGAGATTTTTCATTTCTTAGGCTTTTGAACACAAGTGAAAAATTCCATTTAAGACACATTTTAATGAGGATATTTATAAGTTAAAAAGAAAACAATTATAGGAGGTCATCATGAAACGAGAATGGAAGTTTACAAACAAGAGGTGATGGGGTCATTAATGGTGTTGAGAGTATCTTGAAAGTTGTGTCACATCGGCCAAATTGGTATATAAACATGGATTTAACCCCGTAAAACTTGAATTAAGTTAATGTAGAGCATCGGGAAATGAAAACCAAATGGGCCAATGATGAATGGCATCAAGACCAAAACTAGGTTGGTGAAGAAAATAATTAAACATGGAGTGTTTGTACTCAAAGTTTGTCTCTTGGATGATTTTGATATTACGGAACAAAAATCAAGAAATTTTTGATAGTCCAAGTTTACATGACTTCATATACATTCTTGAATGAATACCAAAATATACAAATCTCAAATGGATACAAAAAAATCCTTCAAAGCAATAAACATATAATGACTAGATGTCTCAATGTGGAGCAACAAAATGTTCTCTACTACGTAAAGAGTTTCCATATGATCTTAATGGACTACCAACTCCACCTACTACCATAGAGGCCACCCTCCTCTCAACATATGGTGTCAATACAACCTGTGAAACACAATGTCATATATCATTATTACATTTTATATTAAAAAAAAATTAATGTTGAACAAATTATTAGAATTTAGCATTTTATGTTTTATGGTTAAAAAGATACATCAACACCATGTAAACCCCGAACATTAGGTTTGTTATTGCATCAAAAGCTATAGGAAATTTGTAAACTCCTCAACAAACATAACATGCCATAAAACATGTGTAAATTCATAAGTACTCTAGGCTACAATGCAAAAAAATACATTAAAGACATTTAAAAATAACTTCTATAACTAATTTTAATTTAAACAATATTTTCACATATTAAATATTCTTACAAGAGACACACAATCCAAATCATCTAACATTCTCATATAATGGCCAATGGTAGGAGTATGCATGATGACTTGCATCTTACCTAGATTTTAAAAAGTGTATTGAGTTTGTGGTACTACCTGCAATAGCTACTCCACCAATACAAGTACTATCCTAGAATAAAATATATTACAATAATAAAAATTAAAAAATTAATATTTTAGACAAAAATAAATATTTTTTTCTATGAACACTTCAACATACCTCAAATCCTCTAAGAGCATAACTAGGTAGCTCCCGTACACATCCCTCTGCAAAATACCGAGAATGATCAAATGAATGATGCCTTAGCACATTCCCATGAATCACTTCAAGCCTATTATCTATAAATGGTGTGCATCCTAAGAAATGAGAATTCCATATTCAACTTTGATAAAATATTGATCCTACCTGCAATCAACAAGTAGTTGATTAGAAATAGTACTCAAAATTGATCGATCATGAATTGAATTGGTGTCCTCATGATGTATAGATCATATGTTTATAAATGATTACATCATAACACTTACACGCCAAGGGGATTTTACTATGAAGAGGCTTGATGACTCCTTACAAATTTCCCCACATGATTTGAAAATATGTTTCACACGTGTGTGGCCACATTAGTCACACTCTCCAATAAACTCACATGACTCTTATCCACTGCAGGCTTAGTCGTCTCCTCAATGCCAAGTGTAAAAACCTCCAAATGTGAACCCACTAATCCCCTCTTATTTTCATGACGCGGGCTATCAAGAGGTTTAAATCTATCAACTAATTGGCCATTTCTAGGACCTCCATATTTGGAAATACTATTATAATCAATTGACTGACATAAATGTAACTCTACGTGTAGTTGTTCAATAAAATACAATGGCACTGCATATTTACTCAACCACATGTCATGGGAAGCTATCCAACTAGGATAAATTAGAGGTGTCATTAATGGGTACTCACAAGAAGTCACATAATGTTTTAACTCACCTTTGTGCAATGATTTGTTAAAATAAAGGCTTGGCATCCTATCTTTGCAAAATTTGATTCACATACTCCCAAGAGAGTTCTCATTTAATAAGGTAAGCTAATTTAACATACAAAATATTCAAATTCACCTTATCATATAGGTTATATGCTTCAATGTGTTGAATTATGCGTTGTAATTCATTTTAATACCGAATAAATTTTCACGGCGAAACAATGAAAGATTTTCAAAAATTGATATAATCTAGCTATTGTGTCATTATATTTTTAGTAAAACCTTTCACTCTCCCTCCCTAACATCCATTTTCAATGAAACATGATAGCAATATTACATATAATAAATAATTACTATACAAATTAACACTTAAATATTAAAAATTGTATAATTGTTATACAAATTAACACTTCTAAATACAAAATTTGCAACTTAACAATAATAGAATTTGTTAAAAGAAAAATTTTAGATCAATTTTAATATAATTTAATAACAAATTGAACAAATATTTTTTATTACTACAAAAATTTACACTTATGAATATATTTATCACTTAATAAATAAATAACAATAACAAAAAAATTATAAATTAAATGTTTAATAGTTAAAAGCAACTAATCACTTAATAACAAAAGAAAAATTTGCATTATTATGCACATTTATACCACTTTAACATTAATTATAATATAACAAATAAAATTTATACTTTGAAAAGTATATTACAATTTGCACAAGTGCAAAAACGTCTTGCTTTGGGGTACAATAATTTTATCTAAATACAATCATTTTTTTGAAGTGCAACTTTGAAATACACAAGTTTCTTAGCCATATACAAAAATATTTGAATTGAAGTAGACTTTCTTCCAAGTACAAAATTTCTTCGTCAGTACACCATTTCCTTAACTAAGATTCTTTGTCTTGTGTCTCGTTCGGTGCGGCAGTCCAAAATAAGTCCAAAAGATACCAAAGTAAACCTAGAAATTAATATCATATTAATAATAAACGGGTGAATTT
Source organism: Taxus wallichiana var. yunnanensis (assembly GCA_018340775.1). Classification (NCBI taxonomy): domain Eukaryota; kingdom Viridiplantae; phylum Streptophyta; class Pinopsida; order Cupressales; family Taxaceae; genus Taxus; species Taxus wallichiana. Next base: position 534,326,117 of record CM031236.1, read on the forward strand.
TTTTGTACAATATCAAGGTGAGGTCAAGAAAATGTGATCTTATCATATTACGAATTTTTAAGGTAAAAACGACACTAAGCCACTTACGTGATTCAATTAAAATATTTTATTTAATGGAGATAAAAATTGTGGGGATAATATTTCATTTAATTTATTTAAATCATGTATTTTAAAGTTTTCGAAAAAAATTAAGGGTGAAGGAGCTCCAACAAGAACTAGAGTAGGGCATGGGTCTAGTTTGGTCCTCCAAATGGACCCATACCCTATTAAAATTTAAATATTCTTAAGTTAGAATAAAACAAACTCACAACAATTAAATAAAAAACATGAGAAAATATTAAATCACATATATACCCAAATCAGGAATAAAGGAGATCCTTTGATCAAATGGCCCTCTACCGTGGAATCTTATGGCATCTAAGAATGCCCTAATTTTCTTATGGGCTATTAAAAGTTATTATTATTTCATTTTCATTCTTAGTTTGTTTAAAAATTTGTTTGCAGGCATTATTGTGTGTGGGTATGAGGAAGAGGAAGGGAGCTCTCATGGAGCTCAAGCAATAAAAACATGGTTTACTCCTTTGTTTTATTTGTTCCATTTCAATGGGTAACTCCATTTAGGGTTTTGTAAAACAAGTTTTGTAGTTTCAGATCCTCCTTTCATGTTGTATTGATCTAAGGACCAAACTTATTTTGTGGGAGGGAAAATCCCTCATCCCGGGCTGCCATAAAGTTATGTTGAGTTCTATATATATTTTTTTTATTAAAACAAATCTCAATAATCATTTGTATATAAATAAATCTATATGCATATGTGTGTGTGTGTGAGGGTATGTGATTGGGATGCCGATCAAAGCGGTGAGGGAAGGGATTGACCACGGCTGGAAGGCTATGGTCAATGTAGAGATAGGATTGGTGGCCACGGCTACTGTAGTAGAGCAGGGGGAATGGTTAGGGACAATCAGCCACACACACACACACACACACACACACACACACATAGATATTATATTGTTAACCATACATTTATTTGATTTTATATTCTTTTAAACTATCTCGAAATATGTTTTGAAACTAAAACAATATTATAATTAAAACAAAACCAAAACATTACTTATCTAAGTTATGACTCACACACACACACATACCAAGGATCATTTGAAAGGAATAGTTTTCTAGTTTCATTTGGAAAAATAAAACAATCAGATTTTACTTGGGTTTCATAAATAAGTTCATATGATTTACTTTTCTATAAATTAATGTCATAAATGTGTGTGTGTGTGTGTGTGTGTGTGTGTGTGTGTGTGTGTGTGTGTGTGTGTGTGTGTGTGTGTGTGTGTGTGTGTGTGTGTGTGTGTGTGTGTGTGTGTGTGTGTTTGTGCACGTGTGTGTGCGTGCGTGTAAGATCCTCTTAACTATGTGGGCATGATAAAACTATCAAAGGATTCAAGTATAAATCAACAAGAATATTTAATTAAGAGCAGAATTAAAACTAATTTCTTTTCAGAGATAATACAATTCCTTTTTGTGAGATTAAAACATACAAACAAAAATAAAAGTAAGTCTACTTTTCACAATTTCTTAATACAAACAAGCAATAATGCATCTCCATTTCCATAGATAGATAATATAAAAAAATTATTATGTAATGTTATAATTTCTCTTTAAAAATAAACTTAAATGGAATAATTTCATATTTAGCTAAGTGGAAAACTAGCTCATTTCAATTTTGTGGTAGCAACATAACGATATAGTTCTCCTTACTATAATTACTTCGCTTTCATTTTTGAAGAGGAAGAGTTAAGAGAGTATAAGAAAGTATTTACAACAGTTTATATTTTTTCAAATATAATGAAAAATCTCTTTCACAAATAAATTTGTAATATATCTAAACAGGATTATATACTTACATGAGACGTTCCAACAACTTTTTTCAAACTTTTATAGCAATTTAAGTTTACAAGTTTCTTTTCTTACATCCAATCCTTAACCATAAGAAATAAAAATCATTCTTAAAATACAAGTTATAAACCCTCCACAAAGTGGAGACAACATAATAAAAAATTGTAAAATTTCTAAATCCAAAATAGCAATCAAAACCTACAACTTCCCCATATTTTTATCTTTGAATCCATGCTCCAAATACCTCATAGAAGCTCCCAAACAGCCACAAGAAAATCTTGGTTAACCACCAAATCAAATGGTATCCTAACATGCCTTAAATAGAACAATGATAGAGTGGTATCCTCTCCCCAAGCCCATGGGAAATAGGAAGACATGTCTCTAACCAACACTAGGATAAAGGAGTCATTCAAAAATACAAGGCTTGTAATTTCACAACAAAGCCAAACATAAAAGTAAACACAACTTTGAGAAGCTCCAAGATTCTTTCCATGGGAAGAGGGGATGAAGATATCCCAATTTTTCCAAACATGTTAACAATAATTTTCAAAATAAAAACCTCCAATCTACTTATCTCTCCATGTTTTTCCCCCTTATCTCTCTATTTTTCACCCCTTATCACTCCATACCCCTCTCCATCAAGGGTTTTCAAACTTAAAAGTTTCCTTGAATGAAGATAGGGGTGATTTCCAAACCAAATGGAAATCAACCCCTACTACAAACCAAATGTAGCAGAAAACATAAATCCTTGAAGTTTGTTCATCAAGCAATGAGGGAGAGAATGAAAGAAATTCCTCTCTCTTCACAACACACTCCCAAATCCACTCCAAAAGGCATTCCTTGGTACTAAAATCATTGATTGGGCGTTGAGCCTTAGCATATATTTGAATACTTCTTCCAACTATTACCCACAAGGAAATGGATTTTCAAAGTCAACAAAAAAGAACCTAATCAGGATCATGAAGCGTACAATGAATATCAACCAAAAAAGTGACAAACAAAGGTCTCACATGCACTGGGAAGATAGAATCACGGTGAAGAATGCTATAAAGAACTTCTTATTATAAGCTTGTCTATGGAAAGGAGGCCACCCTTCCCTTGACACTGGAGTTAAATTCATTGGAATTTTCTTAACAACTAGAATTGGAGGGCATGGATCAAAGAGAAATTAGAATGGCAGAGCTAGTTGAACTTGAAGAATCAAGAAATTCTACCATGATCAAGCTAGAACAACATTAGAAAGAACAAAGAAATGGTTTGACTGAAAGGCTAGGCCTCAAGATTTCAAAGTTGGGGACTTGGTCTTAAAGTGGGATGTTGACAAAGCTAAACATGGGTGTCATTCAAAGTTTGATGCACTTTGGAGTGGCCCATACATAATCAATTCATGCAAAGAGGCTAACTCTTTTGAGTTAACTCATCTTGATGGAAGAACACGAAAAATCCCATTCAATGGGATATATCTTAAACCCCTCCATTGATTTTGTTGCATCATCTTGTATATATTATATTAGTTTCAATTCCTTAAAGTACGTTACCATTACATTGATTTTTTTATATAAAGTTATTTCTTCTCATGTGCCTTATGTGTGTGCTCTTCATTTGCTTCTAAGATGTCGGTATTCTTCTATCAGTTTTAGGATTCAAAATAAAGTTGAGAAATCATTCATCAAGTGACTTCAAAGGAGGGTTGATCATGGTCAACCGATCAAAATTTCATGATTACATAGCAGAATCCACCCCAATGTATGCTCCAGCACGATCTCCTTCATCTAGTAGGAAGATGGCCCCAAAAGTCACAAAACTTTTATCCAAATAACTCCCTAGTTATTTGGAAAACTTACATTCACAATCTGGCTCTGAGGTTCTACATTACAGTTGCGCGCACTCCAGCTATCTACTTGGCACATTTCCTTGGTTGCATTTCCTCACACGCCTTGTGTGCTCCACTTTTGTGCCTTCCTTCCATTTTCATTTTCCTCTTTGTTCCACTCTTCCCTTGCACACACCTTCTATGCATTCACCTTCTTCCCAAATGAGTTATTCATCCTACACATGCGCCTTAGACTTGCTTTCCAAATCAGCTAAGTCCCTAGCATTCACATGCCCTTTCTCCTTACTGTCACACATTATTTTGTAATAATTGCACCTCTCCCATACATTTCTTCCTTTATTATTATTTTGTAATAATTGTGTGCGCCATATGTGTCTTGCGTGCCCTATTTGCCTTTGCAGATCTTCCGCAGATCATAACTTTTGTTCCAGTGCTCATATCCTTGTGCACTGAATTGTTTAGAAATTTGTTAACGTGGGCTACATGATAAGCCATTCAGATTCAAATTTTAGAAATATTTGGTAGGTGGGGATCTGGAAAACATCTTTCACACCATTAATATGTGATTTGGTTGCTTCAATCACCCAAATTTTATCGATATGCTTTCCTTCCTTATCTAATATGCCAAATGCAGGACATAGAGAACCTCACTTGATGATTTCAGGTGGATTTATAGGCATTGATGGCTAGTGGTTGAGATTTCAATTTGGATTTCCCTCCTTCTATTCTTATCCTCTCTTCGCTTCATCTATAAATGTAAGAGCTTGGCTCATTGTAAAAGGTTGGACATGTTTGCATCCTTTGGTGTTTGCTAAGGATTCTTCATCTCTGCATTCTAATTCTTAGACCACTAGATCTGGTTCGTGCATGTGAATATCAACCTTTAAATGCCATTGTAATTGACTGTGCATACCTGGAAGCAATAGAAGCATAATTTTATTACTATTCTCTATCTTAACGTGTTATATTCTTCTTCTTTACCTCTCTATTACATTGTATGCTTGTTGTGTCACCTTATGTTCCTTACACTCCATTTTCTCGGTTGTGTTTCATGCAATCAATGGTGTAAATTCTTGTTTATCTTTGTTACACGTGCCTAGCCTCCCGTCATGTTTTCTCCTCATTTTCACTCGCAACGAGATAGTGTTCATCCCACTTTTCTAGTGATATCGCCTCCCGTAGTCTATTTTTCATTTTTATTATCCTTGGTCCCTTGGCATTTTTAGCTTATTTTTCCCTTCCAAAGCATTATGAGTAGCAATAATGAGAGAAATAGGTAGCGGAATCGGCCTTCTCCGAGATCCGCCTCAAGCACATAAGGTTCTACAACTGGAGACAGTTCTATTGTTGTCTCAAACGACTCAATTCTTCCAAATATGAGATATAAGTGCATGTTTGACCACCAACAGAAATATCTAGAGGTGACTGCACATGACCTCAAGTATCCACCGCACCTCCTAAGCTACCGTGCCATGTCATCCTCGCATGAGGGGAAGAATGGTACATTATAGTTTTTAGAAATGATTATTCATAGGTAGTATTACCTAACTCAAGCTACTAATTAGCTAATGAATAAGCCCCAAAGAATCTCATGTTAAAACCGAGCTCGATACTAGATGTCATGCCCCATTCAAACATGGTTCCAAAATAAGTCCCAAAAATACCAAAGGAAACCCAAAAATTAATATTATGTTAATAATAAACAGTGAAAAAAATTAAAATATTAAGGTGAGCTCAAAGAAATGAAATCGTGTCACATTTATAAAAATTTAAAGGTGAAAACAACACTAGGCCACCTACGTGATTTAATTAAAATATTTTATTTAACGACAATAAAAATTGTGGTGGGAATATTTAATTTAATTTATTAAAATTGTGTATTTTAAAATTTTCGAAAATAATTAAGGGTGAAGGAGTTCCATTGGTTACTAGAGTAGGGCATGGGTTCAATTTTCTCCCCTAAATGGACCCATAGCCTATTAAAATTTAATTTTTCTAAATTTACAATAAAACAAATTCACAACAATTAAATAAAAAATGAGAAAATATTAAATCTCATATATAATCAAAATCGGGAATAAAGGAGAGCCCTAGAATCAAAGGGCCCTCCATCATAGGATCTTATGGCATCTAATAATTCCCTAATTTCCTTATGGGCTATTACAAATTTATTCTTGTTTCATTTTCATCCTTTGTTTATTTGAAATTTTGTTTTGCAGGTTTTACAAGTATGAGGAAGAGAAAGGGAGCTCTAATGGAGCTCAAGAAAAAAACATGGTTTGATCCCTTGTTTCATTTGTTCCATTTCAATGCGTAACTCTGTTTAGGATTTTTAAAACAAGTTTTATAGTTACGAGATCCTTCACTCTTGTTATATTGTTATAAGGATCACACTTAGTTTTGGGAGGCAAAGGGGGTTCACTTAGTAAAACTATGGTATAGCATGTGCATTCTTAGGGTATTAAAAATACCCTTGATTTTAATTTTTACACACGTATGCGTTCGGGGTATTAAAGAATACCCTTGATTTTAATTTTTACCTCTACTTATTCAATTAATAATACCCCCTCCCGTTATATTATTAAAATGAAAATACCTCCTATTTTTTTCATGTACCTCACTTACCCATTTTTCCGTTGCAATTTTATTTGCCCTTTTTATCTCTACTTGTATATGTCAAATAGAATATATATCATGTTTCTCACTCAAATATTATTTTCTTAATACACCTTTTCTATAGAAAGTGGGTTTGAAGACATTCAAGACCTATTACCAGTTACTTTAATGTTATTCTTTAATAATTTATCATTCTTCAAATAATTAAGATGGTGAAACAATATTATTTAAGATGAAAAGTATACTCAATATTAGTTACTGACAAAATCGGATGTTCTGTTTGCATCTCAATATTTTCTAGTTAAGATCTTCGAATTGAGATTTCCTTATTCAACAAGAGATTATAATTTCAAGTCTTTCAAATAGACCATGGTAGATAAATTGGGAAGATTATCAAATATAATTGTTTAGGTACATTATCATATAAAGACTACGATAAGTCTATTGTTACATTAATATTTATTAATTATTTAGTCATGAACTCTTTATTAATATATGTCCATATAAATACCTAATTAAAAAAATCATTTACATATAAAATAAAATAATTTCAATGGATGTAAACTCATTTACACAAAGCATTGAATTTAATTTAATGCATGAAATTAGAATGAATGAGGATAATGCCAAGTCATTGATTCAAAGTCATTGTTGAAGTCATAATAAAAGAAAACCTCAAGTGAGATATATTACATGCAACACAACCAACTAATTTGAAATATGACTTAGCAAAAGTAAGGGAGCAATTAAAATATATCAAGTTCCACCAAGAATTTATCCATTTCTATAAAAAAATGAACTAGTTCATATCATCACAAGTTAAGGTGACATGCCCAAAAATGAATCTTGAGATTCAAAAAAATATAATTTGATATAGTTGGATCAAATGACATCAAGCAAGCACGTGTTGATATAATTTTTGCTACATTGGACGGAGAGCATCATGTGTAGTTCAGACCAAGATAAACTTAATTATAGATATAATTACAGATAAATGACAAGAATAATATGCTTATTGGGTTTGTGTTCTCTTTAAATGCTTTGCTTGCATGATCCTAGGTCATGTTGACATGGAAAATCATAAATGTAGGTCCAGTATTAATCTTGTGATGAACTTCCACCTGGTTGGAGGATTGGTCGATATAACAAATCGTTATCTTGTAAAATTGACAAGGGCAATTTTACAGGTAACCATACCAAAATTTTGTTTCGGTTCCCCACCAAGGTCCCTTAGCGTTCGGATTGGCATAAAATCCCTTTCCGGAAAACCTAGTTTTTCGAACTTAGTCTTTTGGTCCTTTTTGGCCGGGCACGATTTTATTCATGCAACATCAAATGCATATGCGCCCCCTTCTATTCCTTTGGCACATCCTTTGGACTGTTGACATTCCAAATGTTGCGCCTTCCCATGATGTGCCTTTCAAACCTACGCCGAGGCACATGCACCACCCTATCGACACTAAAATTGTTGCGCCCTTGAACGGTGCGCCAAGGCGCTAAAAAGGCAATGTCGACAGTCTTGAAACCGCACAAAGGTGTAAATAATTTCATGTTGGCATCTGTTTTGGTGCACCCTTTGAAAAATTTGGTGGTACATTTATTACGCCTTTTGCTATAAATAGGCGCATCCGACCTGTCATTTTCACGATTGAAAACACATAAAAAAGTTAATTCCTCTCGCACTGTCGAACTCATGTCATCCCCGTGTTCATGGACCCCACATCGTTTCTTCCATCCTATATATTCCTGGTAAGTGGTCTTTTCTTTTCTTGTGGTGATTGTTTGTGGGTTTTCTGTATTGTTTGAGAGGTTGTTTTGTTAAAAAACAAAGAAATGAATCTAAAGAAATAAAACACAACCTCCAACCCGTTTTGCAATCTTCTCTCCCCCCAAACCGGTTTTACCCTCCTTCCAGATCTGCTGGCCTGGAGGGCTTTTTCTCGAAAATGAATCCAGGATCCTCTTTTCTCTATTCCCCTCGTTGTCTAAATCTATGTTGAAAGAGGCCAAAAACCATGAACCTGTCAAAAGAGAAAATATAAAGTTATTACAAATCCAAAGCCACGGCTTTCTCTTTGGCGCAAACAAAATCATTGTTGCACAAAATAGTTGCGCCAAGGGGTGCACTATCCCTACCTGTAGCATGCATCCTTCCTGCGCCCTATAAAACTTTCAAAACCCTAACGCAGGTGCAAGCGCAAATCCAACTACACCAGCATTTATGCCATGCAGACTCTCCCTGCGCCGCGCCAAAGCTAAGAAGTGGCGCATCTTAACTCAGTGCTACACCATTTAAACATGTGCCCTTTTGGCACATAAAAATGTTTTGCAACATGTTCCATATATGTGCCATTGGTGCACCTGCCGCATTACAACACCAAGATAATGCACCCAGTTTAAACCCTTCATATGTCACAGGTGCAATCCCACCTACATCAACATCTGAGTGTTTTGTGTAATCTTTATGTGCCCTGTGCCCCTTTGCACTATTTTTATCCATGCAACACTCTCCAGCATTGTGCCTTGCTTTTCTGACCCTGCAGCCTGTAGTATAGCTACGCCCTGTGCCTAGAAGCTTCTAAATTACTAACTCTTCATTCTATAAAGCTTTGATGGATGATCTGATAGCTAACATGGATCTTCTGTGGTGGACTTCCTTGCTTCTTCTTGCAGATCAGCAACTGAACTTAGATTCGCACATGTCTTCATCAAGTAAGAGGCCAACCAAGTCTAAGGGTAAGGCCAAACTCACAGAGGAAGAAATGAAGTATAAGTACCAAAGGGTCAGGATGCCCGAGTCCATTGCAGAATGTGACTTAGACATCAGAGATTCAGAACTTGACCACATTGATATGGAAGATTTCTGAGCTAGAACCAGAAGGGTCACAGGCAGTCCGTGGATAGAAAAATTAGTCGGCAGTGGCTTACACTTCACTGGGGAAATTCCCATGAGCGCAGTGAATAATGAATTCATGATGGTGGTGGCCCGTTGCTACAATAAGGACACAAGGTGTGTCGAGAATGAAAAGGGTGAGGTTATAATCAACCTCACTGCCCAACACTTTGAAATTATGTTGGGTATCCCCCATTACCGGCACTTTGTGGCAATAAGCCAAGAATACTGCATAAAGGCATGGGATGAAAATGAGGAAAAATGCATGCGGTTAATGAACAAAGTATATCTGAAGAATAAAAAGGTAATAACATGGTGGCCATAGGTTATTCATCACAGTGAATTATTAGAGGACCGAGTGACACCATAACATTCCTAAGAAGGGTATTTGGGCTTCCTGATGCCCATTACTTTCATAAATGGATGCTCAAATATCTGGAGACAATGAGAAAAAATGTTCCAGATCAACGTTTTGAATGGGCGGAGATCATCAGCAGCACCATCTCTGAGCAACTCCAACAACTCTCAACAACGGGAGGTTCTACATGAACTCCTACATGGTATACACTACTGCTTCCGAAAGAGATTACCCAGCACTGAGCCAATGCGGGGTGTGGCCCCAAGTGAAAATATATGAATATTATCCAGAGTTAAGACTGGAAAATAGCATCCCACAGTTCAGCAAGATCAACAATGCCTTCTTCTACGGCATCATCTACCTATTGAGGCCCAATATGACTCACGGTCGGATGACCAAGAGCATAGTGACTGCCACAGAGAAGTGGGGAGTGTTATTTACGCAATTGCCCACTGTAACCTATCTCAGTGCTGCCAACTTCTTGGGGGATCCCACTAAGCTACCAAGGTATGTGGGACCAAAATAGATCTTATTAGAGTTGTCCAGGTAGCTTATCACCTATCACAAGAAGTTCCTAAAAAGAAAGAAGGGTGGGACTCCTTTCCCCTCTCACCGGCGAGATACACTGCACTTCTCACACCAAATCCTGAGAAATGCTTGCGGATCTGGAATTACTCAACTTGAAACACAATTTCCCAGCAAGGCCGACCTTTGATCCTCACAATTTCCTCCCAAAGGCAAAGCTCGATCTAATCCACGTCCCATAGATCGAGGATATTTACATTGATCTGTATCACGAGGTTGAGCTCAAGAAAGGATCACTCCCACCTGGCCCTAGCAGAAATCATCTAGTATGGCATGGCCATTGTCTCGAAAGGTTTCCAAACGACTGATCAAGAAGTTGATCAGGTCTATCTAGATATGGACGGGGAAAATTGGCCATTTTCCAAGATAGATAGGATAAGGGCACCTCAGACTATTGAGGAGAGGGTTAAGGGAACTTTTGCAATGCACGAGCATTGAGTGCAGTATAACGGTCTCATCTACCTTAGGGTAGACTTTACCACGTCTCCTTTGGGCAATACACCTGCTAGAAAAAAACACTTGCAATAGGGAAAAGGGAAAGAAAAAGAAGGAGAGTCAGGCATTGTTCAGAGCAAGCTCCTGAGAGTCCTCCTTCCGCCGCCTAGGATTAGTTCGTACACGTGTCTCCCAGAAAAAGAATAGACGGTAAGTTTTCCATGGGCACATCCACTCAAGATGTTGCCACCATTGTGGATCGCTGAATTTCCCACCACCCCATCTCCCGCTCCTCCTTCCCCAACTCACGTCACTCAAACAACCTGCTCCTCTAGTTGTGTCTTCTCCCCATCTTCTATTGTTCCCCCTTCCTCTTCCTCCATCTTCTCTTCCCTCGCGGAGCTTTCCCCCCCAACATTTCTTCCCTCATCTCTCGATCCCTTCTCCCCCATTTTTACTCTCTCCTAAGTGACTCCTACCCCCGTGAGCGTTGGAGATTGGCTTCTTTATAAATGCCGCCACCAAGCGTCTCGACCCATTTCTCCGAGTTCATTGTAGTTGCTCCTTCCTCTTCCTTTGTTCCCTCTTCCCCCTTTGGTCACACTCCCTTAAGTCCAACATGGATCTCCTAACACCGAGCCAGACAAGAGGAAATTCCCCATTATACCTATGGACTTCTCTGTCATCCCAACAAAAGGAGCTAAGAATCAAAAGCCAATAACCCGCTTCTCTCGAGTGTTTGGTGAAAGGGTAATGGAGATCGCATACCCCGATCCCACAAAGGACAAAAAGGATCTGTCTCCTACAGATTATACAGTGACATAGGTCATGATGGGAACATCCTCAGAAAGCCTATAGGGAGAGGCCTTATCTGCAGTGGATGCCCTTTGCAAAAAGTTTCAGAAGCAAAGGAAAAGAAGAGGATATTGAAACAAAGTAGAATAGACACCTTCTCCAAGCCCTACAGAAAATGGGCAGTGCACCTCCTACAACTACCACTAAAACTCCTGAGGCCCTTAGCCAGGAAAAGATAAATGAATACGCCAAGATTGGTGAACAAGGCATGGTAGTATCCACCTGGAGAGACCAGATCCTCAAAGATAGTGAGGAATTAATCGTAAAGTTCACAGAGCTATATCAGAATATTGGTTAGGCTAACAAGGACCTCTAGGAGATTGCGGGACCTATCTCCCAAGAGTTGGACCATGCTAGGTTACAACATGAGACGTTCTAGAAGATGCTCGACTACCCAGTCGATGACTTAGTGAAATTCGACGTCTTTGATCACCCCAGAGCACCCAACAAAGTCCTTGCTGCTTTGGACTATCGGGTCGATCAGATGGAATTCATCCTGGAGAAAATTGATAAAATCAAGGAGGAAGCCTTGGATGTAATTCATCAAATGGAGTAGATCATCCTAAGGATGTCTCAGGCTTACTCACCCCATCATACACCTTGAGGAAGGAAGATGACACTATTCAGATCTTTAAGGAGATCACGTCGCAAGGGTTAGGGTCAGAAGCTACTTTTGACGTGGAATCTATCAACAACCTTCTGGCCTGCGCAATAATTTTTTTGGATACCTGATGGAGGCAGGTAATGAATACTTCAAGCTCCCAGAGAGACTCAAAGATGAATGGGAGACTTGTGAAGTCATCGGCGATCACACCAAGGGTCCTACTCAGGATCAACTTCAACCGATGATTAGCAAATTCATGGAGTATCGGGCTCAATTCCACATTTCCTCTCCTGAGCAGAAGCAGGATACTCCCTTCCACAAACGCGCGGGACGATGATGAATAGGCTCCTTCTTCCTTGATGTTTTTTTGTAATATTTAAAAGTTTGTTGGCACAAATGATGACATCATCCATGTTGCATCATGAGATGTTGTCATCCACCAAGTTGTCCCAAAGTCAACAGTTGACTTTTAGATATTTTGTAAATATTTTGTAATTAGTTGTTGGTTTCTTTTTGCCTTCTTTCTCCTTCTCCTTCTATATATACTTGGATATTTGTTGTATTCAGGTGGTGGACATTTTTTAGATGAAAAATAGAAGTGAGAAGAAAAGGCTTTGTACTTTTTGTAACAAAAGAAAACATTAATACAAATATTGAGACTTTGTGTTGAATACATGTGTTATGTGCATCGACCTTTCTTATGTCGAGATCGTGTGTTTACTCTATTAGATCTATCTCAAGCTTTTTGTCATTTACTCACCAAGTATTGATTTTTTAATTTATGCAAGTAGGTTTGGCTCCATTTACTACCAATCCCAAAACATAAACCCTCGACCTTTCGCTTTGGAATTCATTTCTTTTCTCCCTTTGGATTTGTTATATCTCCTCTCCTTCCTTCATTCTTTTTTGCTTACTACGGTCGAAATACTCCAACTCGGGATGAGATCCCAAACCCTGAAGGCAAAATACTATAGGACTTACATAGATTCGTCTTTGGTAGAGTAGCAATAAACTAGTTTCGCTTTGCTGTCTCAAAGAGGGGCTATGCCCTGCATCCTGTTGGCTCGTCTATCCATTGGTCTGCCCTCCCGAAAGATTTTCAGACCATCATTTTTTGGCAACTCTATTGGGGATCGAACCAGATCTATGTGAGTGTTGTGTCGGTTAAAGGACACTAACATGTTGCTAAAGTAACTAAGAAAATTGATAAAACTACAAAAATCACTACCTGTTTGCAACTCTTAGCTTTTTGCTTAAATCCAATTTTTTTGCAAAAGTGATCCAAAATGAAAATTTTCTTCAGAGATCCATAGATTTGAGCTAGCCAGAGATTTTAGTTCTTTGAGTTTTTACAAAAACCCGTATATTTCTCGTAGATCTAAATTTTGATTTGTTTAAAACAAATTCAAACCCTTGCAAAAATTCAACTCTAAGATCCAAAATCAGCTTGCTAAGTCTAACCATCATTTTATCCTCGTTGATCTTTGTCATTTAACCACAATCGGTTTTCAAAAGAGGGATAAAATTAAATATTAGAGAAAATTACATGTTGTTGATTTTTGTCAGAAAAATTAGAAAATCAGCAAGTACAACCAAAAAGAGTTTTTAAATCTGCTCTAAAAACATTACAGATTTGAAAGATACACTGGCGGGGGAACCATTTACTTGTAGTAGGAGAGCTCGTGGGGAATTCAATCCTATTTTTATCTCGCTTAAAAGACAGAACTTCAGTATTACACCAAAGCACGCTTCTCATCGTTGAGTTCAACCGATCGGTTGGCCAGAAGTGTCTCACCTCCATGAAAGAACCATTTTTCATAGGGAGCCTCCACATCCCTTTGCAGTGATTTATTGCTCAGTGGAACCACACTCCCAGCTCACGTCCTCTTTCCAGCTTTTCAAATGGCATTACCATGGGGAAACTCTATGGGCCCTCTTGTGTTACCACATCCTATTCATGCACTCCCTCATGGAAACCAAAATAATTTCCCAAGATTTGATGGGAGTGGAAACCAAAGCATGATTCACATATATCTCGCATTCATCATGTCATGCAACATCCACGAACATGACCCATGAAGATGTATCGCACGTATCTTTCTAGAGATTTTTCAAGGACTGCGGCAGAGAGTGGTTCCAACATTTGCCAACCGGATCTATCACCATTTGGGCCACATTACGAACTACATTTGAAGACAGGTATAAGCCCTCAGAAGATGCGCTCGCATTACTGTCAAAGATCACTCACCTGAAGAAGGAATTCAATAAAACCATGCATGATTTTATCACTCATTTCAATTCACTGATTAACCGTGTCCCACCTGCCATGCTGCCAACACCAGAAAATCAAAAGTGTTTCTTTGTGAACACCATGAGCTTAAGAATGAGTTTCTTACTCTTACAAGAAAAAATCACCACTCTGTTTATAGCTCAAGCTACAGCCATTCAGATAGAAGACAACCTACTTATATCTGGCAAATTAAAATGTGAGCCATCTAAGCCTAAAGCTTCAACCCCTTCTCAAGCCACTTCATCAAATCCGGCATTCCAAAAGATGGCAAATGACTTGCTCACGTAGAAGAAGCAATTGGCTCAAGCTTCTCCTAGCACTTCATACCGAGATATCCCACAGAGAAATTTCATTTCAAAAAACACCCCTCAAAGCCCACATTTACCTGCAACTGCTCCACGGTTGGCACTTGAGGCCCCTCCGGTCAATTCCTGGTGAAGATCGAAGAAGAGGAGAAAATCTATGAAGAACCTTCATCCCCAGGTGGAGGGATCAAGATGTCGGTGAACCGACTGGCGACTCTACAATCAGGTATATGGAATTTGAAGATGAAGAATCTGATGATGAAGAGGGAACCCAAGGGTATGCAAGTGGACAGTCATATGTTGTTTTCACCCGCTCTCAAGGAAAAGAAGCGGAAGTTGCTGCCAGGATACAAAAAGAGAAGGTTGTGTCAAACACGCCTCCAACCATTGCTAAAAGAGGTAATCCTCTTCCTGCTCAACCTCCTATTAAGTCTTTTACGAAAAAACCTTTTCCCCCATCTCTCCTCCAAGTCAACCTTCTTCTATTCCCATAAAGACTAGTAACCCTACCCTACCATCACGAAGTGAAGGACTCATTCCTTCATCGACGCAACCCTTGGTCGCATTTGACATAATCGATCATGCTAAGAAGACCAAGATTCAAATGTCTGAGGCTGAATATCTCCAGTCAAACCCTGAGCAGCTTGTAAGATTGACCAAATATATCCAAATCCAAGCTTTCGTAGTCTCCCATGTCTCCCCAAAAGGAATCCTTTCCACTCCTCCTGCATCTCACATAAATGTGGCCTCAACTTCTATGTCAGGAAAAATTGAACCTTTTTATCTTTCCCTCCTAATCAATGGTCACAAGCTAAGCAACTACATAATTGATTCTAGGGCTTCCGATAATGTCATGCTGGCAAAGGTCACCCATGCTTTGGGCCTCACTCTTACCAAGCCTTTCGGTAGATGTTACTCCATGGAAACCAAACAAGTTCCATTGATTGGTCAGATCAAAGACACACAGTTCACCTTTGCGGCATTCCCAGAGAAAAGAGTAAAGATGACCATCCTCGTTGCTGATATCCCTGCAACATATGGAATTCTACTAGGAAGAAGATTTTGTAGAGAAGTTGGTGGAGAAATCCATATGGATTGGTCTAAGGCCAAAATCCCCATCAAGGGTGTAATGCAGACATTAGAGCCTGAATCGCAAAAGAAGTACTTAGTCACCAATTTCGACGACCCCAAAGCCCAAATTCTCTTTGAATCATCAGGAATGGGGAACTACTTCTTATCTACTGAGTCTAATAAAATGGACATTCTCATCTAAGAGGAGGACCTTAACAAGATATGGACGCTGCAGTTTGATGGCAATTGTGCAACTAGTGAATGCGGTGCTAGAGTTGTGCTAATATCTCCCGAGGAGGTTTTCCTCTCTCTTTCAAGTTACATTTTTTCAACACAAATAATACTGCTAAATACGAATCTTTGTTACTTGGCATGCAAGCTGCAAAAGAAAGGGGAATCAAGAACCTAAAAGTACAGGGCAATGCCGAGCTAGTCGTGAATCAAGTAAAAATAATATACCAAGTAAAGAATGAAAGGATCAGGCATTACCGCAACGCAGTATGGGACAGCATTAAATAATTTGACGCCTTCTCAATAAAAGCCATTCCAAGAGCTTAGAATGACATGGCCGACTCACTAGCCATCTCAGCATCTCTCATGCTCCCACACCCAGGGTTGAAGATAGACACATACTATTGAGGTAGTCTTCCACCCAAGTGTACCAGATAACTCTCAGCATTGGTAGGTATTCAACGATGACAATCAGCTTATTTCCTTTCTAGAGAAAGCAAAAAAATTCAGTGAGCTTCATTTTGAAGGATCTACTTCTGCGTGCTATGAATCTATTACTGATCAAGCAAGTGAATCAAAAGGAGGTGATGGCATATGTCAGCTCAAAGGAAATAAAATCCCAAAAGGTTTAGTCTCTCTGGAACGATTGTTTGACAAACATGATCGTTTTGTTAAGAAGAAGCGGAAAGATGACCCTAACTCCTCTCCAGAGACCGAATCGGTTAATCTGGGTACTATGGAACATCTACAGCTTGTGAACATTGGAAAATGTTGCACACCCCAAGAAAAGCGGAAGTTTGTCAAATTGTTGAAGAAATATATGGACGTATTGGCATGGTCTTATGCTGATCTAAAGTCTTTCAAGCCAAAGGACGTTCAACATGACATCCCATTGAAAGAAGATGTCAAACCTTTTGCGAAATAGAGGCACTATAATCCCAAGATCTCGAGTACCATCCAGGTAGAAATAGAAGATGTTGGATGCAAGGATCATTTTTCCTATCCACCATAGTACTTGGGTTACAAACATCGTGCCAGTGTGAAATAAGAATGGAAAGATACACATATGCGTAGACTTCCACAACCTGAATCAAGCGTCCTTGAAGGACAACTACCCACTACCCATAATGGATCAAATTCTGTAGGTAGTAACTAGTTCAGAAATGCTATCCATGCTTGATGGTTTTTCGGGCTATAATCAGATTGAAGTCTCACCTAAAGACCAATTCAAAACAGCATTCACTACTCCCTGGGGCACATTCGCCTATAGCAGGATGTCTTTTGGCTTAACCAATGCTGGTGCCACCTTTCAAAGAAGCGATGGACTTTGCATTCAAAGGTATGATGGGAAAGGTCATCATAGTTTACTTGGATGACTTAACTGTGTTCTCAAAAAAGTGAAGTGATCATTGTGATCATTTGGAGCAAGTATTGATTAGATGCCAAGAACACGGATCTCCCTAAATCCAAAAAGTCTGTTTTGGGGTCACTGAAGGAAAGTTGCTAGGACATGTTGTCAGCAAGGAAGGGACAAAGATAGATGTCGAAAGGGTTAAGGCTATTCAGAGCCTTACTTTACCCACAAGCAAGACCGGTGTTCACTCCTTCTTCGGAAAAGTGAATTTTCTCAGTGCTTTGTTCCCGACTTTGCTAAAAAGACTCGCCACATATCGAATATGATGAAAGGGTCACAAACTTTTCGGTGGAGTAAGGAAGGAAAGACATCATTTGAGGATATAAAATCCTCTATCGCCCATGCACCCATCCTGGTATGTCCCGACTTCTCCAAGGATTTTATCATGTATAGCTATGCATCTGAGCATACTGTATCGACCATCTTAATGCAAAAGAACTCTGAGGATGTTGAATCTCCAATAGCGTTCATGAGTTCTCCTCTCAAGCCTCATGAATTGAAGATGTCTTAGTTGGAAAAACATGCCTTCACCATTGTCAAAGTAGTCAAGAATTTCCGGTACTACATCCTGAACTCTCATACGGTGGTGTTGGTTCTTGACACGGCAGTTAAGTCTATCCTAACTCAACAAGAGTTAGGAAGCTTACAAGGGAATTGGATCGCAAAGGTCCAAGAGTATGATCTAGACATAAAACCAACCAAGCTGGTAAGAGGCAAGGGCCTATGTCAACTTATTGTTGAAAAAAGATTTAGAGGTCCCTAAAGAAAAAGATGATTGCATCGATGGAATGCAAGGCCAACTGGAGAAAGTTGATTCTCTGCCTATGGTTCTATTCGTTGCAACTAGTGATGAATGGTATTCCGATATCACTTTATTTCTCACTTATGGTGAGTGTCTAGCTCATCTAACTTCAAAGGAGAAGCGTACCATAAAGCTCAAAGCAGCCAGATATGTCATCTGGGATGATGGTTTATACAAGCGTGGGATTGATGGCATCTTCTTGTGATGCGTTGACAAGCTGCAAAGCAGGTAAAATTGCTAGAAATTTTTCATGACTCAGCCTGCGGCGGTCACTTCTCCTTATCTGTGATAGCACACAAGATCATCTCGGGCCAGGTACTATTGGCCAACGCTATTTCAGGATACAGCCACCTGGGTAGAAAAATGTGAGCTCTGCCAACAGTTTGTTGGCAAACCAAAATTGGCTACTTTTCCCCTCAGCCCCATCATTATTGATGAACCATTCAGGCAATGGGGAATCAAATTTATCGGAGCACTACATCCCCAATCAAGTGTTGGACATAGTTATGTCCTAACAAAGAATGGATTACTTCACCAAATGGGTGGAGGCCATACCGGTTAAGAATGCCACCTCTGAAATTGTTTACAACTTCATCAAAGAAAGTATCATTGTAAGGTTTGGCGTTCCACACAAGATCGTTGTTGATAATGCTTCCAACTTCTCCTCATGGGAAGTTATCAGTTTTTTCTATGAATATGGGATAACCTTGGCCCATGCCTCAGATTATTACCCCCAGGGAAATGGTCAGGTAGAATCCAGCAATAAGAACTTAGTGACCATCATACGGAAGCTAGTTGATGAGAATCAGCGGTCATGGCACAAGTCATTATATGATGCTTTGTGGGTAGACCGTATTACTCCAAAGAGGTCCCTCGGTATGTCACCTTTTCAATTATTATATGGAATCGATGCTGAGATTCCCATTTCTATTAAACTTCCTACCATGCGCTTGGCACGAGTGATCGAAGATGAGACTTTCCAAATTCTCTTAAAAAGAGGGTCATGTATCTAATAGAGCTTGAAGAAAAGAGAGTAAAAGTGGTTGACAGGATCACCGAACATCAGAATCAAGTCAAGAGATTGTTCGATAAGAAGGCCAAGCAGAGATATTTTCAGGTGGGAGATCTCATCCTTTTGTGGGACAAGCGAAGAGAGCCAAAGGGCATGCATGGAAAATTCGATTCTCTATGGAGAGGGCCTTTCAAGATCAAGTAGCTCAATGGAGAGAATAGCTTCTATCTCTTGTATCTAGACGGAACTGAGTTCCCACTTCCTTATAGTGGGCAGCATCTCAAAATATTCAGGAAGTAGAGCTTGCTCTCTTCTTTGTACAGTCTTCTTGAGTTGTGTGTTTGTTTTTGTCATGTGCTTTCTTTTGTTTGTTGTGTGTTTTCTTTTTTTTCTTCACCCTTGTTTTTGAATCTGTAACCCATGGATAGGAACATGTTGATTTGGGATTCTTTACCCCTAAGCTTTGCTCAAAGATAGTCCCAAAAGAGCCAAATGTTATCTGTAAAATTGACAAGGGCAATTTTACAGGTAACCATACCAAAATTTTGTTTTGGTTCCCCGCCAAGGTCCCTTAGCATTTGGATTGGAATAAAATCCCTTTTCGGAAAACCTAGTTTTTGAACTTAGTCTTTTGGTCCTTTTTTGGGTGGGCGCATATTTTATTCATGCAACATCAAATGCATATGCACCCCCTTCTATTCCTTTGTTGCATCCTTTGGACTGTCGACATTCTAAATGTTGTGCCTTCCCATGATGCACCTTTCAAACTTGCACCGAGGTGCATGTGCCACCCTGTCGACACTAAAATTGTTGCGCCCTTGAACAGTGCACCAAGGTGCTAAAAAGGCAATGTCAACAATCTTGAGACCGTGCAAAAGCGCAAATAATTTCATGTTGGCATCTGTTTTGGTGCACCCTTTGAAAAAATTGGTGGCACATTTATTATGCCTTTTGCTATAAATAGGCGCATCGACCTGTCATTTTCATAATTGAAAACACGTAAAAAAAAGTTAATTCCTCTGCACCTGTCAGCGCTCCTGTCATCCCCGTGTCACTTTACATCATGTTCGTGGACCCCACATCGTTTCTTCCATCCTATATATTCCTGGTAAGTGGTCTTTTCTTTTCTTGTGGTGATTGTTTGTGGGTTTTCTATATTGTTTGAGGGGTTGTTTTGTTAAAAAACAAAGAAATGAATCTAAAGAAATAAAACACTACCTCCAACCCGTTTTGCAATTTTCTCTCCCCCCCAAACCAGTTTTACCCTCCTTCTAGATCTACTGGCCTGGAGGGCTTTGTCTTGAAAATGAATCCAGGATCCTCTTTGCTCTATTCCCCTCATTGTCTAAATCTATGTTGAAAGAGGCCAAAAACCATGAACCTATCAAAAGAGAAAATATAAAGTTATTACAAATCCAAAGCCACGGCTTTCTCTTTGGTGCTAAAAAAATTGTTGTTACACAAAACACAGTCGTGCCAAGAGGCGCACTATCCCTTACCTGCAGCATGCATCCTTCCTACGCCCTATAAAACTATCAAAACCCTAGCGCAAGAGCAGTGCAAGCACAAAGCGCAAGTGCAAGCGTAAATCCAACTACACCTGAATTTATGCCATGCAAACTCTCCCTCCGCCACACCAAAGCTAAGAGCTGGTGCATCTTAACTCAGTGCTACACCATTTAAACATGTGCCTTTTTAGCGCATAAAAATGTTTTACAACATGTTTTATATCTGCACCATTGGCGCACCCTGCCACATTGCAACACCAAGATAATATGCGCCTAGTTTAAACCCTTCATATGGAGCAGGCGCAATCCCACATACATCAACATCTGAGTGTTTTATGTAATCTTTATGTGCCCCTGTGCCCCTTTGTGCTATTTTTATCCATGCAGCACTCTCCAGCATTGCGCCTTACTTTTCTGATCCTGTAGCCTGCAGTATAGCTACGCCCTGTGCCTAGAAGCTTGAAAATTACTAACTCTTCATTGTATAAAGCTTTGATGGATGATCTAACAAGCTAACATGGCTCTTCTATAGTGGACTTCCTTGCTTCTTCTTGCAGATCAGCAACTGAACTCAGATTCACACATGTCTTCATCAAGTAAGAGGCCAACCAAGTCTAAGGGTAAGGCCAAACTCACGAGAGGAAGAAATGAAGTATA
This sequence comes from Taxus wallichiana var. yunnanensis, assembly GCA_018340775.1. Lineage (NCBI taxonomy): Eukaryota > Viridiplantae > Streptophyta > Pinopsida > Cupressales > Taxaceae > Taxus > Taxus wallichiana. Next base: position 534,347,489 of record CM031236.1, read on the forward strand.
AGTACCAAAGGGTCAGGATGCCCGAGTCCCTTGCAGAATGTGACTTAGACATCAGAGATTCAGAACTCGGCCACATTGATATGGAAGATTTCGGGCCAGAACCAGAAGGGTCACAGGCAGTCCGTGGATGGACAAATTAGTTGGCAGTGGCTTACACTTCACTGGGGGAATTCCCGTGAGCGCAGTGAACAATTAATTCATGATGGTGGTGGCCCACTGCTACAATAAGGACACAAGGTGTGTCGAGAATGAAAAGGGTGAGGTTATAATCAACCTCACTACCCGCACTTTGAAATTATGTTGGGTATCCCCCATCAATAGCACTTTGTGGCAATAAGCCAAAAAGACTGCATAAAGGCATGGGATGAAAATGAGGACAAATGCATGCAGTTAATGAACAAAGTATGTCTAAATAATAAGAAGGTAATAACACGGTGTCCGTAGGTTATTAGTCGCAGTGACTTCTTAGAGGAGCTGAGCGACACCATAACCTTCCTAAGCAGGTTATTTGGGCTTCCTAATGCCCATTACTTTCATAAATGGATGCTTAGATATATGGAGACAATGAGCAAAAACATTCCAGATCAACGTTTTGAATGGGTGGAGATCATCAGCAGCACCATCTCTAAGAAAATCCAACAACTCTCAACAATGGGGAGGTTCTACATGAACTCCTACGTTGTATACGTTGTTGCTTCCAAAAGAGATTACCTAGCACTGAGCCGATGCGGGTGTGGCCCCAAGTGAAAATATATCAATATTATCCAGAGTTAAGAGTGGAAAATAGTATCCCACAATTCAGCAAGATCAACGATTCCTTCTTATATGGCATCATCTACCTATTGAGGCCTAATATGACTCACGGTCGGACGACCAAGAGCATAGTGACTGCCATAGAGTGGGGAGCGTTATTTACACAATTCCCCACTTTCACCTATCTTAGAGCCGCCAACTTCTTGGGGGAGCCCACCAAGTTACCAAGGTATGTGGGACCAAAATTGATCCTATTGGAGCTGTTCAGGTAGCTTATCACCTATCACGAGAAGTGCCTAAAAAGAAAGAAGGGTGGGACTCCTTTCCCCCTCACAGTGGGTAGATACACCTGCACTTCTCACACCAAAGCCCAGAAATGTTTGCAGAGCTGGAATTACTCAACTTGAAACATAATTTCCCGGCAAGGCCGACCTTTGATCCTTGCAATTGCCTCCCAAAGGCAAAGCTTGATCCAATCCACATCCCGCAGATCGAGGATATTTACATCGATCTGTATCACAAGGTCGAGCTCGAAGAAAGGATCACTCCCACCTGGCCCTAGCATAAATCATCCAATATAGCGTGGCCATTGTCCCGAAATATTTCCAAATGATTGATCAATAAGTTGATCAGGCCTATCTAGATACGGATGCAGGGACAATTAGCCATTTGCCAAGATAGATATGACAAGGGCACCTAGACTATTGAGGAGAGGGTTAAGGGCACTTTGCAATGCACAGAGCATTGGTGCAGGTATAACGGTCTCATCTACCTTGGGGTAGACTTCACCACGTCTCCTTTGGGTAATGCACCTGCTAGACCAAAACACTTGCCAAAGGGCAAAGGGAAAGACAAAGAAGGAGAGTCAAGCGTTGCTCAGGAGCAAGCTCCGAGAGTCCTCCTTCCACCACCCAGGAGTAGGTCATACACCTTGTCTCCCCAAAAAAAGAACAGACGGTAAGTGTTCCAACGGGCACATCCACTCAGGATGTTACCACCATTGTAACTACTAAAGTTCCCACCACCCCATCTCCCGCTCCTCCTTCCCCTCCTCGCGTCACTCAAACAACCACTCCTCTAGTGGTGTCTTCTGCCCCATCTTCTATTGTTCCCCCTTCCTCTTCCTCCATCTTCTCTTCCCTCACGGAGCTATCCCCCAACATTTCTTCCCTCATCTCTTAGATCCCTTCCACCCCCACTATTTCCTCTCCTGTAATGACTCCTACCCCTGTGAGCATTGGAGATTTGACTTCTTTATCAATTCCACCGCCAAGCGTCTCGACCCATTTCCCTGAGTTCACTGTAGTTGCTCCTTCCTCTTCCTCTGTTCCCTCTTACCCCTTTGGTCACACTCCCTTAAGTCCAGCATGGATCTCCCAACACCGAGCGGAACAAGAGGAAACTCCCCATTACACCTATGGACTTCTCCTTCATCCCAACAAAAGGAGCTAAGAAGAAAAATCCAATAACCCGCTTCTCTCAGAGTGCTTCAAGTGAAAGGGTAATGGAGATCGCATACCCCAATCCCACAAAGGACAAAAATGATCTGTCTCCTACAGATTATACAGTGACACAGATCATGATGGGAATGTCCTCAGAAAGCCTACAAGGAGAGGCCCTATCTGCAGTGGATGCCCTTTGCAAAAAACTTTAGTAAGAAAAGGAAGAGAAGAGGATCTTGAAAGAGCATAATAGACACCTTCTCCAAGCCCCGAAAAAATGGGCAAGTGCACCTCCTACGATCGCCACTAAAACTCCTGAGGCCCTTAGCCAGGAAAAGATAAACGAATACGCCAAGATTGGTGCACAAGGCATGGCAAGTATCTTCTGGAGAGAGCAGATCCTCAAAGACGTAAAGTTCACAAAGTTATATCATAATATTGGTCAAACTAACAAGGACCTCCAAGTGATTGTGGGACCTATCTCCCAAGAGTTAGACCATGCTAGGTTACAACATGAGACATTCCAGAAGATGCTCAACTGCCCAGTCGATGACTTAGTGAAATTTGGCATCTTCGATCACCCCAGAGCACCCAACAAAGTCCTTGCCGCTTTGGACTATCGAGTCGATTAGATGGAATTCATCCTGGAGAAAATTGATAAAATCAAGGAGGAAGCCTTGGATCCAATGCATCAAATGGAGTAGATTGTCCTAAGGATGTCTCCAGGCTTGCTCTGTCATCACCAATCCAGCACTATGATAATTCTCCACTGGGAACTCCTCGTCTTATGATTATTTACTAATGCACAGCCTTTAGTTTGGTGGATGTAATTTAGAAACACAGTAACAACCATAACACAAGAATACCATAGACTATGATATGAAGGAATGATGACAAATCTGAAATATAAGTGTAAATTATAATATTAACATGAAATTTTTACAATCTCACCCATGAGGTACTTCAAGTGTTACTGACTTCACTTGCCTTCCACCAATACTATGGAAGAAACTTCACAATTACACCTCTTAATGGCTTCTTTAACACAGGAATCAAAATGATGGCTTCCTTTTCACACTTACTCATACAATATTTCTCACTACTTCCTTCTATGCTAAATGAGGGGGGTGGCCTCTTTATTTATAGAAATTCCAGGCTTATCCATCTTATCTCTAAGATAGGATAAGAAATCCACTCTGACGAATCATATTCCATACCTTAACTCTTATTTGTACATGTAAGATTATCTTTTAAGATAAGATAAACCTTATCATTTCACATGGGTTCCACATTTTTAGACTTTTTACAAATAAAATACACAAAATATTTATGACCTCACTCCTTGTCCTTATTACCAATATAATATTTCTAATTCCTAATCATGTAGACCCTACTTCTCTACTTACCCCAACTTTGACATTTTAACATTACCGGACCACTTACGACAAATATTTACTTTTTACCACAACATTCCTATTGTACTTTTGACTATTACCGTACTATACATTATTGGCAGCGTCGTTATCTTCTATCAGATGCTTCTACTAATTACACTTAACAACATCCTATTCCTAATACATACATTAATGAAATAGAAATTACGGAGGAAAATTTTAGTGTCGAAAACTCACCCCATCATATGCCTTGAGGAAGGCAGATGACACTATTCGGATCTTTAAGGAGATCACATCACAAGGGTTAGGGTCAGAAGCTACTTTTGACGTGGAATCTATCAACAACCTTCTGGCCTACCATGATTTTGTTGGATACCTGATGGAGATAGATAATGAATACTTCAAGCTCCCAGAGAGACTCAGAGATGAATGGGAGACTTGTGAAGTCATCGGTGATCACACCAAGGGTCCTGCTCAGGATCAACTTCAACCAATGATTAGCAAATTCATGGAGTATCGGGCTCAATTCCACATTTCCTCTCCTTATCAGAAAGGATACTCCCTTCCAGCCGTGGGATGATGACGAATAGGCTCCTTCTTCCTTGGATGTTTTTTTGTAATATTTAAAAGTTTGTTGGCACAAATGATGACATCATCCATGTTGCACCATGAGATGTTGTCATCCACCAAGTTGCCCCAAAGTCAACAGTTGACTTTTAGATATTTTGTAAATATTTTGTAATTAGTTGTTGGTTTCTTTTTCCTTCTTTCTCCCTCTCCTTCTATATATACTTGGATATTTGTTGTATTCCAGGTGGTGGACATTTTTTAGATGAAAAATAGAAGTGAGAAGAAAAGGCTTTGTACTTTTTGTAACAGAAGGAAACATTAATACAAATATTGAGACTTTGTGTTGAATACATGTGTTATGTGCATCAGACCTTTCTTATGTCAGATCTATGTGTTTACTCTGTTAGATCTATCTCTACCTTTTTTGTCATTTTCTCACCAGTATTGCTTTGTTCGTTTATGCAAGTAGGTTTGGCTCCGTTTACTACCAATCCAAAAACATAAACCCTCTGACCTTTCTGCTTTGGAATTCATTTATTTTCTCCCTTCGGATTTGTTCTATCTCCTCTCCTCCCTTCGTTCTTTTCTGCTTACGGTTGGAAATACTCCAACTGGGATGAGATCCCAAACCCCTGAAGGCATAATACTGTAGGACTTGCATGATTCCGCCGATGATAGAGTAGCAATAAACCAGTTTCTCTTTGCTATCTCAAAGAGGGGCTATGCCCTACTACATCTTTGTTGGCTGTCTATCCATGTAGATCTACCCTCCTAACATATTTTCAGACCAACACAAACAAAGGTATAGTAGTTGATTATTGTGTTAATTTTTTAAAGTCAAGGATGACAACAATTGGGGATTGAAATGAAATTTGTAACCTGGTTTTTAAATTTTTAGTACTTGAACAAAAGTGCAACTAGCCTTGTGGATGTTAAAAGTTCTTCTTAGTTGTAGGATTGAACTCTTACGTGACTTAAGACTGGTGTGGGTATATATATTATCTTAAATCAAGATTGTTCTATTCTAGGGAACATTTGGCAATTGGTTGCTTAATTGCATTTCTTTCAATGTAAAATGAACACTCAGTTCAACTATAATAGGTAGGACTGCTCTGCTAGGTTCCTAGGTTCCTAAAAATAGTAATTTCCATTGAAATGTACAGATAGAACCTTTAAATGTTTAACGTATCCCAATAGATGGAAAAACTTTTACCATTCGTCATTCACATGGCACCTTTGTACACATGTGATCACTAGTATAGCCTTATCAACGCATGGGTGATCTAGCAACAATGGGTAAAGTTCAATTTTTAATGATTTCCTTCATTCTTGTAACTGACCTAAGTGGGAGAATCATGAGAACATAGGGAGCTGATGATTGTTTAACTATTACGAGCAAGCCAACTCAAGGAATAGGTAAGGGTAGTTTAAATTTAGGAAGGAGTGACTATTACGTGGATTAGATTGTGTATTCGAAAAAAAAATTGGCGTGCATGATTTTTGTTTTCATGTGTGTGTATGGTAGAGTGTATGTGTAATCACAAGAAATATTGTATTGTTTAATTGTGAGTGCATAAAAAGGATTTTTGTATGTCTATTCTAATCTATCTCTTATTTCATGTATTAGTTGAGTAGAGACTACACTATTTCGTGTAGAGTGAATGCTCGGTGTAAAGATATAGCATGAATCATAACGAATTCAAATGAAGAGAATTTTTAGTCTCGTTCAAGGAATATTGAAGTCATAGAAGGAATTTGGGACATGAGGATAAGCTTATAAAGCTTTAGGATTTGAATAAGAAATAAAAACAATAAAAAACCATGAATTTCACCTTTTCGGCCAACATAGTGAGTTACCCTCAGTAACTAGGATTTAGAAAGGAAAAATTCCTCTAACTTGTGTTTTAACCGTCAAAAATTCTAAATATTGGAATGTATCTCTGTCTAGTGTCACAAACTATTTTCAAAAATAATCAAAGCATTTCATTGCATGTGGAGGCATAACATTGTGGCAATCGGGTGTCATAGTCGTGTAGGTAGAGAAAACACAGTTTTGTTTGTAATTAAATTCATTGTAGATTTTGGGAAGCCAATGATCATTAATACATCTCGAGGACACTGAAAAGGTGAGTTGGGAAATCCTTAGTTTGTTTTAAGGGGTGAAGAACAATATAATCTCTAGAGAAATCTATTTCAGGCTTAGACCGAGTTAGTTAGGACTATGATTGAACAACATAGTCAACAATGGCAATTTCTTACACTACATATATAGAAAGATAAAAAAATAGTTATTATTTAATACATATAAGGTCTTCACTACATATTCATATTAGACATAAAATTATGTAAGCAAGTACTATATAAAATTTGGGAATTTAAAAAAATGAAAAAATGTTAGATGTAAAGAACCTCATAAGATCTCATGCAATAGGTCGAGAGCTTTTATTCTTTATCCACTAGATGGGTTGGCAGAGCTAGAAAGATGCAGACATTTCTGTAATGAATCTAGGGCATTTTTCTATCTCGAACCGGTCTCTCTTTACCACCACTTGTAAGCTTCAAATGCCCAGTGCCTGGTTCTAACTAGTGATTGAAATGGGTGCCCAGATCCTGTTCCTGTCTAGAGGATTAGAGGTCTTCAAACATAGATAAGAAACCTGCTCTACCTCTCCTCCCAGCTCCCGCCTCTCTACCCAACCCCAATACCTAATTCGAAATGCTAAAAAAATTAAACCCTTTCATCCCCATTTACATAGTGATATAGTGGTATTTGTTTTCCATTTTTAATAGCCCAATATGAACGCATGTGATAAGATATAAATTAATTAATGAACCCCCATGGTGGGAGGAAAATTTCTCATCCAGGGCTTCCGTAAAGTTATGTTAAGTTATATATTTTTTATTAAAATAAATCTCAATAACTATTTGTATATAAATAAATCTATATACATGTGTGTGTCGCATGCGTGTGTGTGCGTTTGTATGTGAGTGGGATGTCGTAGTCATTTGCAATGAGGGAAGGGATTGGACGGGGTTGGGATGTAGTCAATGTAGAGATAGGGTTGGCAGCCATGGAAAATTTGTCTCAACATACATAGTAGAGAAGGGCGCGAGAATGAGTAAAGACAACCATCCCACCCTTCCCAAACCCAACAATAATCTTCAATATAAGTATTTTTTACAAAAAAATACAATCAATCAAAAACATATATACATACATACATGTCATAATTTTAGATAAATAATGTTTTGGTTTTTGTTTTAAATATGATATTTTTTTGGTTTCAAAAGAGATTTCAGGGATAGTTTAAAAGAATATAAACTCAAATAAACATATGATTAACAATATAATTTTAATATGAATATATATATATATACCTACCTTGGATCATTCAAGGTATAGTTTTTGGTTTCATTTTGGCAAAAGAAAATAATCAGCTTTACTTTGGTTTGAGAGATAAGTTCATATGATTTACATTTTTGTAATTTAATGTTTTGAAACATTTCAAGTATATATATATATATATATATATATATAAGATCCTCTTAACTATTTGGGCATGATAAAACTACCAGAGGATTCAACTATGAATCAAAGCAAGAATATTTAATTAAGCTTAGAATTAAAACTACTTTATTTTCGAAATAATACAATTCCTCTTTTGTGAGATTACAAGATACAATCAGAAATATAAGTGAGTCTACTTTCCAGAATTTATTAACACAAACAAAAATAATGCACCTCCATTTACAAAGATAGAGAAAATAAAATAAAAGTATGCAATTTTCTAATTTCTCCTTGAAAAGAAACTTAAATGGAATAATTTTAGATTTAGCTAAGGAAGGGGAAAACTAGATCATTTCAGTTTTTTTGTAGCAACATGATTGTTTAGTTTTCCCTACTCTAATTACTTCATTTTCATTTCTTAAGAGGAAGAGTTAAGAGAGTATGAGAAATTATTTACAAGTAGCAGTTTATATTTTTAAAACAAGATGAAAGCAATCTTTCATAGATAAATCGATAACATATCCAAATAACATTATATACTTCTCTGAGAGGTTCCAATAACCTTTTTCAAACTTCAACAACAATTCAAGTTTACAAGTTTCTTTTCTTACATTCAATCATTAACGATAAGAAAGAAAATGCATTCTCAAAATACAAGTTACAAGCCCTCCACAAAGTGGAGACAACATGGAAAACAAATTTGAAATTTCTAGCTCAAAAATAGCAATAAAACTTGCAATTTCCTCATAGTTCTAGCTTTTAATCCATGCTCTAAATACCTCATAGAATCTCTTAAATAGTCAAAATAAAAACACGGTTTACCACCCAAACAAAGGGCATCATTACATGCCTCAAAAAGAACAATGAGAATATGCTAGCCTCCCCAAGCCCATGGAAAATAGAAATACATGTCTCTAACCAGCACTAAGATAAAGGAAAAGATCATAAATACAAGGTTTGCGGTTTCACAACAAGGCCAAACATAAAATTAAACACAACTTTGAGAAGCTCAAGCTTCTTTCCATGGAAAAAGGGGGTGAAGATATCCCAATGTTTTCAAACATATTAACCAATAATTTCAAAAATAAAAACATCCAATCTACTTATATATCCATGTTTGTTCCCCGTTATCTCTCCATTTTCCCCTTATCACTTCATACCCTTCTCCATCAATAGTTTTCAAACTTAAAATTTTCCTTGAATGAAGATACAAGGTGATTTCCAAACCAAACAGAAATCAATGCCTATTACAAACCAAATTTAGGGGGAAAACATAAACCCCTCAATCTTGACCATCAATCAATGAGGGTAAGAATAAAATTTATTTCTCCCTCCTCCCCCACACACTCCCAAATCCACTCCTCTCAAGGGTGGATGGAATAAAAGAAAACATAAATCTAAGAAAAACAATTACATTGCTTTCAATCAAAAATTCCACCATGAAAGAATATGATTTCAAAAACAAACAAGGAAAAAAATAGTTACAAGATAATATCAAGGAAAGAACTATCAAGGATCTAGTCAATCGCATAGATCAAGGAAAGAACTATACCTAAAAACTAGATAATATCTCCTAATATCTAAATAAGATAAAAGAAATATCCACACACATACATAAATACAATAAAGTTAAATAAATTACCTAGGTGAACATGAGCTAAGGTAAATACCTATTCTAACACCCCCCCTCAAGTGAAGCGAGAGGCAAAAATAGAAGTGGCATGTCCACAATATGAGTCCCGGAAACTAGGTCTAATGAGGTACTCATGTACAATAACTGGGAAAAAAGGATACCGCAAGGTACCCAAAACTAGTAATAACAAAGTAAAGAGAGTAAAAACCCGCTGCAAGGCATCCCAAGAATCTCATCTCAAAAAAATCATATAATGTTGAATAAGTTTGGTGTGCACTATGGTCTAAATCCACTGCTCAATCACAAAATGTAAAAACAATTGACACTAGGCTTCACCAAAATAGCTCCATACAAGGAGACTGTCAACGGAGTGATGTTGAAAGTGTAAGACAAAACACTACAAATAGGTGTGCCACAATCCAAGAAAAATTACCAAAGCAACAAGGCAAGGACACAAAATCTAGAGTTTCATGATCCAAGAAAAGCCAAGGTAACAAGGAAAGGACACAAAACCCGAAGAAGAAAGATCAGCACCACACCCTCCCATACTGCTGAATGGGTGGAGTGACGCCACAAATCTATATGAGTTTCCCAAAATCAACTACTCAAACACTGACAAAATAACACTGGGCTTCACCGAATAGCTCCCCCATAAGAGAGATTGTCAACATGCCAAAAGTGTCGAAAATACAGATACAAAATATCTCAACAAACAAGAGAGATACACTACACCTACTAAAGAAAAATGCTCAAAACAAGAAGCATTACAATGCAGAAGGTATAGAAAGTGGAGCAAGAGGCCGAATGGTGGAGGAGCCACGCCTATAGATTCCTCTCAATGAATGCCTATGTCACCACCATCGAGTGATAGATATCCACCCCAAATTAACATGGATGGATGAAGAAGATGCATGCATATGAATTGGTGCAAAATGCACAATGGGTGCATGCAAAGGAACATCAGAATGTGTGTCAGGTTGATCATGTCTGACAGCTGAAATCTTAGGTTTCTCAAGCCTGAGTGAAGGTAAAGAAATCATGTGTTGCTCATGATCGTCAAAGGAGGCAAGCAAACAAAAATAGGAGCTCTATCAATGTGTGATCACAATGAAGTATCTACTTAAAAATCAATGTCATGGAAATAATTCCACTTAACATTTGGAATAGGGAAACAATACACTATGAATGTCTTTCAATACCTCTTCCGGTGAAACTCATAGAATGTAGCATGCGAGAACTGAATGCAGTGGTATGCTTCTCAAAACACCATGCATATAAGCGAAGTAGGATACACAACATGTGTTACTATAATAGGCACTGAGATGTGGTAGAGCATGGAGGATCAAGAGCGAGGAACAAGCTCAAAGACCGATAAATCAATGTCATTGGGTACTGTTATTTAATTTTTCCCTCAGGAAAAATTGGACAAACAAAAACTTTCATGCAACAAAAATGGAGGAGTTGATTCAGTCATGGAGGATTACATTTTGGAGTTGGGTGAATAAATTTAAGGCATGTTGAAAATTGTAGGGAAGCTTAGGAGCTTGAGCTATTTTGGAGATTCAAATAGCTTGAAAGTCTGAAATTTTAGACTTTCAGGTTTCGAGGTTTTGGGGATCTCAGTAAGTCAAAATGTCTGAAGTTCTGAAATCCTGAAAGTCTGAAATTCCATACTTTCGGGTTTCAGGGTTTTGGGATCTCGGTAAGTCAAAATGTCTAAAGTTCGAAATCCCAAAAGTCCAAAATTTCATACTTTCAGGTTTCAAAGTTTCAGAAATGTGAAATTCACAAGTTTCTAGGTCAACATGGCGGCAGTTTCAAGTTTCAGAGTTTTAGGCTTTCGAATTTTGGAGTTTCTAAACTCTCAAGGTGATTTGAGTGATGAACAGTGAAAAAGTTATGAAGTCGAAATTTCCAAAATTCTGAAAGTCTGAAATTTTGGAAAGTCTGAAATTTTGGACTTTCGGGTTTTGGAATTTGAGAGGTTCGGGTTTTGGAGTTTCGTAACTCTCAAACAAATTTGGCGGATGAACAATGTTTCAATCTCTGAAATGGAAACGTCTGAAAGTCTAAATTTCAGGTTTAGAGGTTGCATGCTTTTCGAGACTTTGAAATAGAGCCAACCACCCTGCCATTTTTGCAGAATGACACCTCGACCTTCAGATGGCCATAACTTTTGATTGGGAGCTCGGATTTGCACAAGAAAGGAATTTTTAGAAATCTTATAGTCTCCTCTACACAACTACAACTGGTTATCTTAATTTGAGTGGGACTAAGTTCTTCAAAATGAAAAATATAGTTCACCATTTTTAGGGTTTCCCAGTTTCTCACCTACCACAATAATGAAGGTATGGGCTTCCTTCTTGCCCAACAAGAAAGAGTACATGGAGGCATGGGTTTTGTCATGGAACCCATCATTTTTGCAAGTGAATTCAATGCATTTTAGGGTGGTTGAAGCAAGATTTCGAATTCTTCTCATCTCCTTATCTCATTCTTCCTATATATTATAAGGAGGGACAATTTTCTAAAGGTTGGACAATTCGGCTTTACACCCTCCCTTCTTCTCTTGTCTGTAATTATATTTGGGGAGTTAAAACCTTCCATCAAAACTGTAATGCAATCTTGCCTCTTGGCCATTGTAATGCATTGTATCATCTTTGGAGCAATAATACATGTCTATGGATGATTTTCAACCCTCTCTTGTGTTTATTACACCTCTTTAATCTCTCATTGCAATCCTATTTATTTGTGCATGGTGGTTGTTTTACATTTTTATGATTTGTGTTTAATGGAAAAGCAAGTGTTCAGTATTCCTTTAGTGCATCACCTCTGTTAGTTTAGGTTTATTTCCTTGCATCTTCTTAACTATGTCTCCTCATCCAGTTAGAGTACATTTTAGAGAAGATCTTCTATAATTTTAATGTGTGCATCAGAATAGAGGATTAGGAACCGGCCTTCATCTGGAGAGCTTTCTCGATTGCAAATTCCCACACTTTGGGAAAAGGTCCATGTTATGAATCACACTGCTGAGAGTTTCAACCCATCAAGTTGCATGCATTCATGGGTTTGTGATTACGTATCAATAGTTTTGTTACACTTGGTGGGACCAAGAGGTCATTCCAAAAGATTTGAAGGAATTTTCAAGAAATTTAGACTCGTAAGTTACAAGTTTTCCAATTTCAGACTTTTTACCTCCCAGGATGAACTCCGAAATTGATTTTCAGGGGTTTAACTTGCTCAAAACAAGTCCAAATTTCACCAGTTGATAGATCTGGGGCTAATCTTCAAAAGGGTATTTTTAGTTTTTTAAAATTTTGATTTTTGAAATTTCGGAGTTTTTTGAATTTTGAGATTCAGACATCGCAGGATTTTAGAATTTCGGGTTTCATGATTTCGGGATTCTCCAAATTTTGGGTTTCAAGTTTTTGGACATTGAAGTCTTGCATTTTCAAGTTTTGGGACTGTCATTCCAAATCAAATTTCAACCTCTAGAATCTCAAATATACAGGTCCTTCAAAGTTTTAATTTTAATTTTGTCAAATTTGGTGTGTAACTTGGAAAAATCCAGCCTTTTGAGGATCATTTCCCAACACATTTGAAAACTCCAAAGGGATAAAATCTAGTGATGCAGAGTACTGATTTCCAAAGTACATGAGAAGATTTCTAACAAGGTCTGAGACTCGAGAAGAGGGATTTTTGTCTACTTGTAATTGTCACCAGGTAGAGGAAGGAGAGGAAGAAGACCACAAAGATCACCATATCCACCTAACAGGACCTTGTCTACACCTCCACCTAGTAGACCTTTTCTTCAATCAACAAGATTTCTCCGACCAATCAGGATGGCACAACCCAATCCATATGTCAACTTCATGGGAAGTAGCCCACTTGCCCTAAATGCTCAAAATCAGGTCCCGATTGTAGCACTAAAGAATATTCCCTATTTCATAGGAGAAAATCATACTAATCCTATTGACCACATCTAGGACATCGCTAATGTCTGTGTAATTCATGAAATCAATGAAATGGATATTGCGGTCAAGTTATTAGCTTCATCTTTTAAGGGTAAATCTTTGTAATGGTTTAGGAGCCTAATGGCAGGGTCTATCCAGAATTAGGACCATTTGTGCTCAACCTCCACAATCAATTTGGGGAAAAGGGAGATAATCTTTCCTTATTGGAACAATTGATAAAAAAATCAAGAGGGATCCTAATAAGCAAATGAAAAATTAAATTTCCATTTCCAATGGACATGGGATAGAATTCCTCTTGCTATGAGACCAATTGTTAAAGGAGCATTTCTCTATTTATTGAAGGCTATAAATTCATATATAGTCATGATGATACAATCAATGGGAGGTATAACCTTACGCGTAACCTATAATATTGCTATTAGAGATGAAAACTTGCTTGATTCAAGTGGTAAGCTAGCACCAATTCCACCAATGCCTCTCTATCCATACATGGGAGCTCCTACGACTAATCAAAAACCAAAGTTCAATCCCATTCCATCCCCTAGGAATCAAAGCAATAGTGAGGATTCTACTTCTTCAAGCACTTCCAAAGAGTTACAGGAGGTCATGAAGCAATTACAGAACCTAGGAAATGAGCTAGTGACTATCAAGAGACAACAAGCTCAGAGTTCTAGGTTGTATCAGCCTCAAACTTAGTATCAAGCTAGGCCCCCATATCAATAAAATAGACCACCAAATCAAGCTAGAAATTTAAACCACAACTAGGGAAAACCTTAAGATTCCAGGACCATTCCGACCATATGATCCAAACGTAGTTTCAACATCAAGAGCCTTGATTCTAACATAGAACAACATGGCACATGAGTACTACTAGTGTTACTCCTGTAATCTTCCTCATAATCAATCAACGTGTTTCAATGGCACCCTAACTTAGGCTCTGATGATATAGACCATTGGTGTGTCTCAAGAACCAAGCCAAGAAGGAAATCAATAGCAAGAAACTCAACAAGAGGCACCTCTAATGGAAACTACGTTGGTTAATTGGAAAATAGAATACTTCTGTGGAGTTAACCAACCACCTTTTCAAGGCATGGCTTCCAACACACGATCAAAGAAGAGGAACATAGAAGAGGGAAAACCATCTAATCTAGTTGTTTCTCAACCCACTCCTACACAACAAGGAGTTAGTAGACCAAATGCAGCCCTAAATGTGCAAAATCATCTTAAGGCACCTATTGCAACAGCACATGTGCCTTTCCAAACTCCAGAAAAGGTCATGCCAAGTAAAGGGAAAAAAAGGATAATTCATCCCCTTTCAACATCATCAACCAAATGAAGAAAACACATGTGAATATTTCCATGTGGGAGTCACTAGCAATCCCAGGACAATGATATTTTTTGCAAGATGCAATGCTTAATTGGTCTACCTCGAATAGATCAGACCTAGGACAGGAGAAAGTTCCCACTAATGTAATGAAATAGGGTGGGAGTCAGCTAAGAAAAAATTTGAATCCTCCACCATTCTATGTGTCATTGATTATTGGGAGCCACTTGGTACATAATTGTATCATCAATTCAGGGGCAAGTAGCTCAGTAATGCCAAAATAAATAGTAGATAAATTGGGTTTAAGGTATGAGCTAGTGTTGAAAGTAGTAGTGCAACTAGATGGAACAAGCAATAGGAATGGTTGGGATCATCAAAGGCCTAAGTCTTACACTACATGTTTGTCCTAATGTCACAATTCTGTAGGATGTGTCTGTAATTGACCTCTCGCCACTCTTTGCACTATGTTTATCAAGGGATTTCATGGCCAAAATTGGCATGTATCTATCTGGGGATTGGTCACACATGCTTTTCAGAACAATATATGGAGCCAAGGTGACCATTAGATCATAACCAATTACAAACTTCCACATTGAGCCTCATGTGTCAAGTCTTATCAACGCAAACTTCTTAGCCTTTGATTAGGAAGAGAGCTCAGATGATCTATAAACCGATACTAAGGTTGAGGGAATTCCATATTTGACTTTGGATGACTGGGAAAATAATAGGTATGCATTTGAATCGTACAAGGAAATGGAATAATCTGAACTGGGTGTATATTGTGTACACGAAGAAAATTCACTCATCCCTAATATCACCAAGCCAGAAAATAAGGATGACAATGAAGTATGGAAACTATTTTTCGATGGTTCAAGAAGAAAACAAGGTGTTGGAGGAGGTGCAATGTTGGTTTCACCAGAACATCAAGTATTATTTAGCTTTTCATTTCAGTTTTCCTATTCAAACAACACATTGAATATGAGGCCTTGATTCATGGACTTCATTGGGCCAGGAAAAGAGGCATAAAGAACTTACAGGTATTCAAGGATAGCAAGTTGATTGTTAACCAAGTCAGGGGACAACATGCCACAAAGAATGACCTACTCAAGAGCTACAAAAATAGGGTGTGGGACCTCATTGATTATTTTGAAGCATTCAACATTGAATCCATACCCGAAAGAAAAAAAAGTTACGGATAGGCTCAAAGTAGTTGGAGCAAATTTTGATGTGATGGATAGCATCGAAAGAGATAAAATAGAACCACATATCCATGCGGTTGTAAGGCGTGATTCTAGACAATAACACAAGTGGTAGGTGTTTGAGAATAATCAATGATCGTTAATTTATTACAAGAAGAGGCTGAATTCTCAGCTAGGAATCAAGATAAATTAGAGCAGCGATGACGGGGATAAAGTAGTGCGTTATAGACAAATAAGCTTACCAAAGGTTTAGTGACACTTTGAGTCAATATTTAATTCTAATGACCGGTTTCGTAAAGAGAAATCCAACATACAGGTCAAAGGAGAGGATTCGAAACCTATTTTGGTTGGGAAAGAAAAAATGCTCCAAATCGAAAGGTGGCCTTTGAACAAGAAATATATGAGCTAACACAACTCTACGAATAATTTTTGGATGTCTTCACTGGAGCTATTTGGAGTGTGAGGATTCAATCCAAAGGCGGCACAACATATAATTGAACCGGATCCGGATGTTAAGCCCATCGGATAGAAGTAGAGACTAGTCAACCCACACATTGAACCTCTTATGAAGAAAGAGCTAAACAAGATAATAGAGGTGAGCATTATATTTCCAATCAAGCATTCAAGCTAGGTTGCAAACTTGGTACCAATCAGGAAGAAGAATGGAGAAATCAGGTTGTGTGTGGACTTCGAGACTTGAATAGGGCATCTCTCAAAGACCACTACCCACTCCCTTTAATGGAAAAAATCCTACAAGTAGTATATGGTTCGGAAAGATTCTCTCTCTTGGATGGCTACTCAAGGTATAATCAAATAATGGTGAAAGAAGATGCTCAGTTCAAAATGACTTTTACCACTAAGTGGGGCACCTATGCGTACAGGAAGATGCCATTTGGATTGTCAAATGTCATAGCCACTTTCCAAAGGGAAATGGACATGACTTTAAAACGGATGTTAAATAAAATAGTGCTAGTATATCTTGACGATATCACTGTGTTCTCCAAAAACAAAGAGATCACCTCTTTCATCTGAGACAGGTATTTCAAAGATGTAGGAGATTTGGGGTATCATTGAATCCCAAAAAATGCATATTCCTAGCTCATAAAGGAAAGCTCCTAGGCCATATTGTGTCAAAGGAAGGATTAATGATTGACCCAGAAAGAGTTGAAGCAATTCAAGCATTTCCCTTACTAAGTCATAAGAAGGCTCTTCAGAGCTTTCTAGGAAGGATCAATTTTGTTCACAAGTTTTTGCCAAATTTTTCCACTCTTGTGAAGCCAATAACGTTGATGTTGAAGAATAGCATGGCATTTAAGTGGACAGATGAGGGAAAATAAATTTTGAGGCTATCAAAGAGTCTATATCCCAAGCCCTAACTCTCATCAATCTAGACTTCTCTAAGGACTTCATGCTCTGTGCCTTTGGTGGTGGGGACACGATCTCTACAATTTTAGTGTAGCATAACAAAGAAGGATTTGAATAGTGAGTTGCCTTCTTCAGCCAAAGTTTGGAGGAATATGAAACTAAGTAATCTTTCATCGAGAATCATGTTCTTATAGTAATCAGGAGCTTAAATAAATTCTAACACCTGGTTTCAAATAACAAGATCCAATTATTGGTCTCTCATGCGGGAGTCAAGGACTTCCTTCTAAACAAGGATACGAAAAGAAATGTGCAAGATGGATCACTCTTGTCATGGAATATGACATTGATATTAAGGTCACTAATATTTTCCATAGAAAGGGACTATGTGAACAATTAGCCTTGATTCAACAATTTGAATAAGGTAATGAAAATGAAGTTTACTTGGTACTACATGATGGTCAAGAGTGGGAAAATGATGATGTGCTCACTCCTTGTTAGACTCAGAACATGATACACTTCCTATAAACAAGACTATGCCCTCCAGAAATGAGAAAATCAAAGAGGAGATACTTCAAATTACAAGCCATCCCATATGTGCTTGTTGATGGTGTGTTGTTCAAGAAAGACATCAATGGTGTTCTATTGAGGTGCATTGGAACAAGTCAAATTGATAAAGTGTTGCAGGACTTTCATGATGGAGAGGTCGGAGGTCATTTTTCCCCATGGGTAACAACTCTCAAAATAATGAAGGAAGGTTATTATTGGCCCACGGTGTTCAGTGACTACTATTCTTGGATCAAAAAGTGTAAAAATGTGTGTTCTTCACAGGCAAAGAAAGACTAGCAGCACTTCCATTACATCCAATTTTAGTTGACCAACCATTCATGTAATGGGGATTAGACTTCATTGGGTTCATCAATCCAAACTCAAGCCAAGGCCACAAGTGGATTCTCACAACAATTGACTATTTCACCAAGTGGACCAAGGCGGTAGCACTCAAAGAAGCAAACGAGTCTAGCATACTAGACTTTTATGAGGGATAGTGATAACATTTGGAGTACCATGCCATTATCATATTAGACAATGCATTAACGTTATTAGGTTCCAAGATCATAGAATGGGTTGTCAAGAATGGAATCTACTTGAGCACCTCTTCAAACTTTTACTCGTAGGGTAATGGGCAGGTAGAGTCCATGAATAAGAATTTTCTAAGAATCATCAGAAGGAATCTAGATGAAAATCAAATGACATGGCATACCAAGCTCAAATCAGCATTATGGGCTAACATGATCACACCAAAGAGGTCTACGAGGTAATTCCCCTTATAAGCTGGTCTATGGGAAAGAGGCAATGTTGCCTATATCATTAGAGCTTCCCACATTGGAGCTCATGAAATAGTTGGAATTATCTGAGTTTGAACCAATGGAGGCTAGGTATGCAGAACTTATGGAATTGGAAGAGATTATGGAATATGTCATTCAAATGATAGAGAAAGATCAAGCCTTAGTCAAAATATGGTTTGACAAGAAATCAAGAGCAAGGACCTTTCAGGAAGGGGACTTAGTTCTAAAGTGGGATGCAGATCGGGAAAAACCAGGCAAGGCATTCCAAGTTTGATGCCATTTGGAGTGGCCCCTACATGGTCACGGGATGTAAAAGTAGAAATTCCTTTTAATTTTCTATCTTTTGGATGGAGAGGATCTTTGATTGCAGTTACTTGAGAATCTATCTTAAACATTTACTCTTGAATAAGAGAAAAGGTTTCACCCTTGTAAATATTAGCTTAGGATTCTAATTCCTCTAAGTGTGTATGCACATTTTCTTATTGTAGTGTAGGTTTCATTTCCCAAAGTGCTTTGGTATAGGTTTTATTGCTCCAAAGTTATATCACTATGTAGTTTAGTGTGCCTTCGGGTGAATGTTGTATGCAAATCCATTCCAAGGACTAGTGAAAGTTCCACAGTCCAGCACAATTATCTTCTCTCACAAATCTCATCTTCACAATTTTATTATGAAACTTGAGAGTGCAAGCAATGGGCAAGTTCAAGATCAATATGTTGTAAGGATTTGGGTTCAAGTTTCAAGTACAAGATCAGTATAAGGCTATCATTTATGACTATGTGCCCAATGGATACTTCAAGGTAACATATCTTTCCACCTAGTAGGCAGGTGATCCCATGAGTTGCCAAATTTTAATCCAATTTTTCCCCTCCTTTGAAATTGGACAAATAATAACTTGCACGTAGTGAAAATGGAGGAGTTGATTCAATCATAGAGGCTTGCATTTTGGAGTTGGGTGAATAAATTTAAGGCAGGCCGAGAAAATTTTAGGGAAGCTCGAGAGCTTAAGCTATTTTGGAGAATTAGGGAGCTCCAAAAGTCTGAAATTTTGGACTTTCAAGTTTCGGGGTTTGGGGATCTCGATAAGTCAAAATGTTCAAAGTTTCAAAATCCTAAAAGTTTGAAATTTTTACTTTCAGGTTTCAGGGTTTCGAGGATCTCAGTAAGTCAAAATATCCAAGTTTTGAAATGCCAAAATTCTAAAATTTCAAACTTTAGGGTTTGGGAGTTTCGGAGATGCGGAATTCACAATTTTTCAGGGTCAACGTGGCGCGAGTTTCATGTTTGGACTTTCGGGTTCTGGAGTTTGAAACTCTCAAGGCGATTTGAGTGATGAACAGTAAAAAATTTCTGAAGTCAAAAGTTTTGAAAGTCCAAAATTTCATACTTTCAGGTTTTGGAATTTTGGAGGTTCAGGTCTTGAAGTTTGAACTCTCAAGAAAAGTTAGCAGATGAACAGTGTTTTAATCTCCAAAATGGAAATGTCTAAAAGTCCAAATTTCAAGATTTCGGAGGTTACATGCTTTTTGAGACTCTAGAATAGAGCCAATCAACCACCAATTTTGAGAATGACACATCGACCTTCAGATGGCCATAACTTTTGACTAGGAGCTCATATTTGCACAAGAAAGGAAAAATACAGTTCACCATTTTTAGGGTGTCCCAAGTTTCTCACCTACCACAATAATGAAGGTATGGGCTTCCTTCTTTCCCAATAATAAATAGTACTTGGAGCCATGGGTTTTGTCATGGAACCCATCATTTTTGTAGGTGAATTCAATGCATTCTAGGGTGGTTGAAGAAAGATTTTGAATTCTTCTCATCTCCTTCTCTCATTCTTCCTATATATTGTAAGGAGGGGAATTTTTATAAAGGTTGGACAATTTGGCTTTGCACCCTCCCTTCTTCTCTTGTCTATAATTGGATTTGTGGAGTTAAAACCTCCCATCAAAACTGTAATCCAATCTTGCCTCTTAGCCATTGTAATGCATTGTATTATCTTTGGATCAATAATACATGTCTATGGACAATTTTCAACCCTCTCTTGTGTTCATTTCACGTCTCTGATATCTCATTATAATCCTGGTTATTTATGCATGGTGATTGTATTACATTGTTATGATTTGTGTTTAATGGAAAAGCAAGTGTTTAGCATTCCTTTGGTGCATCACCTCTTGTTAGTTTAGGTTTATTTTCTTGCATCTTCTTAACCTTGTCTCCTTGGCAAGTTAGAGTAGGTTTTAGAGAAGATCCTCTACAATTTGAATGTGTGCATCTAAATAGAGGAATAGGAACCGGCCTTCATCTAGAGATCCCAATTGCAAAGTCCCACACTTTGGAAAAATCTCCATGTTATGCAATCACACTAAGATTTTCAACCCATCAAGTTGCAGACATTTAGGGGTGTTGTGATTATGCATCACCTGAGAGTATCAATCCATCAAGTTACAAATATGCAGAGATGTTGTGATTACGCATCAATAGGTACAAGAGAAAAAAATGCAAGTGGACTAGGAACATGGATATGGTTGTCTGCAATATGATAGTGATTTTGTAGGCTAGCAAGTTTTTGTTGTAGGGAGTGTATTAGTGTATCCTTATCGTGAATGAGTGAGCCGAAATTGCAGCCGCAATTGATTACAATACTCCTCCATATTTGGCACTTTATAATGAGTGTGTGTTACAATATGGAACTTTATCATTATAGTGTGATTCTCAAAATAAATATTTCCAATGGAAAGAGCATGAAAAAATAATCACTTTTACAAAAAAACGGCACTCAAAACCGAGTTACCAATCAAAACATACAAGTTTTCAATATTATGTTCGGAATTTATTTTAGTTTCCACTAAAACAAAATAAAATGTTCTTTCCTTCACCACATAAATAAAATGAAAGGGGGCTGGATTTAAGCACCTACTAGTAGGAATCATAAGATTTAAGCCCTCATACAACCATACCATATGACCAAGGGCTAAGGATTTTAATGGAGCTCTGATTTTTGAATACATGGTGGTCCCGGCGCTCACGTGGTTGCATCTATCTCCATCGTGTGGGGGTGTGTTGGCATAGCAGTTGGTTAACACGATGATATCGCTCTCCATTACTAGTTTGAGCTTTTAGTGTGATGGAAAATCGTAACACTTACCTTGCAAGCAAATAAAAATTCCCAATTCCAATATTTTCCACCAAATGCTTCTTCTTACTTCCAAGCTCTCCGAAAACCACCCCAAAAATGATTAAAAGAACCCCATTCCATTCAACATGAGGGATCAAATAGATAGAGAACTAACAACACAAGCAAATGGGAGGACGAAAAGTGTCACCCTCCACCAAAGATTCAACCAACCAAAACTTTCCAAAATTTCACTCCAAAATCAAAAAGAAGAAAAATAAAATAAAACCCAAGTACTCATAAACATCTCCCAAATTTTAAAACATAACCCCAAATAAATAACCATCATTAGAAAGCTGGGTGAAACGAGGAAAAATGGTAAAATGAGCTCCATTTTCCTTAAAAAGATCCCACCCACCCATAAGGGTAGGGCCTAGGGTTTCTTTTCAAGGGAAATATAGCCCCTTGCTTGCAATTTACTCCTCTTAAATGGCACATTTTCCCAAATCCTAGTTTGGGAAAGATATTGCATTTTGGAGGGGTAATTAGGCTCACATAATCCAAGATTAGGTGGCCCAAATCCTCCTTAACATAAGAAAACAAGCAAAAATTAAAATCCATAAGAAAACAAGTAAAAATTAAAATCCAAAGCCAAATGACAAGAGGTTAGTCTTGAGCAATAAGATCAACCACTAATACAAAGAGGGGTTAAAATTAACAACTAGAAAAGACATCAAAGGGTGAACACACCACATGGGTAAAGGTATATGATAATATAATCACATAAAAGTGTATATCCACATATAACCCATGTTTTGAAACAAGGTAAGAAAAATGCCACAATCATCAAGGAAAGGAAAAATTGCCCCTCAAGGCCTGTTGTGCTAGTTCGTGTACATATGCCTAAGTCCCATGTTTCTCATGTGGCTAAAACTTTTGCCTCGCACACTTGATTCAAATATCATACTTTTCCAATACCAAGAACTAAAATATACGGCATGTGTGTGTGTGTGTGTGTGTGTGTGTGTGTGTGTGTGTGTGTGTGTGTGTGTGTGTGTGTGTGTGTGTGTGTGTGTGTGTGTGTGTGTGTGTGTGTGTGTGTGTGTATCATGACAATAATCCATACAAGATCAACAACTAGCTAAGGCAAGTACATCATACTATGATAAATCATCCAATGTAACAAGAAGAGTTTACGACAATGCATCCAAGATGAATCAAATAGACAATCACGAGATCATAATCAAATCCAATCATAACATCATATCGATACTCATAACATGATCAATAATATTGGCATCATATGCCCCATCAATAACTTGTCCAAAAATAAGTTAGCATCCTAATGCTAATATATATCCATATCATATAATAATATTATCATAAAGATGATAGTAACCCAAAGAACAAAATATCTCGTCAAGCATAATAAAAGGATACAATGAGTCGGCACAACCCAAAAATGGAAATAAAAAAATAGGTAGCACTACACTTTGCATTACAAACTTACATAAAAATTACAAATATCATTTTAGGTAGGAACTTAGTATGCAAAGATTTCTTAGGAATATAATACAATGACCTTAGACAAAATATGCAAATCCCAATGTTGGTGCTCGTTTTGATCTCGCACCATTTTCCCTAATTTTCCTTTGTGTGTGTTATGAAACGTTTTATCTCTCGATGTGGATGTTCTAAAGATTTTACCTCCATTTGAATGCCTTGAATTGTTTGCAGAATCCATTGTCATGCCCTTTTTTGAAGAAGTCTCCAAGCTTGCCCCTGCTTTTTTTTTCCCTAATTTCTTCAAATCCATGGGCTCGCCATTTTTTCCTATTTTTCCCGATTATGGAAGCTCGAGAATGATCAATTTATACTGCCTTTGAAAATCCTTAGAACCATGATTCACTTGGTTTGGTTTCAAAAAATTTCATCCTTAGCGAAAAATCGATTCAGGCATGAATGGTGAATTTTTGTGTTTTTGATGTAAATTATTCCTCAAAGATTCGACGGTCACGTGGTTTCTTTTGGTTGGTCGGGGATGGAGGGAAATTTTTTTAACTTATCACTTTTTGCTTTTTTGGAAAAAGGCAATTTTGGTCCTATAGCTCCGCTCAATTCTCGATTAGTACTTACGTGGCTTCTTCTAATTGGATGAGGCACGGCAGGTTTGTTTTATGAACTTGTTTTTTTGCTACTTTGGAAAAAAATTGAATCGCCCCGTGGCCCTACTACCAGCTCGATTAAAGCAAAATTAAGTGGCGGGGAAAATTTCTTATTTTTGCCCTGAAGGTGTATACATGTTCATTTTTATTTGATGCGGCCCGGCGGGTCTTTTTGGTGAAATTTGCCACTTTTTTCACATTTGTAAAAAATAAAATTGGCCCCATGGCCCCGATAGCATCTAATTGGTTATTCAACAGATATGAAGTAGCAGGGAAAAATTCTTACTTTGACCCCACAGAAGGACATGTGGCAGTTTTTCAAGTTAAAAGCGGGAAGGCAGGTCTCTAGAGGATTTTGAGTTTTTTAACTCTTTTGTAAAAATGAGTTCCAGTATGGAAATGAACCAAAATTCTGTATCAAATCGGGAAAGGACATGTGGCAGAGTTAAAAGTAGAGATGTGGGCCTTCGGAAGCAAGTTGGAAATTTTGCACTTTTTCCAAAAGGTGTAAAAAGTAAAAAGGAACCCCTAGGCCCGTCTTAACTCGGATCTCCCATGTGGATGGTCCAAATTCAAAAGGGAAATCAATGGAAACTATGCATCTGTATCTGATTTTCTACCATTTCTACTCCAAAGCTCCTGGGGATGCGAATTTTTATGGTTTTTTATCATTTCTTAGAGTCTCCTACATGCAAAATGAAGAGGAACATTAATTTGATATCTTGGTTTGGTGGGGAAGGTCTGAAAACATCTTTCACCATTAAAGATGTAATCTAACTATCAGATTTGACCTGATATTTCTTTCCTTGGCACGCAAGAGACCTATTGATATCTTGGTTTGGTGGGAAAAAATATGAAAATGTCTTTTACCATTAAGATGTGATCGACTATTGGCCTCGATCTAATTTTCCATTTTTCCTTCCTTGGCACGTAAAGAACCAGATTTGACAGATTAGAGGAGGAAGTAGTTGGCACGCAAGATGAAGAATAACTTACCAGGTGAAGAATTGAATGCTGGAAATATTTGGAGAGATTTTCCCTCTGCACACCTAACAAATTTTTGCAAATCTAATTCTAGGAGTCACGATCAAGGTCATCACACGTAATGGTGCTTTGAATGTTTTTGGTTTTGGGGGGAAAACTATATTATAAATGAAATATTATAAATTGCATGAGTTTTTCATGCAAATGGTTGGAGTGTTAGAGGTCGGGAGCTAATTCCTGAGAGAAAAGTTTGAAAAAGCCCATATTTTCTGAGAGACTATGTGAGGAACCTATTTATTTCTTTTGTGCTAAATTTTCTCATGTCAAGGTGGTTGCAAGTGTATAGTCATTGACAAGCTCTGATATTGTTCTAGAAACTTTCCCCTGCTTATAAATTTAATCAAATTTGAGTAAATCTATGTCGATTTTGAGAAAAAATATTTTCTACTTCATTTCTGAATGTCTGCAAACAATTTCTTGTTCCCATTGCAATCTTACATTGAAATCTCTGTGAATCACACAAGATCTTAGCTTTGTGATAGTTTAGTGGCACTTGTAATTTCATTTATCAGAAGAGCTTCCATTTGATAGTGAAATAAACAAGTTTAAAATCACTTCACTCCTAGCATGATGATTAAGATTGTTTGTTAGCCTTTGAGGGTATCTTAGGTGTGATAAAATAGAGGTTGATAGTGTTTAATTAAGTTTTTCAATTTGAGCCTTCATTTTGGATCCTTAAAGTTTTTGTGAAAATGTGCTGATCTGGGCCTCCATTGAAAGCACACCATTCTAGTTAAAGGAACATTCTAGTTTTTTGAAAGCATTATGTTGATCAAGCCTTCCATTTTTGTAAAATTTCTCAAAGATCGGCGAATCAAAGTCCACTCTGCCTCACCTCCCACCAAAATTCATTTAAAAACAACCAATCATACCCATACTACCCTTGTTTTTCCTGTGTGTGTACAAATGCATAATCTTTGTTACCAAAACATACAGAAGCAATCAGTTTTCATTGTCTTTAGTGGCCTGAACCTTGCTTAGAAAATATCTCCATTATCTAGGGTGACAACTTGTGAGAGTTAGATTTTTTTGTATTGATCATATTTTCTTCAAGGTCTTTTTAATAACTTTATAAAGAAGGATATCTCCATCTCCTCCACAAACAATAGGCTACAAAAGGGTCCTCTCACCCTGGTTGAAAGGCACAACCATAAAGTAGTGAGGATAGATCAAATCCTCTTAAGGGTGCTACCCATTTCTCCACATCTGAGTGACAAAGAGCAAGCCACATTTCTTCCCCGGCTACAAAATGACACACAATGTGCTCTGCTTGCCTCTAAGCTTCCTGTCAAAACTGTGATGTTGCTCAACTTCTGAGGGAGAATCAATTTGGGTACCAAGACTACTCTGGCGTTGTTGTCGAGGACCTTATTTGCGTTGTCCGAGACCTGATTTACATTGTCAAGACTGATTTGTTCATTTGTTGCTAGTTCTTCATACTCAGGCCCTGGTAAACATTTCTTATATACTCTAAGTGCTAGTACATTGTTTTGACATCAGCCTGTGTTCGGGCCTATAAGAAGTGTTCAAAGTTACAGGTGTTGTGTGCAATATTTCTAGTTTCTGTAGTTATTGCACTAAGTTTCAGTGATAAATCTGGGTAAAGGAAGGTTAGATTATTCCATTTCCAATTTCTAGTGTTGACAAACATTTGATCAGATCATATTTTTAGTGCATTTGCACAACTAAGGTGGAATTCCTTAGTGGTGACTCGTGTTAATCTAATTTTTGATAAATACCAGTGTCTTAACCTCTATCAAATAAGATTTGTTACTAATATTTGCAAATTTGGAAGGAAGAAGATCTTTCTTCGCTAGGGATCCTACTAGGACATTATTTCCAGAGCTAGGAAAAACAAAGTCAAAAGGAAGAAGAGCCTGGAGAGTTGTTGGAGATCAGTAGTCAAGAAAAGAGATCTCCATTGATGAAGGTGATCAGCCTATCATTGAATATTTCCATTCAAGTGATTCTAAATCAGGTAGTCTTTTTGTGGAATTAAATTCTCCATCTGGAGAGGGGCCTTCATTTGAATTTGAAAAGTTTGCTTCTCATTCTGCTCTTGTGTTTTCTAAAGTTGATAGGGTTTTCCAAGAGACAGATCCTTTAGGGGATATCCATTTTGGAAGTTATACTCCTGTGTTTCAAATACCCCTTGTCCCTTATCAGTTTGATTCTCCTCCAAGGTCACCTCCTCAAAACAACATGGCCCATCCCCCACCCAGACCTCCATTTGTTGTAAATAATTTTGGTCCTATAAATTTTAGAGGGATGGCCGGTTATCCAAATGTAGTTCCCCAAGATGTAAGAAATAGACTACCAAAATTCCAAGGAAATAATGCTATAACTGGTGATCAGCATCTAAAGCTCTTTATCAACATGATGGAAGAATTTGAGATTGAATTTGAAGATGTATATATAAAATTGTTTATCCATACTTTGGAGGAAGATGCAAGGACTAGTATAAATATTTACTAGATAACTCCATTGGTTCTTGGACCGAGATGAATAATGCATTTAGATTACAGTATGGTGATAGAATGGATCCTAGGTTTCTTCTGTCAGAATTCAAGAATATTAAAAATAATCCTAATGAGTCAGTGCATGAATTTAACACTAGATTTAATAAGACATTGAGGAGATTTCTGTAATTTTAAGGCCATGTGATGAATCTTGTCTTATAAAGTATTTAGATGCATTTGATAAGAAATTTGCTTACTATTTGAGGGACAAAACCCTACCAATTTGAGGCAGGCCTTTACTATGGCTCTGCAAATTGAGAACAACATTAAGGCCATTGGAAAACCTCCTAAGAGGGAGGGTGTTAAACTGATAAACCAAAAAAACCTCAAGCAAGAAAGAGTGTGGATCTTGAGGAGGTTGTTAAAACTCTAGCAAAGTGGTACTGTCAAAGAAATCTCATACAAATTAGCCCAGCAGAGAAAGGAATTGGGTAGAGTTCACAAGGTCAAGCATAAGCAACAAGGCCAAGACAGATTTACCAATCATCCTAGAAATGAGTAGAGATATGATGACAGAGGCAAGGGACCCATGGGATCTGCAAATAGACATCCCCAAGCTAGGGAAAACAGAATGGTGCCTAATCCTTTGGCTGCAGAGTTGTTGTTGAAGAAATAGATGTAATTGATTGGTGTGACAAGTGTTTCATGCCCCATGCTCCATGTGAAGTAGATCAACAAGTAAAAGAGGAAGCTGATGATGCATGCATGATGGAGTACTCTACAAGCTCACAATGAAGGAGCAACTTCAACTGAGGTAATAAGTGCTAGAACTACTGCTGATTTTGGGATTGCATTCACTAGGTACCTCTTCTTCCTCCCTCTCATACTTTAGAAATAGATATTGTACAAGCTTTTGAATTTCCCAATAATGACTTTGAATATTTAAGAGCTTTAATGATAAAGAAGTATGATGGAGGAATCCCATCTGAGGAGGATAGGTAGTTATTGATGAACATTGTTGTTGCTCAAGAAAAGGATTATAATACTAGGAGTAGAGTTGTCAAAGGAGTAGGGCCTCAAGCCAAACCTAAAAATCCATTACTTACTAGTATTCCAAAAGATATTCCTAAGAAAGATACACCTTCCAAAGGCCTTGTTGTCCCAAAAAGATTCATACTTCTCCTCATGCTCAAACTATCAAAAATCTCGTGTTATCTGATGAGTTTGTCAATCTCCCTTCCAATGTTGCCTTGCCAAAGTGTGTTCCATATGACATTGCCCAAGTTTTGAGTCAAATCAAAGTTAGTGTTCTAATTTTTGAGCTGCTTAGGATCCCTGAGCACAAGAAGAGGGAATTTGAATACTTGGGATTGAAAGAAGAGAAGAGTACCCCAGGCAGAAATGTAAACATTGTGGAGACTCCTCCAATCATTGAAGAGCTAGAAACACCACTAGCATCAAAAGAGTTAGATGAACCACCTGAGGTTTATTTGGGAACATCCTTGGTAGAGTCTCAGCTAAATGTGGATCCATTCTTCACCACTCTGATCATTAAGGACAGATTTTTGGACAACTGTATGTTTGATTCGGGGGCATCATGCAATGGTATGCCTCTGGAAGTCATGAATGAACTGGATATCAAAATAACAACAGCATATGGGAAGTGTACTGCCATGGATTCCATAGAAGTTTCAGTGGTGGGATGTGTGAAAGGTTTGGTGGTGTAACTTGTAGCATATCTGGGTAAAAACTTGACACTTTATGTTGTTATTGTTGATTTCCCACCTAATGGGGTATGTTGTCCAAAAAATGGGATGCAAGTGTTGGTGGGAGTGTTCAAAGGATATTTCCTATGCCACCATCCCATTGAGGTAGCCTTGTCAAGTTGTATGGGGAAAATAAGATGTTGCACCTCATTGAAGACCCCAATAATGCATCTTATGAAGTGTTGTACACAAGTGTTGATGTTGATAACTTTTTTGGGCCCCTAGAATATTGGCCAAGTATGAAGGCATGCGGGCATGCGGGATCCTAGTTATAGAGGGCGCGTAAGGTAAAAGCATGCAAGAGGAAGAGTTAAGAAGGAACATGGTTCACGTGGCGTGTGAAAGGAGGTTCGGGACTTAGCCAATTTATGCAATAAAAGCTAGAACACGTGAAAAGTGTGATCGGTTGCGCGTGGATAAGATGTCAGCCTGGCAATAGGTGGCCCAGGAAAGAGCATGCCAGTGATGGAATCTTCTAGAAGATCATCATGAGATGGAGTGGAGAGCTCAGGCTTGAAGGAACATGCTCACTTGGAGGACCACATTCGACACTTGGCAACGGATCTAAGGGCACGGCAAGGTAAGTTGGTAGCATGGGAAGATGATAAATACAAGTTCTTGTGGAATAGAAAAAGAGACCGAGATAACATACAGATGGGGATATAGAGATAGAGGAAGAGATATACACACACATGAGAGAGAGAGAGAGAGAGATAACATGGGTGAAGCTCTGCAGGATTTCTACGAGTGGAAATTTGATGCAGAAAGGAATGTACTAGGCTTAGTATTGTAATTTCTTTTTCTTTTGGCATAGTTATACAAGCCTAGTGATGTGCATGACTGCGGTCTACCCTCTATGGCTCTTTGTAATGAAACAATGAATACAATGAGGTTACCTGTTGCAAATAGACATGGATATCAGTAGCTTTAATGTATATTTCGTTCATAGGAGTTCTCTTTCCTTGCATGCTATGAATGAATGATTGTGTCTTTCTTTTTTTTATAGTATATGTTATGGAGTCTGTTAAAACATCCAGTCTAAAGAAGCTAAAAGGATCTGGAGGTCATTCTAATCATAGATAAATGCTTCCCACTAAAACTCACATAAAAGAGAGACTCAGCACCCACACGTTCCTCGAGTGAGCACTCAGCTCCTGTGGGTGATAGGCCAGCGTGCATGGGATTCCTTCCTTTTATAGTGGGAGTAAAATTGACTACATCTTGGTTCCGTTTCTGGGACCTCTTTTCGAAGTTGTAGTGGGATATAACATGCATCATGATCTATGTAAAGAGTAATGATGGATCAGTTAACATTGGAAAATGTTGAGTCATGGTTCAAGAGCACGAAGGATGAATTTGCTCAGAGATTTAGCATCTGGACTTGAGTTCAATACACGTAGATGGGTAGAAGAGAATCTCTACCATGATCTATATGAGACTTTTTTCTACTGCTTCCCAGTAGAGTTATATGGATGGCTTTTAGCCTATGCATCTAGATCAAGTTGGCATTATGGATCACGGATATGGACCGAAGAAGACTACCAAAGGTTGTAGGATGTAGATCTGACGTGGACCCATGCTGTAGATCACTAGTGGGGAGGAGTACTAGCTAGCTACACTCTGGAATACGCCATTTCCACATATTCTTTCCCAGAGATTGTTGAGTTTGAGTTTCTACGAGAACCTAGAGGAACATTTCTACATGTTATTCCTCTAGCTATGAAGATATTGATGGTTACCATGAGTTTAGAGGCGCTCCCAATGGTCACTAAACCATTCTGAGCGTTGGGTAAGGAAGCTCAGGTGGAGGAAGATGGCAGATGATACGACAGAAAGGGAGAGGGAAGAAAGACGGCTCAAGTATGGCAAAGCACGTGAAAGGGAGATTACTAGGTGATGCGAGGCTGCTAGTGTGATGGATCTATGGAGACAGACATTGTGGGAAGGAGTTGAGGTTCACGTGGAAGACGTGGAACCTAAGTAGTCTAGGCTACCCCATCTTGGAAAGCATGTGAGGGAGACCCCTTCGGCTTCTGGTGAGAGTTCATCACATGGAGAAAGGAGAGTTGTTGGCACATATCTGAACCCACCTAATGACCGAGCCCTGGCACTTGGTTTTCCCGATCCAGGAGGAAGTATTGACCCAATTAAAACCAGTGGAAGAGATAGATCCGCACCTAGGAGGTATAATTTTTCAGTTCCTTCTTCTATGGCTGCACATATTCTAGTATTTGGAGGATTTTTTGGACAAGGGGCAAGTGTACAAGCTTTTGGTCTCACATCAAGGAGTGGCGTGGGACAAAGTAGCGGTAGTGGGGCACTATCACAGACCATTGATGCACACAGTTCAGTGGGACCATGGGGGTGCTTGGCACAACTCCTACAGGCCCTATTGGACCCAGTGGTTGGTGGATCTAGTGGCTCTGGAGGTACATGACCCAGTGGACCTAGTGGATCAGGTGGTGGAGGAAACACCGGAGGGAACCAAGGCTCTGGTTCAGGACAAGGACCCTAGCCACCACCTCAAGTTTTCTTTGAGATGTCTCTACATTTACCAGATTATAGGGGCATTGAGGATGTTACAGAACATGTTCACAAGTGTGAACTGCTATGGCGCACGAAAGGTATCACAACCCCATAACGAAAGGCTAGTCAATTTATAACCACGTTGCAAGGGCACGCACATAGCTGGTATAGAAAGTATGACCCTCATCAAATGGTGGTGGATTACACTACCTTAAAGAATGCATTCCTGGTAGAGTTCCACATTCCTGAGTTCGAGCAAAAAATCATTAGCGCTTTGAAGGAGATACAGCAAGGAATGACAGAGAGTGTGCGGGAGTATGATGTGTGCTTTAAGACTCTCTTGTCTAAATTATCATATGATATACATCCTTCTCAGCATGCATAGTGGTTTTTTGGAGGATTGATCACCCCTTTTAGAAGGGCCTTGTCTCATAAGACTTTTACAGATCCACGTGAAGCATTGGAGGCTGCCTTGCACGTTGAAGTTGTTGGTAGTATTGATACTAGTGTTAGCCCGTTCTTGGAGGCTTAGATTGTTGTTATGGCTAAGTAGTTGGAAAATCTATCTATGAACTCAGTCCATGAGACTCGCAGTGGTTTGTGGTGCATAGATTGTGAATTAGAGGGGCACGTTAAGGACAATTGCCCCCAGAGGATGGTATGTGTTGTGACGTTAGACTATGAAATCTGTCATGGGGACCATGATGCAAGTAGATGTCCCTTGCTGCAGCACGCAATCAAGAAGAATGTATCTTGTTATTACAAGATTTACACCTCCACGACCCATGATACTAAAGACTGTAGGCTCATTGATTAGATACATGAGGCCATTGATCATGGGGTGCACCAAACCAGCATTTCCAGTGGTTCTAAAAATGATGATCACCATTATGAAGAGCATGTAGATGGAGGCGTGCGTGGAAGGGGTTTTGAGGAGGATTCCATGGATGAGGTAACCATAGAGGAAGGAGTGAGTTCCCATGAGGAACATGTTTTAACTATGGATCTACATAACATTACAAGTGTGAGTGCCTAGACTTGTTGCAGTGCTCATGGTGCGGTAAGAAGCATAAGTATGAGGAGTGCCCGAAATTATTTGAGCATATGAATCAACAGCACCGGAAGGACAAAGGCACTATGATGGTTAGCATTAAGAAAGAAGACATACAGTGGATGCCTCGGGTAACATGGGATGAAGGTTTGGAGCCTATCTTGGTAACAACAAGGGCAAAAGCCGCATGTGCAAGGGAGATACCAAGACAGAAGAACCTGGTTTCAAGGGAAGAGGTCATTCATGGAAAGTATCCAGACCCCGCACATCAAAAGGAGATATATCAGGACACCATGGATGTTATTCGAAGCTTGCAAGGGGAGATCCAATGTCTAAAGGAGAAATCCAGGAGGGAGGAACAAGGAAGGAGAATCGAGGCACAAAAAGATGACCTGGATGAGGTCAAGGAGGTGTGCAAATTGCTAAGGCAGGAGAACATCATTCCTTTGTTAGGATCTGGTTGAGAGAGAAGGTACCATGCACTGGAGAAGAGTTCGAGAGATAGGTCTTGTACGTGAACCTTCCCCCTTATAGCCTCGAATATGACAAGGATATTACATTGAATTCAGTTGTAGATGGATGGATCCTCAGCAATATACTCATTAACATTGGCGCAGAGGTTAATTTTTTGACTTTGGATGCATGGCATCAAATGGGGACACCTACATTACAACCATCTTCAAATGTGTTGTATATGGAAAACAAGACTAAGTAAATGGCCATTAGTTTCTTGAAGGATGTAGCTATTACTATTTAGGGAGCCAAGTTTACTATGGACTTCAAAGTCTTGGCGCTCACCGAGGTGGAAAATTTCCCAGCATTACTTTGGCACCCTTGGTGTTACAAGAACAATGCGGACCTTCATTTCAAAAAAGGGTACATCATTTTCGAGAACAAAGAGGATTATGTCATTATATCCCTGGTTGATGGGAAGTTAGCACCCTATATTGAACCGTTGGGAGAAGAATTTTTGGACAAGATTTATGTGCACTCAATCAGAGACCCTGAGATGGTACACCCTATTAACGGGATTATCTAGTTTGAAGATTCTCATTCAGTGAGTGATACCACTAGTCTGGCATGTGATAATTAGGTGCATGGGACTTATGAATTAATGGGATGGTAGTTGAGAGGATCGGTGACCAAGGTAACAAAGGCATGCATGGTTCGGTCCTTGGAGGAAAAGAACTACCCAAGTACTCTGGAGGATCCTTCCCTAAGATCTTTCTGCAGGAGATAGAAGCTCAGTGGAAGAATGAGAAGGAACGGAGGGAGATGTTGAGTTACGTCTTGCTCGGCACAACAGCTCATTGGTGGGCCATGCATCAAGAGAGCCTTTTAGAGTGGTGCGAGGTAAGAATTGCTCTCTCTGTTAGATTTTCTAGAAGTAATATACCCACCATCATCAAGGAGTACCATGGGAAGGAGCCCACCTCTTTCCATATCCAAGAATGTGAATGGGTCTAAGAGAAGGCACAGAAGCCTTGCCACCATCCCTCTGGGTGCACAAGTTGTATTCTACACTGCAGGGTTGTGCGTGTACATGGTACATTCATTTAGAGACACACCGCTAGAAAAGGAATTGGAAAGAGCTCGCGGCTGATCTTATTCAAGCCTTTGAGTATCAAAGTACCAAACCATCGGTTGATAAGGCCTTGTAAGGTATTAAGCACCTTACCATGGGGGATAGTGCCAGAACAAAAGATAGGTTATTGGAATTATTAGGTGAACTAGGATTGGAGGCATGTTTCGAAGAGATTGAAGAAACAGAAGAGTTACATCTTGAGCGCGCGTGTTTGGAAAAGGAGAAGGGAAAGTTAGTATATGTGATTGATGGAGAGGAATCAGAAATTTTAGATGTTAACCATTCTATAGGGACGCACAAAGTTGTGGATAGTGCAGATGCTCAGTGCGCGTGCTTACCATGAGCCGTTAAAGACAAAGAAAGTTAACATCAGTTCAAGAGAAGAACCTAAGGAAGCTATTATTGGAGATTATTGACGAGAGAAGGAAGTATCAAATATCATTGATCTGTTGTGAAAATTCAAGGATTTATTCCTACGTGAGTACCATGAGCTAAAAGGTGTTCACCATTTCTTGGGGGAGATGAGGATAAAAATGAAGGAAGGTGTGCGCCCGGTTAGAAAAAGGCTCTATCAAATGAATCCCAACTTACGTGTGAAGGTTAAGGAGGAAATAGACAAGATGATAGCTTCTGGGATCATTGAGGCAGTGGAAGAATCGAATGGATAATTCCAATGGTAATCAGCATCAAGAAGGATGGGCGGATTAGAATTTGTGTGGATTATAGGGAATTAAATGTAGTTTGTGTCATTGATCCATTTCTGACCCCCTTCACTGAAGAAATTTTGGAAGGAGTCGCTGGGTGCGAAATCTATTCCTTTACGGATGGATTTTCAGGATACCACCAAGTTTGGATTGCAAAGGAGGACCAGGAGAAGAAAACTTTTGCCACCGAGTGGGGAAGTTTTGCATATACGGTCATGCCCTTTGGGTTGAAGAATGCACCTGCTATCTTTTCGCGCATAGTAGTGCAAGCATTCCAAGACTTCATTCATAAGTCTCGGAGTTTATTTGGATGATTGGATAGTATATGGTCCGGTTAAGGACCACCGTGACAACTTAAGATTAATGTTTGAAAGGTGCAGTAGTTGAGGATATCCTCAACATTAAGAAGTGTGTTTTGCTACACCCTTTAGGACTTTATTGGGGCATATCATATGTAAGGAAGGCTTGCTAGTAGATCTCGCTAAAGTTGCAGTTATTGTGGGGTTAAGGGAGCCTACTAGCCAGAGCGCAGTGCATAGATTCCTTGGGCATACGGGGTATTACTAGAAAATTCATTAAGGGGTATACCAAGATCGCCGCACCCTTAGAAGATCTGCTTAGACACAAAAGTACCTTCCATGAGGAAAGGCGCAACAAAGGGCATTTGATACATTAAAAGATAGGCTTATTACCGTGCCTATTTTATGATTTCCCTCTTGGGACAAGCCCTTCCATGTCCATGTAGATGCCTCAAGAACCGCCATTGGAGCAATACTTGCACAACCAGGTGAGGGGATTGTTGATCATCCTCTCTATTTTGCAAGCAAGAAGTTAACACCAGCAGAGTAGAATTATACCACAATTGAGTGCGAGGCATTGTCAATGATCTATGCACTTTTCAAATTTAGATAGTATCTACTGGTGACACCCTTTGTATTCTACACCGACCATATGGCATTAAAGTATTTAGTGAACAAGCCCGTTCTTCAAGGGTGCATATGTCGATGGGTGTTGTTGTTTCAAGAGTTTGAATTCACCATTGTAGTGAAGCCTAGAAAAATCAATTGTGGACCTGATCATCTGTCAAGAATTGATTCAAGAGAGGACACACAAAGTATTGAGGAAGCAATGTCAGACGCGTAACTATTTAGATTGTGGCGCGCACCCTCAGATTTGGAAGAGATCACTATATTTTTAAAATAAGGTGTGGCACCAGATGGGATGAAGGCATTAGAAAAGATGCAGTTGGCAATACACGCCGCACCCTACATGTTGATTAGTGGAGACTTATATAAATTGGGACGTGATTAAGTTTTGTGTAGATGTTTGTTAGAGCATGAGCACCTAGCCATCATGGAGGAATCACACAGAGGAAGTGTGGGTGGGAATTACACAGGTGACGCCACCGTGTGCAAAATATTAAAAGTAGGTTTATGGTGGGAAACCTTGTACAGAGATTGTAGGGATTATTGTAAAGCATGTGACCAATGTCAACGCATTGGTAAACCAAGAAGGAGGGATGAAATTCCTTTACGTCCTATTCCAAGCGTGGAGCCTTTTGAAAAATGGACGATAGACTTTCAGAGGACCTATTGCACTCCGGAAGTGCATAGGACTGGTCACGTTATGTCATCACTTGCATAGATTATCTCACAAGGTGGGCAGAGGCATCCCCAACTAAAGATTGCACAACAGCAGCAATAGCGGAAAGGTTCATATGAGAGAACATTATCACAAGGTATGGATGCCCCTTGAGTTTAACCAAAGTGATAGGGGTACGTATTTTATGAATAAGACCATGAGGATCATGTTATCGAGTTCATAGTGGCTCATCATAAGACTACACCCTATCACCCACAAGCAAATGGAACCACGAAGCATTCAAAAAATATTGAGTCATACCTTGACCCAAAATGTGATGTTGGAAGACGGGATTGGGAAGACAAGGTATCAACAGCTTTATGGGCTTACGGGACTATGTATAAAAGACTAAATAAAGCCACACCTTTTCAATTGGTGTTTAGTGTGGAAGCTATTTTCTAGTTGAATTTATGTTACCTTCTCTATGAATAGGCACATGAAGAGGATTAGCCAATGAGCAAGCACTGGAAGAAAGAATTGATGAACTAATGAAATTGGATGAGAGATGATCACTTGCCCGCTAGAGCCAAATAGTAGAAAAGACAAAGCAAAAGGCTTGGCATGATTGCCATATTAGAAACAAGAAGTTTGAGGTTGGGCAAATGGTATTACTGTATGATTCTAGATTTCTGTGCCATCCTGAAAGTTAAAAGTCCATTGGTTAGGTCCCTACACAATCTCGTACATCCTTGATTCAGCACATGCTAGTTACAAGCACTGGATGGAACGAAGTTTCCTAGACACTTCAATGGTAGTAGGCTAAAGCCCTACTATAAATAAGTCTTCTTAGTGTTTGTAAATAAGGTAGTTTTTCCAGTTAGTTTAGAAATTTTCCTTTATGCATTTTCCTTCCCTTGTGTTTCCCTTTCGCGTTGTTGTTTTATTTTGTGCATTGGACACCAGTAACCTTATTGCTATTTTTGGAGAATTTATGAGTGCGTAGAGGACCACGCATAATTTAAGTGTGGGGTGGAGAAAAGTGAAGGATAAAATTGAAGAAGCGTGTGATTAAAAGTACCAAGGAAGTTGTGTTGAAGAGCCTTGTTGAGTAGCCCGGTTAAAAGAGAGATGAAGAGAAAAGATAGAATGGTTGGTGCCAGGATAAAGCTACTTGTAGATCCCACATACAAAGGAAAAGGAAGCATAGTTAAAGCAACACGAGGTAGGCGAAAGTAAGAATCTGGATAGAATAAGTTCCTTTGATGCGGGTTAAGCATGCGCGCAAGAGTCTCTGTCAAGTTGGTTGGGTTGCACGCCGAAGGTTGGAAGATTTTTCACACGAGTTCATGATGCAAGTGAAGGTGCGAGGATGGGCTTTGTTTGAAAAAACCACATTAAATGAACAAAGTATGGGGGTAGGTAAAGTAGCATTTAAGGATCATAAAAGGAAAAACTATAATATAAGGTCGGGCACTCTCATTTTTACTTTGCAAAAACGTAGAGTTGGAGATATAAGCGAGTATTATAAACTAGGGTTTTTCAAATTCAATCAAGTGGAAGATCTATGTGATTAAAAATGTGAAGAGCCAGTTTGAGATTGTGAATCAGAAGGAAGGAATTACATGGGCATGGAAAGAAGTAAAAAGACGTTGTCTTGTGAAGAATTTATCAAAGTTAGGGTTTAGCAAACTAGGGCACGGGTTTAGAAGAATTGTATCGCAGATCTGAGATCGAAGGTTGGGAGAAGGAAAGAAGAGTAACAAGGAGAGGATTGGAGTGATAAAATTACCTCAACCATGGCACCCAAGAAAGGAAAGGGAAAAGCTAAGGCTAAACAACCAAAACCGAGGTAGATACAAACAAAGAATGGTATGCTTTGAGATGCAAAGTACCAGAGACAGAGTGATGATGGGGAAGGAATGGGAATCCCATTTGAGAAGCATACCAGTTAGTGACTATAATCACCGCACCAACACTATAGAGAAATAAATGGCATTAGAATTGGTATGCCCAACCAACAAATGAACACCTGAAGGTTTACCTATCTACAATGATGATGTAAAGGTCAAATTGGAAAAGGCAGTGGTTACTACAACTCTATGAGTTGCCTTATTTTGGGAAGCCAGATCACTTGTACCAGTGGTTGATGTCTCGGTGCATGAGGACTACTTCCACTTTATTGGGCATAAGATGCACATGACTCCCAGTTGATTTCACAGTTTACAGGCCTCATATGCGAGGGA
Source organism: Taxus wallichiana var. yunnanensis (assembly GCA_018340775.1). Lineage (NCBI taxonomy): Eukaryota > Viridiplantae > Streptophyta > Pinopsida > Cupressales > Taxaceae > Taxus > Taxus wallichiana. The sequence goes on from CM031236.1 coordinate 534,386,228, forward strand.
GATAGCCTGGAAGATGACCTTGGCAACAAGGAGGCTATTCAAGAGACTATCACAGAGTATGCCTGCAAGAAAGGGTCATGGTACTATGACATCTCAAACATCAAGGACCTCATTATGAAGATGGCCACACACCTGGTAACGAAGCTAAATGGCTAAGAAAGATGGACGCAAGTCAACAAGCCATGGCTACATGTCTATAGGAAGATTGCAGAGGGGACTATATATAACTTATCCACATACATTGCCGAGGAAATTGTAAAGTGTGCAAAAGGAAGGGGACAGGATCCTCTTTGGCAATGTCCTGCTCACCATAGTGTTTGTAGAAATTGGAGTGTTGGATGCACCAGACAAGTTTGTGTGGGAGTACCCAGCCGAAGACCCTTCACCCACGAAGAGGTTTGAAAAATATGCATGTGATACAATGATGGCTCCCCACAAAGCACAAGCTTGAAAAATGGTATACACACTTGAGAAATGCATTCGGGGTAGAGTGGAGGATCCCTGAACAACTCCCAATAGCCACACAGGGAGAAGCTGAGTTTGTGGTGTACTAGCACTACTACTTGGGCAGGTTCAAACTTATTGACAAATCATGGAGCCCTTGGTGCAAATTTCCTTTTCGTTCACTACCCAATACTTCCAAGCGGGAGTGAACATATTTAAAGAATCAAAGAAGCTAAGGCTGGAGCTAGGAAAGTTGGACCAGGAGCACAGGGATATGAGGAAGAAACTAAACTACCCCGTGAGGTAAGTGCACGTATGTGGAGAAGTATGTGTCGCACGAAATCCATATGACTAGGCCAATAATGCTTCCCATTGCTAGAGGATCCACTGCGCGTATACATGCACATAAGGCCAAAATTCAAAAAGGACACATACTTGGTGGATGAGATCCCAATACCGAAGACCCCTAGGAAATAAGAAGCCAAGCATCTTAGAAGAGAGGTAGAGGAGAGGAAGGAGCACCAAGTGTGCCAATTGCTTAGATAGTGAGCATGCCTTCTACAAGCACCAAGCCAAGGACCTATGTTAGGAGAAATAAGTCTCCAGTAAAGGAGAAGATGTCATAAGTAGAGGTTCCCAAACAACCCACCACCATGGAGGAGTCACAAGAGGAAGAAGAGAAGGCAAAATATCCTGACCAAAAGACACCTCTCAGGAAGAAGCAGAGGGTAGATGAAGAAGCTAACTCGGAGGCGACCGATAGCTTGGAGAGATATCTGGGAGAAGGAGAGGATGAGAGTGAAGGAGGTGGCGATGAGGAGGAAGAGCCAGAGAAAGACAAGGAACCTTTGGAACCTCATGTATTTAGTGTCTATGACTCGGAGGAAGAGAGTGGGGATGAAAAGAAAGAGTTTGTATTCGTGCGACGAAAAGGCACACAAGGTGATGAAGGCACTGAAGATACAAAGACGGATGAGAAGGATGCCATGGAGAAGCAGGGAGACATAATTTTTACTAAGGAACAGATAACCGAAGTGGCAGAAAGAGAATTGAAGAAGATGCTCCATGCCCTTGTAAACAAAGAGTTAGAGCATAGCACAGACATAGTACTTAAGGAAAGGAAGGAGGAGAGCATTGAAAAGGGACATGACAGCCTAGGAGGCCCCACTCTGATAGTTAGCTTCCCCAAAGGCACGTGCTCGAGTAGAAGAACTCTGGATGTAGAATAGAGGTAGATAATGGGCTATGTGGATGATTCAAGGAAGGTGCTACATGTAAGGTTCCAGAGCATGATACCCACTGAGAGACTTATAGCCATGGGATTGTTCGAGAAGGAGGGCGCATACCCCAGGACCAAGAAGATGCTTTCTTGGGAATTTGAGTCCCACGTTGATGAGCCAAACTTTGAGGTCTACCAAAAGGTGCTTATCACATTGCCAGAGTCTAAGGGAGACAACCCCTTGGTAAATGCTCAGGAGCTCTCAGATGAGCAAGTGTGCAATGCTCTAAACAAGGTCACGGTTGAAACAGAGGCAAGGCTATTCGCACGAAATGATAGCATAAGGGATTTAGAGGGAAAATTGGCCAAGAAGGAAGAGGAGTTGGCTAAGGTGGCCAAAAACTTGAAACAAGAGGAATTAATCAAGCATGCAATGAAGCGCGAGCTCAAGGAGGAAAAGGAAAAGGTGCAGGAGGTCTACAAAAAGGTAGAATCGATAAAAAGTGCCATCATTTTAAAACACCCAAATCTAATGCCAATCCCCCAGAGGTACGCATCAATGCTGGAATGCCTAGAAGACTTAATGTGCATCCTCACCATGGAGAGATGACCCTTGGCATTGGAATCTGTGGAGGAAGTGGCCACATGCCTGAAGGAGGAGGACCGGTTAAAGGTGATAGCACTTGTTGCTGAGTACAACCAAGTACTGCAGAGATCAAGGTCACTGCCTAGTCTACAGAAGCTGCATATGACACATGCATGGATCGAGATAAGGTGGCAAGCTCCTTAGTTACCTTACTTGAAGCAGAGCTGAAATAGTTCCAGGAAAATAACAAGGGAAATAGGACAGAGATGGACAAGGTTCTAGCCAAGGTAGAAAATAAATTAGAGGTGATTGAGGCTTTAAGAAGCTTAATTAAGGCCCAATGAAGGAACTATACCCCAGATCACCAAAAGAATGGACAAGCTCGCAGATCTGGGTAAGGAAATGGAACAGATTGTGGACACTTTGAGCATCCAGGGAGCTATCCTAAGCTTTGATGAAGTGAGCACCCTGGTGGGTGACTTATGCCAAAAGGCAAAAGGCGAGATCGAAGTGTGGAACAACCTGGAGGCAAGATCTGCGATGGGACTTTCCCAGCTTTATGAATTAATGTCCCCCCCATTCTTCATTCTTTCCCCTATTCTTTCATTCCTTATTCATTTTGTAAAATATATGTCTACATCTTGGTTCCATTGAACCAACTTGCACCTTGGTCAAGTAGAATGTTTCCGAGGATGGAGAACAAGGCGTAGTGTGGGGTGATGTTGGGCCCCTGGAATATTGGCCAAGTATGAAGGCACGTGGGCGCATGGGATCCTAGTTATAGAAGGGAATGCAAGGAAAAAGTGTGTAGGAGGAAGAGTTAAGAAGGCACATGGTTTGCGTGGCATGCGAAAGGAGGTTTAGGACTTAGCCAATTTATGCAACAAAGGTAGAACACGTGAAAAGTATGATCAGTTGCGCATGGATAAGATGCCACTGGCAATAGGTGGCCCAGGAAAGAGCATGTCAGTGATGGAATCTTCTCGAAGATCACCATGAGATGGAGTGGATATCTCAATCTTGAAGGAACATGCTCACTTAGAGGACCACATTCGACACTTAGCAATAGATATGAGGGCACGGCAAGGCAAGTTGGTAGCGTGGGAAGATGATAAATACAAGTTCTGTGGAATAGAAAAAGAGACCGAGATAACATACAGATGGGGATATAAAGATAGAGGAAGAGATATACATAGAGAGAGAGAGATAACATGGGTGAAGCTCTGCAAGATTTCGCAGTGGAAATTTGATGCGAAAGGAATTTACTAGGCTTAGTATTGTAACTTCTTTTCTTTTGGCATAGTTATACAAGCCTAGTGATGTCCATGACTACGGTATGCCCTTTATGGATCTTTGTAATGAAACAATGAATACAATGAGGTTACCTATTGCAAATAGACATGGATATCAGTAGATTTAATGTATATTTCATTCATAGGAGTTCTCTTTCCTTGCATGCTATGAATGAATGATTGTGTCTTTCTTTCTGTTATAATATATGTTATGGAGTCTGTTAAAACATCCGGTCTAAAGAAGCTACAAGGATCTAGAGGCCATTCTGAGCCCTATGATTCTTGTATGTCTAAACTTCTTTCCTAAATACTCTTACACTAATCATAGATAAATTCTTCCCACTAAAACTCACATAAAAGAGAGACTCGGCACCCGTGCGTGCCTCAGGTGAGCACTCAGCTTCTGCTGGGTGATAGGCTGGTGCGCATGGGATTCCTTCCTTTTATAGTGGGAGTAAAATTAACTTCAAACTTTATCAGGTTTGCTGATGAGAAAGAGAAAAAATGGATCAATGTAAGAATCTTGAACAAGTAGGCTCTGCATGGAATCTGTTGTTTGATGGAGCTTGCTTCAAAGTTGGAAATGGTGCTGATGTAGTTTTAATTTCTCCAAGCTTGGAAGAAATTGTTGAGTGTACTAACAACATTGCTGAGTATGAGGAATTGTTGTTAGGTTTGATAATTTATTGGAAATACTATGTTAAAGACATCATTGTTAAGGGAGATTCGGAACTAGTTGTTAAACAAATCAGAAAACTGTATGCCACTAAGAATCAGAGAATGAAACAGTACAAGCATGCAGTCTGGGACCTGATTGAGATGTTTGATTCATTTAACATTGTGTATCATGATAGGAAGTTCAATGTTATGGCAAGACAATCTTGTAGTGTTGGGATCTTGGTTTGATAGTTGTGCAATGTCCCCATATTGTGAATATGATGTTGAAGTGTTAACAAGGCCATCTGTCCCTGACAACATTAAACATTGGAAAAAAATTATGCTAATGCTCAGGTCAAAATATTTCGCAAAACAAAGGGGAGTTCGTTGATCTAGTAAATTGGTTTGGATCCAATGGTGTGTGCAGCAGAGGGTAAATAAAATTTGTTTGGCAAAGACATCATCCAATGAAGACTAACACCATTCCTAGAGGACTGGTTGCTCTTGAATCAAACTTTGATAATGTTGATTGCATTATCAATGGCATATAGCAGCCTCAAGGGATGTTGAAGAGCATGACCTGGGTACAGAGGAGAAACCAAGGAATATCTAGTTGGGAAGAAATCTAAACAAGGAGGAAAAATAGTCCTATGTCTAGTTGTTGAAGAAGTATCAGGATTGCTTGGCTTGGTCTTATTCAGAGTTGAAGGCATATAGAGAGGATTTGTTTCAGCATGAAATTCCTTTGGAGTCTAATGCAAAACCATTCAGACAAAAAAGAGGCGATTAATCCACTCCTCTCTATGAAGATGCAAGATGAGTTAAAAAAGCTAAGAGATGGAGGGATCATTCAGCCAACAAGGTATTCTTCTTGGGTTGCAAACTTAGTGCCAGTTAGAAAAAAGAATGGTGATATCAGGTTGTGCGTGGATTTTAGAAATTTGAACAGAGCATCAATGAAGGATAATTATCCTTTACCAAACATGGATAACATGCTGTAATTAGTGACTGGTTCTGAGCTTCTTTCTACTTTGGATGGTTTCTCTGGGTATAACCAGGTAGTTGTGAAGCAATCAGAGAGAATCAAAACTACTTTCACTACTCCATGGGGTACCTATGTGTATGTGAGGATGCCATTTGGCCTGATGAATGTTGGAGCTAATTTTAGAGAGCAATGGATGTAGCATTCTCAAGATATATAAATGACTTCATTATTGTGTATTAGGATGATGTGATAGTTTTCTCCAGAAGAGAAGTGATCACTTGCAACATTTAGAAAATATGTTGATAAGATGCAGAGAGTATGGCATTTCACTCAATCCAAAGAAGTGCCATTTCGGAGTGCAAAAGGCCAAGTTTCTTGGTCACATTGTATCAAAGGATGGTGTCATGATTGATCCTGAGAGGGTAGAGGCCATCAGCAAGGTCCCAATTCCAAGAACCAAGAAGGGAATTCATTCCTTCTTTGGGAAAATAAATTTTATCAGAAGATTCATATCAAACTTTGCTGAGTTGACCATTCCAATTACTTGCATGCTAAAAAAGGACCAAGTAATCAAATGGGAAGAGGTTGTCATTCAGGCTTTCAATGGGATCAAGGAAGCATTAAAGCATGCCCCTGTTTTAGCAGCTCCATATTACAAGAATCCTTTTCAAATGTTTTCTTTTGCTTCAGAGAACACTATTGCATCTATCTTGTTGCTAGAAGGATGATGAAGGGGCTGAGAGGCCAATTGCCTTTTTCAGTAAGGCATTGCAAGGGGCTGAGTTGAAGTACACCATTATGGAGAAGCAAGAATTTTCCTTGGTAAAAGCAACAAAGGTTTTCAAACCTTATATTTTGAGCTCTAAAATTGTTGCTTATGTTCCCCACACCATGGTAAAATATGTCTTATCAGAGATGGAGGTCTCAAGAAAAATATGCAGATGGGTGAACAAGTTGCAGGAGTATGACATGGATATCCAAACCATGAAATTGGTAAGAGGTTTGGGCTTAGCTAAACTTATGGTTGAGAGAAACCTGCAAACTATTGAGGTGAATGAGGTAGAAGAAGGAAGGGTGGATGTCTTTGAAAAGTTGGTGAGTTTTGAGTGGTACAAAGATATAATTTTTTATCTCAGACATCTATACTGCCCTGAGTATTTGAGTAAAAATTAGAAAAGAGCTCTTAAGTTGGCTTCCCAGAAATATGTCATTACTAATTTTGGGTTAGCTTGGAAAAACCCGAGGGAGTCCTCTTAAGGTGCATTACTGAAGATGAAGCCCCAAGATAATTGTTGATCTCCATGGAGGAGTTTGTGGGGGGCATTTTGCTGGAAAATTCACAACACACAAGATCCTAAGGGATGGTTATTGGTGGAAAACTCTTTTCAAGGATACAAATTTGTTGGTTAGAAGATGTGAGAGTTGTTAGTGTTTTTTTGGAAGACTGAAAGCTTCAGGCTCCCTTCCTTTGCATCCTGTATCAATTAAAGCCCATTCAAGCAATGGGGAATGGATTTCATTGGTGATATTTTAGACCCTTAAAGTGTTGGCCATAAGTGGATTCTTTTAGCCACTGATTACTTCACTAAGTGGGTGGAGGAAATCCCCACCAAGAGAGCAACACACCAAATTGTCATGGACTTTATGTTGAATCATATCATCTACAAGCTTTGAGTTCATGTTAAAATTGTTGTTGACAATGCCATGAGCTTCAAAGCTAAACCTTTGGTGGTAATGTGTAAAGAATATGGGATCAATTTTACATATGTCTCCAACTATAACCCCAAAGAAATGGACAAGCAGAGTCCAACAATAAAATTTATTAAAAATCATCAGGAGAACCTTGGAGCTGAACAAAAGAAAATGGGGTGAGCAATTGAAGTTTGTTGTTTGGGCTGATCGAATTACTATTAAAAGAGCTACTAGAAAAATTCCATTTGAATTGGTGTATGGAACTCAAGCTTTGTTGCCCCTGCATATGCAATTATCCTCATATCAATTCATTCAACAATTGGAAGATCAAGAAGTTAGTCCATATGATGCTCGCATTAACCAAATTGTTGAACTTGATGAAGAAAGGAGAGCATCTCACCAAAGGCATGTGAAGTTCAAAGAAAAATTGAAGAAGTTATTTGACAAGAAGGTCACTCCTAGAGCTTTCAACATTGGAGATCTTGTGCTATTATGGGATAGCAGACATGAAGACAAGGGCAAGCATGGTAAATTTGATGCACTATGGATGGGCCCTTACTCCATTGACATTCGGATTGGTGAACATACCTTCTTCTTGAAAGACTTGGATGGTGAATTTCTCGAATTGCCTGTTAATGGAAGGAACTTGAAACATTTCCTAGATTGATTCCCCCGAATCAAGGTGAGAATCATTTGTATAGTGTACAGTTTGTTGGTTGCTTTCTATCTTTTGTGTTTTTGCTCGTTTTGGTCCTCGATGACCTGGTTTTGCTGGTTCCTTGGTTCATTTTTAGGAGATGGTTCTAGTTTTCTACTCTGTAAACTGACTCCTTTTCCCAATGGATGCTTTTTTTGGCACTTGGTCTGCTAGTTGCTCTTGTGGCACTCGCAGAGAGGACCTGCTAATCCCCGAGTTGGAGCGATGTTGGTGCTCGTTTTGATCTCACACCATTTTCCCTGATTTTCCTTTAATCTACATGTTATGAAACATTTTATCTCTTGATGTGGATGTTTTGAATCTTTTACCTCCATTTGAATGCCTTGAATTGTTTGCAAAATCCATTGTCATGCCCTTTTTTAAAGAAGTCTCCGAGCTTGCCCTGTTTTTTCCCTAATTTCTTCAAATGCATGGCTCTGCCATTTTTTCCTATTTTTCCCCGATCATGGAAGCTCAAGAATGATCAATTTATACTTGTATGCCTTTCAAAATCCTTGGAACCATAATTCACTTGGTTTTGTTTCAAAAAATTTATCCTTAGCGAAAAATCAGATTTTGGGCATGAATGGTGAATTTCTGTGTTTTTGACGGTCTGACGGGCATCTTTTTCCGTCAAATTATTCCTTAGCATTCGGTGGTCACATGGCTTCTTTTGGTTGGTCAGGGGATGGCAGGAAAATATTTTAACTTATCACTTTTAGCATTTTTGGCAAAAAGGCAATTTTGGTCCCATAGCCTTAAAGATCGCTCAATTCTAATTGGTTCTTTTGGTACTTACATGGCTTCTTCTAATTGGATGAGGCATGGCGGGTTTATTTTATGAACTTGTTATTTTTTTCTACTTTGGAAAAAAATTGAAATCTCCCCATGGCCCCGCTAGTGATCGATTAAAGCAAAATTTAAGTGGCGGGGAAAATTTCTTATTTTTGCCCCAAAGGTGTATACGTGTTCATTTTTTATTTGATGTGGCCCGGTGGGTATTTTTGGTGAAATTTTCCACTTTTTTCACATTTGTAAAAAATATCAAATTGGCCCCAAAATGTAGCATCTAATTGGTTATTCAACAGATATGAAGCGGCAGGGAAAAAGTCTTACTTTGACCCCACATAAGGACATGTGGCGTTTTTCAATTTAAAAGTGGGAAGGTGGATCTCTCGAAGGATTTTGAGTTTTTTAACTCTTTTGTAAAAATGAGTTAAAGTATGGAAATGAACATCAATTCCGTAGCAAATCAGGAAAGGACACGTGGCAGAGTTAAAAGTAGAGATGCGGGCCTTCGGAAGCAAGTTGGAAATTTTTCCTTTTTCCAAAAGGTGTAAAAGTAAAAAGGAACCCCAAGCCCATCTTAACTCGGATCTCCCACGTGGATGGTCCAAATTCAAAAGGGAAATCGATGGAAATTGTGCGTCTGTATTTGATTTTCCACCATTTCTACTCCAAAGCTCCGGGGATGTGAATTTTTATGGTTTTTTATCATTTCTTGGAGTCTCCTGCATGCCAAATGAAGAGGAACATTAATTTGATATCCTGGTTTGGTGGGGAAGGTCTGAAAACATCTTTCACCATAAAAAAGTAATGACATTTTGGATTTTACCTGATCTTTGTTTCCTTGACATACAAGAGACCTATTGATATCTTGGTTTGGTGAGAAAAATTATGAAAACATCTTTTACCATTAAGATGTGATCTGACTATTGGCCTCGATCGATTTTCTAGTTTTTCCTTCCTTGGCATGCAAAGAACCAGATTTGATAGATTGGAGGAGGAAGTAGTTGGCGCGTGAGATGAAGAACGACTTACCAGGTGAAGAATTGAATGCTGGAAATATTTGGAGAGATTTTCCCTCTGCACACCTAACAACTTTTTTGCAAATCTGATTCTGGGAGTCACGATCAAGGTCATAACACGCAATGGTGCTTTGAATGTTTCTGGTTTTGGGGAAAAACTCTATTGTAAATGAAATATTATAAATTGCATGAATTTGTCATGCAAATGGTTGGAGTGTTAGAGGTCGGGAGCTAATTCCTGAGAGAAAAAGTTTGACAGAGCCCATCTTTTCGAGAGACTATCTGAGGAACTTGTTTATTTCTTTTTGTTAAATTTGATCATGTCAAGGTGGTTGCGAGTGTACAACCATTAACAAGCTCTAAGATTGTTCTAGAAACTTTCCCCTGCTGATAAATTTAATCAAATTTGAGTAAATATGTGTGATTTTGAGAAAAATTATTGTGTCCTTCATTTCTGAATGTCTGCAAATAGTTTCTTGTTCCCATTGCAATCTTACATTGAAATCTTTGTGAATCACACAAGATCTTAGCTTTGTGATAGTTTGGTGGCACTTGTAATTTCATTTATCAAAAGAGCTTTCATTTGATAGTGAAATAAACAAGTTTAAAATCACTTTACTCCTAGCATGATGATTAAGATTGTTTGTTAGCCTTTGAGGGTATCTTAGGCATGATAAAACAGAGGTTGATAGTGTTTAATTAAGTTTTTCAATTTGAGCCTTCATTTTGGATCCTTAAAGTTTGTGTGAAAATGTGTTGATATGGGCCTCCATTGAAAGCACACCATTCTGGTTAAAGGGACATTTTAGTTGTTTTGAAAGCATTATGTTGATCAAGCCTTCCATTTTTGTAAAAGTTCTCAAAGATCTGGTGAATCAAAGTCCACTTTGCCTCACCTCCCACCAAAATTCATTTAAAAACAACCAATCATACCCATACTACCGTTGTTTGTCATGTGTGTGTACAAATGCATAATCTCTATTACCAAAACATATAGAAGCAATCAGTTTTTTCATTGTATTTAGTGGCCCGAACCTTACTTATAAAATATCTCCATTATTTAGGGTGACAACTTGTGAGAGTTAGTTTTTGTTGTATTGATCATATTTTATTCAAGGTCTTTTTAATAGCTTTACAAAAAGGATATCTCCATCTCCTCCACAAACAACAGGATACCTGTCAACACTAATCCGACACTATGATAATTCACCACCGAAACTCCTCATGCTATGATTATTTACTAATGCACAGACCTTTAGTTTGGTGGATGTAATCGGAAACACAACAAAAAACATAACACAAGAATACCATAGACTATAATATGAAGGAATGATGAAAAGACTGAAAATATAGGTGTAAATTATAATATCAACATTAAATTGTTACAATCTCACCCATGAGGTACTTTAAGTGTTATGACTTCACTTTCCTTCCAAAAATATGGGAGAAACTTCACAATTACACCTCTTAATGGCTTCTTTAACACACCTTCAAAATGATGGCTTACTCATACAATATTTCTCACTACTTCCTTCTATGCTAAATGAGGGGGGTGGCCTCTTTATTTATAGGAATTCAAGCTTATCCACCCTATCTCTAAGATAGGATAGGAAATCTCTTTTGGCCAATCATATTCCATGCCTAAACTCTTGCCTTTACATGTAGGCTTATCTTCTAAGATAAGATAAACCTTATCATCTCACATGGGTTCCACCTTTTTAGACTTTTCCACAAATAAAATACACAAAATATTTATGACATCACTCTTTTTCCTTATTAAAAATATAATATTTCTAATTCCTAATCATGTAGACCCTACTTCTCTACTTACCCAAACTTTGACATTTTAACATTACCGGACCACTTATGACAAATATTTACTTTTTACAACATTCCTATTATACTTTGATTGTTACCGTACTCTACTTTATTGGTGGCACTGCATCGTCTGATGGCGCCATTATCTTCTATTGGACGCCACTACTAATTATACTTAACAACATCTTATTCCTAATACATACATTAATAAAATAGAAATTATGGAGGAAAATTTTAATGTCGACATTTTCCCCCTTCCTAGCTTCTACTCCATCCTCGGAGTAGACTCTTATGGACATTCTAAAGCTGGTGCCTGGAAAATCTTTAACTTGTCATGGTTGACCCATTTCGTAATGGGAGTACCATCCAATTCCTCCAGTTGATATGTATCATTTTCATGCACAGCTGCTATTTTGTAGGGCCCCATCCATTTGGGAATAAATTTTCTTTGCCTTCTTTTTTTGTATCTAGAATCATAGACTAGAACCAAGTCATTCACATGAAATGGAGACCAACAGATCTTTTGATAAAAGTATTCCTTCTACTTCATTTTCTTTTGATAGCTTGTATCCTTCACTATTTCCCTCATTTCCTCTAGCAAATGAAGATGCACCAACCTTTCTTTTACTGAATCACTTTCATCCATCCTTTCATTTTTCATAACTCTCACAGTGGGAATATCAAACTCAATAAGAAGAACTAGATCAATGTCATAAACCAAATGAAATGGGGAGTATCCTATTGCTGACTTTGAAGTTGCCCTATATGCCCACAATGATGCATGAATCCTTTTATCCCACTTATGTACCTGTAAGGCTGCATCTTTTGCTAGAATTTGACACAACACAAAAATTGTTCATTCCACCTATCCATTTGTGCTTGGCTTATATGTTGTTGTCTTCCTGTGCTTAATAGAAAACTTGTTGACTAGGGCTTCTACCACCTCATTAATGAAGTTGATTCCTTGATCTATTACAATTTATAATGGGAAACCAAATCTAGTGTAAATACGTTCATATATGAACCTTGCCACCTCATCCATGGAATTTTTTTCAATGGCCTAGCTTCAACCCACTTGGTTAAATAATCAATGGCAACTACAATATACTTATTTTGGCATGGGGTAGTTAGAAGTGGACCTACAATATCTATTCCCCACTTTTCAAAGGGACCAAGTAGAAGAATAGGGCATAATAGAGCCGATGAAGTCTTATGGTTACCATGTGTTTGACAAATATCACATGTCTTACAATAATTATAACAATCTCTAAAAAGAGTGGGCCAGTGATAACCTGCATCCAAGATCCTTCTTGCTATAAACTGTCCAGAGAAGTGTCCTCCACATGTACCATTGTGGAATTCTTCTATCAGCTCCTTTCCTTGATCACGTCCATATTTGCTCTCTTGTATTTTCTATCGGTCCTATTCAAAATAATACTCCATGTAGAATAGAATATGGACGACTGGCTTGAGTAATCTTCCTCTTAGTCTTTGCATTGGCACCATCAGGAAACTTGAATTAATTCAGATAATTTCAAATATCTATGTATTCTCTAGGAATTGTGTCAAGGATAACAATGTTGCATCCGGGAAATCATCATCATCACAAGATGAACCTAAACCATCATAGGCTTGAGAAAGTGCATCTGCATTGACATGCTTCTTTCCTGGCCTATCTATAATATCAAATTCAAATTCTTGTAGCAAAATTATCCATCTTGCTATCCTCCCCGATGGGTTAGGCTTATTTATAATATATTTTAGAGCACGATGATCATTCTACAACTATAAATTTCTACCCTAGCAAGTAATTTATAAACTTCTTTACAAACAAAAATGATAGCTAGAGCCTCTTTTTAGCTACGGTATAATTTACCTCAGACCGCTCATTTTATGCTGTTCCCAAAGTAAACTAGATGATCATTCCCATTTTCATCATTTTGGCTCAGAGTACTTCCTAGTGCTGCATCTGAGGCATCAGTATACACAATAAATGGCTTGCTCCAATCTGGATTCTTTAAAATAGGTGAAGACACCAAATCTTCCTTTAGTTGTTCAAAAGTTTCATACGCCTTATTTCCTGGTTCATAAGTAACATCCTTCTTCAAGAACTGGGTTAGTGGTTATGCAATCTTTGAGAAATTCTTGATGAAGCTTCTATAGTAACCCACATGGCCTAAAAATGATCTCAACTTACTTCTATTCATAGGAAATGATAACACTTTGATTTTTGAAACTTTATCAGGATCAGTACCAATACCATCTCTGGATATAACATGCCCTAACAAAACACACGTAGAACATCCAAAGACACACTTTGTAGGGTCTAGTGAGGCTTGTGCTTCATCTAACCTTTGAAATGATGTCTCCATATGGTGCAGGTGGTCCATCTTGCTCCCATAGATGCAAAAATATCCAGAAATACTTTGATGAAGTTCCCAATGTAGGGTTCAAACACCCTATTCATCAAGCTACTGAAAATTACCGGAGAATTACACAACCCAAAAGGCATAACTCTATGAGCAAACGTTCCCCAAGGAGTGGTGAACATGGTCTTGATTGATATTTCTCTGCTATATGAAATTGGTTGTATCTGCTATATCCATCAAAGCAAAACTATAGCACTCGGCCGCCTATTTCATCCAAGATCTGATCCGAGAATGGAAGAGGGTAATGATCCTTCTTTGTTGTCTTATTGAGCTTCCTATAATCAACACAAATGTGTAGTTTTCCATTCCTTTTTATTGAGATCACAATGGGAGAAACCCATTCTGAATTCTCCACAGCAAATATGAATCCTGCATCAAGCAACTTATCTATTTCTTCTTTTATAGTCTTGGAAAAATTAGGATTCATTCTATATGGCATTTGCTTTATGGGATTAGCACCATCTACCAGCTTAATAGAATGTTCTACCCAACTTACTTGACGGATTTCCTTGTAATCAAAAGTGAATATGTGTATGTACCTTGAAAGAGTGGAGGTAGGATTCCTTCTCACTCTCCCTCACAGCATCACCAATCTTTATTTGTTGGAGACAATCATCAATTTATTCTTCAGATAATTTTATGGGGTCATGATTCGGTGTGACTGGAAGGATATCCATGACCGAAACATCAACCTCACTTTCTTCATCTTTAGTTTCCACTTCATTGGTACTAGAGTAATTAGAGGATTTCCAATCATCGGTTTCATCACTTGAATCCACGAGTTCGCCTTATGATGCTTGAGGGATCACGTTTATCTTCACCCTCTCTCTACCACGTCCATGTGTCATGAAGCCTTCATTCCAGTAGTTTCTTGCATGAACTCTCCTTAGCCATGGTCTTCCCAACAACATTGGGTACGCAACAGTACCATTTTTCATCACCTAAAAGTCTATGACACATACAACACCCATAACATAAATAGACACATTTGAAACTACACCTTCTAGTTTAGTTTTTCCCTTATTTAATGACCTTAACATAATTTTTGAGGGGCGATCAATTTTTAAACCCAACATATTCATTACATACTCATTCATTACATTAACTACAGCACCTCCATCAACTAAGACATCATGAATTGAAATACCATTACATAATACCTCAGCTTGTGGAGCGTAGGGATCCACCTCTGCCTCCAAAATAGGGACCTCAACCTCCTTCCTTCATCGAGCATTGAGTCCACTTTGCAGCTCCCACCTCTTCTCAGAAGACATAGCCAAGAGTTGACCATATGTAATATTTGCAGGCCTTTTGGACAGATCTTCTAAGATGGAGTATGGTCCTTGTCCTTGTGAAATCAGAAAATCCTGCACACCCAACTTTCTTCTCCTATGTTTCTTACTAGTTTCTCCTTTCATCTTCTTAGGATCATTTCCATCTTGGTTATCTTTTCTTTCTTTCTTTTTGTTACAAACACATCTACTTCATTATTTATGCTCTTATCTACTACATCAAAAGAATTCACAGGTGCTTTTCCTTTATCATTATCTCTTGTACCAGATGTAGAAGCTCTATCTGGACAATTATACTTATAATGACCCTTTTTATA
This sequence comes from Taxus wallichiana var. yunnanensis, assembly GCA_018340775.1. Lineage (NCBI taxonomy): Eukaryota > Viridiplantae > Streptophyta > Pinopsida > Cupressales > Taxaceae > Taxus > Taxus wallichiana. The sequence continues at coordinate 534,401,464 of CM031236.1, forward strand.
ACAACCATAACATACAACTTCAAAAATATTTCTTTTTGGACCTCTATCTCCTCCCTGAGAACTAAATTCCTTTCCTTGAAGAATATTAATAGTTAACTGGCCCATCTTCTTGAGTAGATCTTCATACTCAGTAGATGTACTAGGAGAAATATTTGTGCTCACCGAGAGTGGTTGTGGATTCTGGACCAAAGGTGTTGGTGTAGGCTCTACTTTAGAAACAATTTATTTGGGCTCCTCATCAATGCTTTCTTCTTGCCTTCTTGCTGATCTCTTTTTCTTGTTCAATGGTAGTGGGTGGTTATACTTCACTTGTTGTCGATCTCTAGCTTCATCCTAAGAATGAAGTGCTTACATAGGAGATTATCCACACCATTCATCAACCCATCCGCTAAAGTAAAAAAATGAAGTTATTGTGGTAAATACTATGCATGGTAAAATTGACATTACCATGGTAACTACTAGGCACAATAAAAACAAGGTTACCCTCCTATTGATTTATGACTACGTGGGAATATCTCTCCGAAGAAAATCCACCAACGAGGAATGGTCCGGAAACGGAACCAAAATGTCAACACCAATCCAAAGATTGTAATAATTCACCACGAAACTCATTGTGCTATGATCATTTAATAATGCACTGACCTTTAGTTTGGTGGATGTAATCCTGAAACACAACAACAAACATAACACAAGAATACCATAGACTATGATATGAAGGAATGATGAAAAATCTTAAAATATAGTTGTAAATTATAATATCAACATGAAATTGTTACAATCTCACCCATGAGGTACTTCAAGTGTTATTGACTTCACTTTCCTTCCAACAATAACTATGGGAAAAACTTCACAATTACACCTCTTAATGGCTTCTTTAACACACCTTCAAAATGATGGCTTACTCATACAATATTTCTCACTACTTCCTTCTATGCTAAATGAGGGGGTGGCCTCTTTATTTATAGGAATTCAAGCTTATCCACCCTATCTCTAAGATAGGATAGGAAATATCTTATAGCCAATCATATTCCATGCCTAAACTCTTGCCTTTACATGTAAGCTTATCTTCTCGGATAAGATAAACCTTATCATCTCACATGGGTTCCACCTTTTTAGACTTTTCCACAAATAAAATACACAAAATATTTATGACATCACTCTTTTTCCTTATTACAAATATAATATTTCTAATTCCTAATCATGTAGACCCTACTTCTCTACTTACCCAAACTTTGACATTTTAACATTACCGGACCACTTACGACAAATATTTATTTTTTACAACATATTGTACTTTGACTGTTACCATACTCTACTTTATTGGTGGCACCATACTGACGATGTCGTTATCTTCTATTGGATGCCACTACTAATTATACTTAACATCTTATTCCTAATACATACATTAATAAAATAGAAATTACGAGGGAAAATTTTAATGTCCACACTACAAAAGGGTCCTCTCACCTTGGTTGAAAGGCACAACCATAAATTAGTGAGGATATATCAAATCCTATTAAGGGTGCTACCCATTTCTCCACATCTGAGTGACAAAGAGCAAGCCACATTTCTTCCCCGGCTACAAAACGACACACAACATGCTCTGCTTGCCTTTAAGCTTCTGTCAAAGCGTGATGTTGCTCACCTTCCGAGGGAGAATCAATTTGGGTACCAACACCAACATCATAACATAGATCATGTTGTATTTATCATATTTATGATATGATAAAATGAACCATTTTCTATTTATGGTAAAATAAAGTCTTTACTACAACTCTAAATGAACTATCTCTACTACATGTTTAAGTGAATTGTGTCATTTTGTATGACTAAATAAGTTATGTACTTTACATATCATGAAGAAGATAAAGTATTATTGCATACATAACCACAAAAAGATCTAGTTTACTCAATTATGGAAAGATAAATACTTTTTCATAAACTAGATAAGAGGGCTTTCCATACCTAATTGCTGCCATAAACACCAACACCAATTCTAATGTCGATGGTTCCCAATGTATTTGAGAGAGAAAAGGGTTATAGTAAGGGTATGTTTTACCACAAACAAAATAAGATGTTTTTACCAAAAACATAATATGGGTTTGTTTTACCAAAAACTAAATAGGGGTTCAATTTACCGTAAAACGAGTAAGGGTTCATTTTGCCAAAAATAGAATAATGGTTTGATTTACTAGAAACAAAATAAGGGTTTGTTTTACCATAAATAGAATAAGTGTCCAGTTTACTAAAAATAGAACAAGGGTTTGATTTACCAAAAGTAGAATAAGGGTTGATTTTATTTTTACTAGAAATAAAATAAGGGTTTGTTTCATATTTACCATAAACATAATAAGGGTTTGTTTTGCCAAAGATAGAATAAGGGTTCATTTTAACGAAACAAACTATAGCTCATTTTATCAAAAATAGAATAATGGTTCATTTTACCATAAAAAAACAAGGACTCACTTTACCATAAACATAACAAGGGCTCTTATTACCAATACTAAGAACAAGGGTTCATTTTACAAGAATCAAAACAAGGGTATATTTTACCACAAATAAAACAATGTTACATTCTACCATAATCAAAAAAAAAGTTCATTTTACTAGGCACATAACAAGGTTTTTTTACTCGAAACAAAAAAGGATTCATTTTACCAAAAACAAAATAATGATTTTTTTCTGGAACAAAACAAGGGTTCATTTTACTAGAAACACAATAAATTTTGTTTTACCATTAATGAAAAAGGGTTAATTTTCCTATAAAGATAACAAGGTTTGTTTTTCCTTTGACAAAAATAGATTAGAAACATTTTCAACATGGGTTATGTATACCGAAGAAACCCACAATTGCTCACGTAATAAACCTCGCAAAATACAAAATTGTTTATCCTCGAAACAGTGCCAAATCCTCTCCATTGATCCACATCCGTAAAATATTTTTTCCCCTTTATAAAAAGTGAGGGAAACAATTTTATATATATATGAGGGTTATGGTCATAACATCTTACGGCTATAAAAACTTACAACCATAACAATTATGATTGTAATTATTATGGTATTAAGTATTAAATTTGTAACATCTTATAGCCCTAAGAACTTACATTCGTAACACTTGTGGTCATAAATATTACGATTCTAAGTTCTTATAATGTAAGTATTACAACTATAAGTTCTTACAATCATAAGTATTTTAGTCGTAAGTTCTTACGGTCATAAGATGTTATGGCCGTAAAGTTTTATTGGCACAATTTTTTTGATAAGTAAATTTTCTACCACATAGGTTACAACTATTAAATTTTACATTTGTAACCTCTCCGCATTTCCAAAAAACGCACCAAATGTCAAAAATTGAGCTACATCTTTGTGAACTTGCCTATAACTTATATAAATATTAATAAGTACATGACAAGGTAAAATACAACAATTTTATGTGTATTTGCAACTTGAATGTATATAAGAGGATGATAGAAGATGGAAATGGCCTCGAAGGCATTCATCAATAGATTTTAGATTTGGGTGTCTTGAAACCGCTCTTGAGTAAAATTATGAGAATCTAGGAAATATCATTGATGATACTATATGTGGGTATGAATCATGCATTATAACATCCTGGGGATACAATCATGTCCATGAGGGCTCCGAATGATTTGATTTATCTTGTGCATTCTCACCTTTTTTCTTATTTATTTTGGAGTTATGTCGGTGTGTTGTAAAGTGATTATATAAATTTGGAATCTTCTTTGTCTTATCCCTAACAATGAGTTCCTGATCATAAAACACCTTTAAAAGGGTGCTATCTCTTTAGGCTTGAATAACCTTGGTACACCCACATTATGGTTGAGTTTTTCCTACATACTACTACTCCAATGTGTGCTCAAATTTTATTTAGTTCTTTGACAATCATATATGATTTGTAACTAAGAAATTTGAAAATTTTATGTATGATGATCCCCACTTGGCATAAGACACTTGATAACATGCAAATTTTACCTTTATACTTCATATTAAATTTTACCTTTATACTTCATATTTGGCCCATGGCCTTCTCTAGAGTTTCTTCTTGATATATTTGGCATGTTGTAAGCCTTTGTAGTGACTTAAGAGATATGCCTCTATCTTGGTATGTGTAGGTGTAGAATGCTTCGATTAGAGCCTTTAGGGAATAAAATTCTATATGATTCATTTTGTTAATTTATTTCCTAAATGTCAACCTCAAATAATCACCCCTAATCCAACCTATGGAGGTACCAAATTGAAAATCTAGTTGTTAGAAGGTTATATAATGTTATCATGATAATTAAGATAGCATTGAGAACAATGCTATTTAAAGAGACGGCATCATGTATAAAACCATCTACAAGGATACAATACCATCTTAGGAGATGTGAACTCGAAATAGGGAATGGAGAGATGTATGTTTATATGTAAATGAAATTCTTATGCAACCTATAAATGATTCTAAAAATGGAGATTAGGAAAGAGGATGATCTAGTGAATTTGTGATTGATTAGAAGGTGGAAATGTATGAAAAGAGTTGAGTGATGTTGGTCCTATCGCATAAAAGGTGTGTATTTGTTGACAAATTATCAAGTATATTGTACCAAATTTAGGTTAAGTTACATTGTGTAAGACTATAAAATGAGGTGACCAAGGGGTGTGAAGGTGATCGGAAGGGGGAAAAGGATGTCAAAAGATTCAAATATGTTTTTACTAGTCCAAATTTCGGGAAGGTGCCAAAAGTGATATTATCAAGTATCTTGAATCAAAATTAAATAACTACATTTTTATCAGTTAATCTTTTTATTATTTTTCTTGTACTAATATTCTTATATGATATAAATTATACATGTTCAAAATTCATTTCTAATTTTTAATTTTCAATGAAAATTTTTATATTAATTGTTTCAACAAATTTTAATCACATTATAATTCGTTAAAATGTGAAATAAAACCACATGTACACTCAAGATTATTGATTTCTCCACATGTATGCATTATTGTTATATTTTTTATTTTTAATGTAGTTACTATTTTTAATTTTTAAATGTTGTGTATTTATGGGTTTTATAAAAAAATTGCAATTATTGTTTTAATTTATCAAGCGTGTATTTTTAATAGTAAAAATCTTCACACAATTATTATGTATATATGCGTCATACAATTATTTATTTAAATTTTATATAATTTATATTCTTAATTTTTAAAACAAAATTTGTATGTATGTATGTAGGGAATGAAAAGTTGTGCTAGACATAATTCAACCACACATCCCAATATATATGATAATCCGAGAAGGGCGTAGTATAATCTACCTAGCAATCACACGCAAAGCAATGCAATGTGGACATTAAAAGGGATGTGGTGGAGGAATGATATGTGGAAAGAGGAAGGAAATAGAGAAGTGGAGTAGTGTTAGTTAAGGTATTTGATTTTTGTTTATAAGGAGGAAGTGATAGTGGAACAAAAAAAAAATTAGTATGGTGGGTGGAGGTGTAATGGGTGGTAATGATATAGAGGAGTAACCATTGTTGGTAGTTATTAAATGAAAGTAGTTGAAATGTGAGTGAAGAGAAGGGAAAAACATATGTAGAATATGGAGTTGACATGTAGAAAAAAATTGCATAGTAGTGCAAGATGTTGGTGTAGGATGTGGTAATGATCAATGAAGACAAAGTGAAAGGAGGGGTTCAATCTTGGTGAACATTTCTCGGCTTTGAGTGAGACAATTGGTTTGGGGTGACACATGGCAAAAATCAGCCTTTTAGTGTTTGGTGTGCTACACGAAACCTAATCGATGCACATGAGTTTTGGTGATTTAGCTGATGTGTTAAAAAAAGTCAAGCATTAGAGGATGAAACTCTCATAAGCCACTAATATTGGCATTTAAAAGGTTCAATGTTTGAAAATAACATTCTCAATGTGTGAGAATTGACAATGATTGGAGAATTCAAATCGAGGAGGGTTTCAAACTTGCTAAAATATAGTTGATCTTGATTGGCACTAGTGGTTTTGGGTGAAACATGGTAGCCACCATATTTCCATAGCTTGGTGATTTTCTCGAGCCATAACTAAACCACATGAGTTGTGACAAATTGAATTTGTTCAAATTCGCAAGCATCAAATCCTGCCACTCTCACAAGCCACAAATATTTGCATTTAAATGGTGCAACATTTTGAAATATACAAAGTGCAGAGTTTGATATATGTGGGAAGGAGGTACAAATGGTGGTGGATCTTCAAGACCATCTTATTTTGACCAAATGTCAAATCTATGTAGTGTAGATTCGGCACATGTGCATAGGAGGCAGGATAGCGGTGATCATTCTTCAATAACATCGTGTTATGATCAAAGGGAAAGGTTCACCCCTAAATCTTATGTTGTCTTGATCATGGACATATTGGCTCAACCTCATTTGCAGTATTCATGCAAGTGTAATATGAGCTTAGAGGGGCCAAATTAAAAGAGGGGAAACCCTAAAAATTGAAAATGGGGAAAATCCAATAGGTTATTGGTTTGAAACCCAACCACATTTGCTTGCTCCTTATAACACTTGGTTGCAAACCCTTCAGTTGTAAGGTGGAGTAATTGTAGGAAAGAAAGAAATATGCAAATAGCCATCTCTGATTAAAACTTACAAATATCATCTCAAGTATATGGATAAATGGGAAAACATGGTAGTGGGTGGTCTTGAGCCTCCTCCATACTATAATTGTACAGTTAACAAAGATGGGAAAAAACACTTCCATAATCGATAGCTTTGGAATCAACGTCAATGTCTTGAGCTTGAATCGACAACAGACATTTTATATCCAATTCATCTTCAATAAATCCAGTATGGGCACACTAATTTGTCTTTAAGTGGACAAAATTTTCTCATAAAAGTAGAAATATTGAAGGTGATGGAGGGAAGAAGTAAGTGTTGAGGAAGTGATAAAGAGGGAGAGGATGAGGGTTGATAAATATGGCATTTAAGGGATGAGAAGTTCATTTTATTCCTTTGAAATGTGTCTATCTTGCTTGTAATATTCACGTGAGCACAATATGCACTTGTAGGGGACAATCTAAAAAATGGGGAAAGTCGAAGAGGTTCCATGTTCGAAACCCAACTGAAATACTTTCTTCATGGGGAAATTTGTACACCCCCTTTACAATTCTAAGCTTGATTAAGTGCAAGGAAACAAATGATGTGTGATGAGTGAAATTTTTGCTCAAAAGAGTGAAAAAAAAAAAAAATAGGAAAATCCAATAATGTCCACACTTAAAACCCTACCGTGAATAATTTCAAGGTTTTTGATTGGGAAACATTTGATTATTTATATGAAGATGAAGACAACAATGGAAAGTTGGAAATAAAAAGTGAGAATAAAGTACATGCATGTACCACACCCATTCCATGGTTCAAATTGTAACGCCCAAATAATTACACTTTATTGACTCGATCTTGTTTTGATTATTCATGTGAGTGGAATTTATGGTTAAAGGGAAAAAATAAATAATGGGAAAAATCTAAAAGTTTCCATGTTCAAAACTCAATTGAAATGTTTGTTTCTTGGAGCACTTTGTAGCCCCCCTTTACAATTCTAAGCTCAAGTAAGTGCAAGGAAACAAATGATGTGTGAAAAATAATTGATAATTGAGTTCATATTATTCACATGAGTGTAATTTTTCTTAAAGGTGCAAAAATAAAAAAATTAAAATCAAACAGTTTCATGTTCGAAACCTATCCGAAATGTTTATTTCTTGGAGCACTTTGTAGGCCCCATTTATAGTTCTAAGCTCAAGTAGATGAAGGGAAATAAGTGATGTGCAAACAATAATCAATAATTATTCATTATTTTTCTTTCACTTTATCATCTTGAGTTCACTCACATTATTCACATGTTTCCTCACACAAAAACACATGTAGACCATATATGTAGCACACCATTTCCGAATCCATCCTACAAACACAATATTTCTATTAGCTAATCTCTTGAAAATCCAACAAATTTCAAGAAACATTCACCTAATTAACCATCCTGCACAACCTACAACTTGGGAAATTTTGTGGCTTATCTCTCATGCCTCGACATAGCCCTCTACAACCCATGTCTACTTCATTTCTTAGTGGAAATGACATTTTCATTAAGATATGCCTTGTTCTTTTTCAATGACCCTATAACCAATTTCATTTCCCTATGCTATCTTGATCTCTCACCTTGTTATGACACCATAGATTAGGGTTTTCTCCAGCTCTCCCTACTTTCATGTTAAAATTGTGGCTCATCCCTTTTATGGTTTCATCTCCAATCGATGGTTTGTAAGAGATCATACTTAAACAACCTTCCATTCCTCCTCTACATAGTTGTTCATACTGGCATGTGCCATCCACTGGAAATTTGATCAACGGATGAGACATATCTGTGCTTTCAATGTTCTCCCTCGCATGATCTCATTAGTTGATGGAACTTTCATGTGTCAGTGGCGAGTGGGTTCACTCCACTTGGGAAAATGCCTTTCAGCGTGTAATTACGAATGATACTTATCATGGAGATTAGGATGCAATTTCGAGTTATATTTATTCTTTAAAATTCCCATATGATTCCAATGATATTTGTTCTTCAAACTTATGAAGGAAGAAGATCTTAATTCTAACCAAGTAACTAGGGAATATTGAAGAATAAAATTGTTGGATTAGACTAAAAGTGTCATTTTTACATTTTGGAAGGATGAATTAAATTTACCATCAAATAATGTCTAACTTTAACCTGAAAATCGACACGTTTAAGATTCCCAGGTAAGAATGTCCAAATTTGGCCTGAAAATCAAGGAGTTTAAATTTTCCAACGAAGAATGCATGTTGACAGAAGGAAAATGTTATTGAATTTTGTAGGGTGAATTTTATCTATGACTTAAACACAAGTTATTAAGAGGATTTTCTAGTGAGCTATTAGACCTATTTGAGGAAAGAAAAATCTTTAAGGATTTGAATTTGTTGGATAACTTGGTTGAAATTATTTGATATAATTTTTGGTTTTTGTGAGGTACTTGGTGTCGAGTCACTTTAGATTTTCTAATGAGAAGAAAACCTGAAATAGTGACGAATTTCCTACTAAATACCCTTCATCTACAAGGGAGAAACAAATACTATTTTATCTTCGGTAAGGGTTTCATGTCATCTTGAAATAAGTTTCTTAATAAACGTCTGAGAAATAATGAATGATTGCAAATTTTGAGGAGAGCGTCATTGGGATGGTGGTGACTATGGACTCTGGTTTATGGTGGATTATTCTACTCTAGGCTTATAAAAAATCTACAAAGGACCACACCCTAGCTGATATCATGAGATCCAGGTGTGGGATGAGAATTATTCGAGCCTCTTTTTGTCTAAAGGTTTCAACACCTTCCATACACTACTTTATGTGATGGTTTGCAACCTGATTGAAAAAGAATGGGAATCTATGACTATCCATGAGTTATTTTTAAAGTAAATCCACTATAAATTTGATTTAATTTAATTTGAATTAAATCTAATATTTCAGATTCGTTATTGAGATAAATGATGAATAAATTCTAAAATATAGAAATGACATAAGCAAGCTAAGATGAAATATTTGAAACCCTAGGCAAAGAAGAAGGATATATGACTTAGTTGATTTCCGTGTTGTCTAAAACTGTTATGACTTGGAAAAAGTGATGAATATACAGGCATAATGTCGTAAATATTGTCTATAAATTCTTGACTACAAGTATAAGGCTAGAAACGGGTGCCCATGACACGGGATAGGGGCGCCGGGAATCGAATACCTCTTGTGGGTGCTTTTAATTGTGCAAAATCTCTAGATATGGTCTTTGATGTGTCCTAAGTATGTTGTAATTACTCTGTGTTGATCCTTTGAAAGTCACACAATGAATGTTGCGAGCACCTGTAACCTACAAAATATAAGTTCACCTACAAAACCCAACAAACCGCATCAGACCTGATATGGGGAGTTAAAATGACCCCGACAGATTACCTACATCTCATACTCCATGTATTTGTGATAAGTGTGTGTAGAAATCTTGCCCTAGGATGCCCTTGTGCAAGTTGCACTTGATAGTGGGATGTAGCTAAATGTAGCAATGTAATAGAATGTGTGAATGGAATAGAATGAACTTCCCCTTCCTATGTTGTGTAGGCGAGAGGTGATGCATCCCTTTCCCCTTGAGTGAATGTTATATGGATGCCTTTAGATTGATTTTCGCCTTTGGAATGCAAGCTTAGGTAATGATAATAATTTTTAGTGCTTGAACCTTGATTTTGAACACATAAATATGTATTTATATGATTTTGTTGTTGAATTTTGTAATTGAAAAGCTGGAATGTCGACCCATAAGTAAAAAATGCCCAAAAGACAAAAGAGACCCAAAAGGAGCGAGTAAGATGAAAAAGGGTCGGGGGCACCCAGAGAGGGGATAAAGGTGCATGGGCACTCCTCTCCTAGCTAGGATATGGTATCTGGAGCCATAAAAGATAAATAAGTAAAATACCGACTAGGTTATAGGGTTTACAAGACCAAATAAAAAAAAATAATGTAAAGAGGTCAAAGATATTCACAATTACTACTTTTCTTAAGAATTATATAAATGCTAATATGTGTTTAGGAACTATAAATCTACCCAAGTGTGTGATTTTGTGTCTAAATTTTCCCCACTTTATGTTGTTCGGTGAATACTCGATAACATAAAGTATTTAATAGATGTGTACCTTTGATCCGTAGAGTGTGCGGTGAAATGCATGTCGCGTGGACATGTGAAGTGTAGAATGAGTGCAAAGATGAAGCGTGAAAACTAGGAAAGGAAAGTGTCCCTAGGGGTGTATGCATATGTGTTGCATTGTCAGACTTGTGTTATACCTATTATTGTGCTTGTTATTCTTGCTTCTTGTAAGGATGGACTGTAAAAATAAGAGAAAGAATGTAGTCAAAGTCTTGTATATGATAATCGAGATAAATGTGCATATATATGTAAAAATATGTAAAAGTATGTACAAGGAAAGTGTGCACCTGATGTAAAAGAGTGTAAAAGGATAGAAAAAGTGTCCTAAAAATGTTGTGAAGAGTGAGTTTTTTGGGCGATCTCACACCAAGAGTGATTTTTGGGGCAACCTCACACCAAATGTGATTTTTTTTGCTATCTCACGCCAAAGAGAAAATGTTGGGAAGAGATCTCTAGTGTTACTCTCATTCCATTAATTTGTTCAATAAACACCACTACAGATGGTGTGTCCCTATTTTATTCAAGTTGTCCCCGATTTTCTCTGAATTATACCAATTGAACTGAATGATGGAGATAAATAGTATTCTGTTTGTTGGAGGACTATTCCTGTGAATCGAAAAACTACTCGAACACTTATCCGAATTGTGTTGATATGAGAAACTAATTGTATGTGTCCCCAAGACATTAGAACCTAGGGGAGGACACAGGTGCCTAGGAACTTATGTCTAGGTCTAAGTGCTAGTGTATGTGTTATGATGAGGACCCAAGTCGAGTCCAGGTCGGTGATGTAAGCTGTAACATGTGATGATTATGTGGTACATTATAGTTTTGAGCTATTATATGGGGTGATTTTTCACCCAAAGTACGCCCCCATGTTTGGGGTGCATGTGATGTCAATAGGAGTGTGTGGCCCAAAAAAGAGGACCAGATCTTTGATCGAATCGTATCCTTATAGGGAGGGGATTTTTGGTGTGAAGGATATTATTTCACCTCTATTTATTATTATGTGAATTTCCCTCATCCATGGTGATTCATCTCACTTAGGTGAGATCATAGGTCATTAGGGTTAGGGCTTATGTGTCATGCATTGGAGTTAATCATCACTCTTATATGTACCCTTTCTTATTTATGAGTATGCCAAGAAATTTCATTGTATTTGTCTACATGAGATTATCTGTTATTTTGTTCATCGACATTCTTCTTGGAGACTTCACAGAGTTGCAGACTTCATATCAGATTACAGGATTCTTTACCAAACCCCTCACTGAAGCCAATTATCTTCACTTGTGCTCTCGTCTTGAGGTGAGGTCCATTATTTCTACACATCTACTTCTAGATTTCATGCCTCTACCTCATCTTCTTCTTGTGGAAAGATTATAGTTTGTACATGGGCACCTTATCAAGCCTTAGTTGTCAAGACCCATCTAAGGCATCCTTCCTAGATTGTTTAGGTGAGTCCCTTATCACTTGTAGGTGGATGTTTTCCCTTGTGTTTTTTCTCCCTACTTGAGATTCTCTTGTGGGTAACTCATTAGGCCTAGTTTTGGGACCCATTTCTCTCATCTTCTTCTTTCCAAATATATTTTGTTTGTACATGGGCACCTTATCAGGCCTTTAGTTTTCGGGCCCCATTGACACATCTTTCTTAGTTGTCTAGGGAATCTTCTCTTTCTATTATGAATTTTCATGACCTCTACCTCAGCTTCAATTAAGGGAGGTGTTGGTGTGAGGGATATTATTTCACCTCTATTTATTATTATGTGAATTTCCCTCACCCATGGTGAGTCATCTCACTTAGGTGAGATCATAGGTCATTAGGGTTAGGGCTTATGTGTCATGCATTAGAGTTACTCAACACTCCTATATGTACCCTTTCTTTCTAAGTTATGAGTATACCAAGAAATTCCACTTTATTTCTCTACATGAGCTTATATTTTATATTTTTCCTAATTTTCCATTGTTATTTGAATCTTGTTGATTACATTGGAACTATCACGTTACCGTTGGAGTGAAACTTCATCATGGTGCACATTTTCTGTATCAATTCTCATGAACACTCTTTCGGTATGTGCACGAGTTAAAACCAAGGCACATGCAAACAAAGTGGCTAGATACATGTGTTAGTAGAAAAAGTAGCAAACATGTCATACAAAAACAATGTAACAAGAAAGTTTGCATACAAGATAGAGTGTGAAAATAAGGTTTCAAACATGGGACATCGCTCACAATTCCATAAGAAAATTAGGGCCAAAGCATCCAAAATCATACAAATAGTTATCAAACAAGACATAGGGCATAACCCGAAAAATAAAATCATACAATGGAAAATAGTGTCAAGAAAAGTGTATCGGATCACATGGTTGTAAATACTTCGCAAAGAAAAATTTACACATGAAGCACCCATTAGCAAGTTATAAATATAAAAAGTATGTCAAATCATGTAGGTATCATTAAAAAGTAATGTGCTTTAAACTAGAATTAGTAAATGATGAAATGATAACACCTATAATGTGTGAGAAGGTAGATCCCCGGGAGCCTTGGTGGGACTAGTAAGAGGTACAGTGCAAACATCATTACAACAGTGTGTAAGGACTCGTAAGAGATTTACGTTCACAACTATAGGCCAATTGAATGTGCATAAGTATATGATAAATATAATGACATCTTGAGTATCTGCTAACATAGTTGATTAAGTTAAAATATAATATAATAGCCTAATATAATGCAAGTTTGTAGTAAATAAATGAATACTTGAAATAATAACCAAGAAAAATAAGTTATAAAATATAAAACCCTAATGTGTAAAGAGGGTTAGAAGAGCCTTAGTTGACTTGTAAAGGTTGTTAGGCGTGTCGCATTGGATACAAGCCAAACAAATATGGAGGATCGTCACACAGAATCCTCGAAAAATGTAGATCCAATATATTTGACTCGACTAGGGAACCTAGAGAAGGATAAGATCACCTATGGGTGTCATGGTCTATGCAGATGCTCGAAAATCTCCTCCGAGGTTTCACAATAAGTTCACACTTGTTCACCTTTTTTTTTTTTTCATGTATGTCGTTGAAGTATTGTCGAATGTCTCTATAAATCTGGAATGAATGAATCACATGCAAAACCCCAAACAAAGCATCAAAACCCTAAAAATAAATATGCAAATGAAGGGGTTGGAATATCCTCAACTACCAAAATTATGGACTTATCACTGATCATTGCACTACATCTCATATCGAATGTAGTTATGTGTACATTTGTGTAATTATGCCCTAGGTTGCACTTGTGCATGTCACACTTTGTGAGTAGCGAATAAGTAACTATATGTAGAATGTAAATAATGTGTGCATGGAAATAATAAAATCCCCTTCTATGAAGTGTAATGAAAATGAACCATACTTTGTCACTTGTGATGGAGCTAGATGGGTGTAATGGAGCTCTTAGATGCCTTTGATAGATGTAACCTTAGGTGGGGATAGTAGATGCTTATTGTTTAGTCCCTTATTATTATCACATACCTTTATATTTATATGATTCATTTTCTTTAATTTTTTAATTAACCCCAAAAAGGCCAACTACCAAAAAGATAACATGGTCAAACGGCTATAAAGTACCTAAAAAGTGTGACCAAAGTACAAAGAGGACAAGGGCACCTAGAGGGGACAAGGGCACTGAACCGGTGGTGTTGGTGTTTAGAATGAAAAATTCTAAAAGGAGAAAAGACAAACTCAGCAAGTAAAAGTGCAAGTCTGAAAGAAAAAGCATAAATCAAAGAAAGGTGGCCAAAGACATGGGTTGATTAGTAATTTTCTTACTTAGGAACTTTATGAATAGTAGTATGCAATTGAGACTAGACAATGACTCGAACTGTGTGATTTTGTGTCTACATTTTCCCCACTTTATGTTGGTGAGAACAATGCTCGGTAACATAAAATAGATAGATATGTGTACCTAATACCCATGTAGATTGATGTAGAAAGTGTGTCGAGGGACTAGACAAAGAGTGGAGTGACAAAAAGATGGAGCATGAAGACTAAATTTTCCATAATGTAAAAAGGTGATGAAAATGAACCTAGGGTGGAAACGTTTGTGTAAATGTAGATGTGTGTGATGTACATGTTAGTGATGTTGACGTGTGTGATGTACCTTTTGTTGATTCCAATGTGTCTGATGTTGTTGACTTCTTTCTTCCCATACTGAGATGGACTGCAAAAGAGAAGACGATCAAGTAGTCGAATATGCATGTATATGTATAAAAACATGTAAGGAAGTATGTAAAATAAAATTCTAAAAATGTGAAAAAGGAACTTGTGTACCTTATCCGTGATAAGGAAAGAGTGTAGAAAACATTGTTGAGATGTGGAGCTCAATTACTTCAGTATTAGCTTGTTATATTAAACTTGTTGGAAAATACAAGAACCGATATCGGTTATGAAGGGACCTATATCGATCACCTATGACCAAAGCATCGATCAAGCAAGGAGGAACCGTCATCAGTTAGGGCTAATCAAAGCATCGGTTACCTGTGTGTGAGTGTTTTATTTAACTCACGGGAATTAGATCTAAATTTAGTATTAAAGAAAATCTATTGATTATAATTACATGACTAAGTGCCCTAAGTTTGTATATGGTATTTATAATCTAGAAAGTTAGGATTAGAAGAGAGAATTAATGATTATTGTGAAAATAGTTGTGAGAGAGAAAATTCTTGGAGAAGGAGAAGCTTGAGAGAAAGAAAGTATTGTACATCATGAGAGGTGTGGAAGATTGTATATATTCTGAAATCTTTAGATAATAGATTGGATTGTTTATTAGTAGATGTAGCCCACACGGGGTAAACCACATTAAATTTGGTATTGATTTATATATCTTTTTTGTATATTTCTTCTAGTAGAGTATCTACTTTTATTACATGTATGCTTAGATCGATAAATTATCTATACAACCTTGTTCTAACCCCAATAATTTGTATCAAAGCTTTGTTTAAGGGTGTTGTGTGTTGACATATTTACTCACGAGAGGGTGTTCGATTTAGTGGGAGCTATAAAGAATGGGAGAAGAAAACAAATACAAGGTAGAGAAGTTTGACGGCCGAAATTATCAATTCTAGAAGACACAGATTGAGGATTATTTGTATCAAAGATATTTGTACTTACCGTTGGATGAAAAGTCTAAACCTACAAAGATGAATGATGAAGAATGGAATATTCTTGATAGAAAGGCTTTAGGATCTATAAGATTGAGCCTAGCAGCATCTGTGGCTTCTAATATTATAGAAGTGACATCTACAGTAGAGTTAATGAAATCTCTTGCTAATTTATATGAAAAACCTAATGCTTCAAATAAAGTTTATTTGATTAAGAAACTATTTAGTTCTAAGATGCATGTGCAATGCCCCGTTCAACGTTTCCCAAGTTCTTGGCATGAAGACCCTATTGCTAAGCATGGGAGGGTTGTGTGTGTGCTCCCGTTGACCGTTGTTGACTTCATCCTTGTCACAGTGAAGATTTTACACCCTCCCTCTCCTTCTTGCCTTCTCGGGTCATTGTCGACACCCCAAACTGTGGACCTTGTAGCGTCATGTACGATTATCCTGTTAAAGGAAAATATTGTTCTTGCTTCTTTGTGCTTTCCTGGTTATCATCTTTAATGTGATTAATAATTATTTTATTTTATTTTAGCCAGTAAAATCATTATAATAATATTATAATTTAAATTTTCGATTGACGATCTTTGGTTTAGGTGTCAATTTTATCAATATTGTTATTGATTACCTTTAAACTATTTTATTTCAATGATAATTTTCCCTCATGCTCGAGCCTCCTTTCACAAAAGAGGAGGGGCTTTTCATTAGTGGCATCTTTGTTTAGGATGCGTTGTTCGTGTTTATTGTTATTATTATCCTCCTCGGCCGTCTAGGTGTCACGCGTTCTTTGTAATTTTAGCTTTCGTTGACAAAACTTTTTTATCTTTGTTCTTGTGGAGGCATCCATCCACCCTCCACCAATTACTCATTCCTGCTGGCCGCTCACACTCACCTTTATTTTTTGAAAATACCTAGCCATTAGTAATGCGTGGAGGAAGAGAACCTACCACTTCCTCACTTTATATTATTATTTTTAGACAAGACGTGCTGGTTTTTACTTTGGTTTGAATGCCAAGTGGGGGTTAGCCGCCTATCCTTCCTAGCTGATTTTCAACCACTTCTGACATGTTCATCCTTTTCTGACCTGCTATGCCTTTTTTTCTTCCTCACGCCATGTTTTTGCCACATTTTGGGGGAATGAAACGCTTGACCTGGGAGTGTATTGATTGGTTTTTAACTAGTTTCTTTCGTTGATGCACCTGGGTCCCTTTTTGTAGTTGGAGACATTGTCTTAGCCACGTGGGATTCGCTATTGGAGGAATTCTCTGGGAAAATTTTGTGCATGGGATTTGGTCCTTGTTTGTATAGACTGAAACACATTTTTTTTAATGCTTTGTCTTCCTTCCTTTGGATCACTTCCTCCTTCTTTTCCTTATCCCTTCCTAGCACGTGATTTCAGCCTGAAAATGGTTCTCTGGATGCGTGAAGAGTTATGGTGATCAGTTCCTTGTTGGTTGGGTCATTTTCATTGTTTATTAGTGCCTTGTCTTGGGCAGTCTGAAACACATTTTCTAGTGCATTGACCACTTTCTTCTAGTTCATTGTCTCTTGTGTTCTGCGTGGATTCTTACCGAGTGTGCAGAGAGCGGTTTGGACATTTTTTCTCTCCGGCCACACACTTATTTGGTTTTGTTGTATTCTTTCTACTCTGGTTCATTTCCTTGGTGTGTGAGTATGTTGTTTCTCCTGGCCACGTAAGCAGAGAGTAGTTTTTAGACTAGTTTGGGGGGAGAAAATCCATTGAAATAATTTTATGTCAAGGTGTTTTACATAGTAGTTCCTCCCTGGCCGCAATATTTTGTTTATGACGTTGATTTACAACATGTATGATTTGTTGCAGATTTCAATGTCAGTCAGTTGTTTCTTTTAGATGCCAAAGACCCATAAAAAGGCATTATGCTCTTCATCTATTATTCTGCTAGTGTTTGTATGGCCATCTTTGATGCAATCCAATTCTATAGGGAAAATGTTTCTTTTATTGGTTTGAAAGTTGTGCATCGATTTGCATCCATATTCTTAGCAACAGGATCAAGAGGAAAGTGCCTTGCGGGGAAAAATATCCAGATTATGATGCATCA
The DNA here is from genome assembly GCA_018340775.1 of Taxus wallichiana var. yunnanensis. NCBI lineage: Eukaryota > Viridiplantae > Streptophyta > Pinopsida > Cupressales > Taxaceae > Taxus > Taxus wallichiana. The sequence goes on from CM031236.1 coordinate 534,419,423, forward strand.
GCCAATGGGAGGAATAAGTGGGGAAATGTCTAATGTTGAGGTTAAAAAAAAGGAAATTAATTTTCACATGACAAATGTGATCACATTATTATCAACCATCTTATCTTGGGACTTTTGGTCTGAGTTATTTTCCTTGTTCGATGGATTTCTATTCCTGTCCCATGTTGCTTTTTTCTCTTGCTATGTGAATGGTAAAGGCAAACTGATTATGCTTGACACCGGTGGCACCATCTATTGCACTCGTTGTGAAGGGTTTGACCCAAAAGACTACCGAGGATGATTTTTATAAGGCTATGATAGAGTGGAGTCCCTTGCGCCATGTCCATGTCATTAAGGAGAGGAACTCAGGCATATTATAGTGTTTTGCTTTCATTGATTTTCCTTCAATTCAAGCAGCTCGCAACCTGCTAGGAAGAGGAGGTCTACCAATGCGTGGCCATGGGAAATGGATTTTAAGAGTAGGAAAGATATTTCTACACTTTGCTACTATTACTATATTTAATTTATCGTGAAATCAAACCGCCATTTCCTTGAATTGATTTGTCAGTTGGACGCCATGTTGGGAGATCTCTCCTTTCTGCTTACTTTCTTCTTGTTTTAGTTGTTATCGTTGCCAGTATGTTAGTGGAAAGCATGCATGTGTTCTCCCCTCTGAGTGTTATGTTTTTCTTGCTCGAGTGATCGACCTTCATTTTATTTTATATGTATATATATATTTTCTCTACGATAGAGTTTCAAGTTTATTATGTTGTTCCAGCTAGTAATTAGCAGTCGTTAAAGTAAGCTTGCGATAACTATGAAGCTCCTTCCTATCACCCAAGTTTGTCTTTCTTTATCTTTTGACGTATGTTGTTAACTCCCTCTCAAGCCCCTTTGATAACCCTTTTGGCATCGAGAAAGAAAGGTTGTAGGATTAGTGTGATCAATGCTTGGGCTAGCTGAGTTAGAGATTCGGTATTAAAACTTTTAGAATGAATAAGTTTGTGTGCAACACGTTTCAAACCTCACGTGTTTAGACTCCTGTGTAGCTTCAGTCTTGTTCCTAGGTTTTTAAAGCCTTTCTCAGGAAGTACTTTGACTGTCCCCTTCAACTTGAACCGTAATTAGTTTTTGGATCTCCTAAGTTCGAGGTTACAGTTATACATTCCAATACCCCGCTAATACTAGGATTGTTTTGGTCTATTCCCTCTCAGAAGATTGTTGGTGGCATAATCTAGTTTTCTAACTTGTGTTTTCCTCCCTTTTATAATGATTGTGTTGTTAATTAAGATTGGACAGTTTCTATGCACATATGTACCTTAATGTTTGGTGATGAAAATTGTCTTGAACGTTATTGACCTTGGGGAAAATTTTCTTGCAATCGATAGTATTATGGATTCATAGCGGAAGGAGTTGTTTTGATAATGACACTTAGTAGTTTATGTGTGTACCTATGTTTGAACGGTTGATTACGTTATCAAGGGTTGACTTAAAATATTGTTGTTTTGAAAAAGAGGTAATTTCTTTTAAATTAACCAAACTTTAGAATTACTGTGGAGGTTTGTAAATCCTTAGTGATATAAAAATTTGGATGACGTTTTGTATACTCTTGTTTGACAGAATTCCCTTCTTCTCTTGTGTTTGTTACTAGCCTTTAAGGCATTAGCCCTTCTTGAATGATAGGGGAATCTCTTGGAGTTAATGGTCAAGACTAGTATACTTTGCCTTCGCCTCGAAACTTATGTTGTGTCGTGTCCGTGTATTTAATTTCAGTCTTATACTCTATGTGATTACAGGTTTGAAATTCTATTATGCTTGTCTTTTCATGTTAATGTTTGAACACCGTAGTTCCCCCTTGTTGGGCTGGTCAACTCTTGTCTTTTAGAAATCTAATATTAAAGCCTATGCTTTTGGTACCTTTTGATAATTTTAGATGGATGGCATGTATATCAAACTTCAATCTTGTAATTATTTAATTGTTTGATGGGAATCCTGTTTCTTCTAGATTGTTTATTTCTTCTTATAGGGCCAAGAGTCATTCTCATACGATTGTTATACTTTCGTTGCTTTTGTTCATAACTAAAGTACAAGGCCTTTCTTCTTGATTGGCATGGTAGAGACTTTATCATAACTTGAGGTATTGTTAGTGGTTAGAGAATTGACCCAATTCTTGTAATAAAGTGTGTCCTTTCATGGTATTGTTAGATATTAGTTATTGTGGCTTTGTGTAGCCTTATCTTGCTCAGTTCTCGCGAACTGACTCTTGTGGAAAATTTGTTGCAGATGGCTTATGCGAGTAGATGAGGGATAGACTTGTAGATTTTTACATCAACCTCAGTTGAGAAGATATTTTGCACGAATCCTTTTTTTATGTGTTCACCTATTGATAAGGTCCAGTGGAAATTTTAGAAGAGGGCCAGTGTCTTAGTATAATGTATTGTGGATTTTATCTTCTTAACTTTGGAAACCTTGGATTGTTTGGCTATCATGGAAAATATAAGAAAATTGGATTACCGCTTTGTTGAGTGACCTTAATAGATTATCAGAATTCTAAGAGTAGTTTAGCACTTCTTGGTCAATGTTATTACTCTCTTGTTCCCTGTTCATAGTTCCTTAGAGTTGGTATGTCCCTTTGGATTGTGTATCATGCTGGAAAGAATCGATGTAACCTTGTTTTGTTTTCGTAAATGAGTATTGTTAAACTTTACCCTTGAGATTAAATGTTGAGTTAAAGTTTTCTAAGACTTAGTAATGATGTGTTATAATTAAAATAAAATGGGTTGGTTAATCCTTATAGAAGTTTAACTAAAATTTATATTCAGATAAATTAACGTAGAGGTGACCAATTTGAGAGCAAGTAATTCCATAAGTGATCAAAGATGAAACTATCCTTTGTAAAGTAAAATTATATAACTTGCTAACCCTAGCTAGGCTAGTGAACATTATCCTTATATGGTGAATTCTTAAACGAGCTTAAGGGAAATCAATGGTTAGTTCTGGAAGATAATAAGATTTAATAAGTAGGAGAAAACAATTTAGAAACCACACAATCTATCTCTCAGCCATTTGGAAAGTAAATTGTTTTCTTTTGTTAAACTCATTCAGTGAAGCCTAAGTAAAATCTTTAATAATTTTGGATAAATTCTCAAACTTCAATTAAATCCTGGTAATAACTAATGAGGTCCTAAAGATGAATTCAACTCGGCCTCCTTCCTCTAACGTTTTCCTAGGTGCTTTGTAATTTTTCCCCTTAAGCATGTTGAAAGCGAATCCATGTTATAATAAGGGTGTGAGCGAGTTTTAGTAGCGTAAGTGGGGATAGAGGGCCTTGTGGAATTAAATTACCTTCTTTATTAAATAATTGAATTAAACAAATAAATGTCATAATCGAGAAGACTTAAAGCTAATTACTCAGTGTAAAAGGAAGAAACTTAGCTTGGTAAGATGAATTGTACGAATTATATCCCGAGTCTCCTTGAAAACATAAGTTAAGAATTGCAAGATGTTTTATTAAAATAAATAACCTTCAATAATTTCTCACTATGGCTGGCCCTAACTATAAGTGTGTTATGTGGTGGTTTCCTATGTTGTCTTGTCAAAAAGAAAAGTGAATTATCCTTGATGGGCGTGAACGTTTCCGTGTTACCTTTGTGGTCATCCTTGTATCGAGTTGTTCACAGAGTTAGTTGTAACCTGGGTGGCGGCATGTTGTGTCGTGTTATGTGTCAAGCAAGTCAAAAAAATTATCCTATACTTTACACTATTGTTTGTGTGTGTGGAATTTTGGGTCATTACTGACATGAAGGTGGATCTCGCATCTAGTCATTTGAATGATTTCCGATATATTGTAAATCAATTAAAATCAGTTGATATTACGTTTGATGATGAAGTGAAAGCACTCTTATTCTTATATTCTTTGTTTGATAGTTGGGATAACTTGGTAATGGTTGTTAGTAATACAACATCCGGGGATAATATTTTGAAGTTTGATGATGTGGTTAGTATAATCTTGAATGAATAAATTCATAGGAAAAGTACAGAGGAATCATCATCTGGGAATGCTTTGAATGTAGAAAGAAGAGGTAGGAAGAAGGAGAGATCCAAGAGTAAGAATAATGGGAAATAAAATTCAAGGAATGGCATATCTAAATCTAGAGGTAAGGGAATTACTGTTGGAATTGTGGAAAGAAAGGACATGCAAAGAAAGATTATTGGTCAAAGGATAAAGAGAACCAACACCCAGACAAAGGTAAAGAGGAAAATAAAGAGGCAAATATTATAGCAGAGGTAATGCAAGATGCTCTTATTCTTTCTTTGGATAATAGAATAGAATCATGGGTTTTAGATTCAAGAGCTTCTTTCCACACATGCCCCTAATAAGGGTTATTTTAGAAATTATCTCTAGGTCAATTTGGGCATGTTTATTTGGGTGATGATGAACCTTGCGCAGTATTCTTGCGGTAAAGGGTAAGTTCATCTAAAATTATAGAATGGAAATACATGGGTATTGAAATATGTGAGGCATGTGCCAAGCCTCAAGAGAAATATTATTTCTGCAGGGCGACTAGGTGAAGTTGGTTTCATGGTTACATTCACAGCAAAATCTTGGAAATTCACCAAGGGTGCCTTTGTTGTGGCAAGGGAAAAGAAGGTAGGAACGTTATATTTATCTAAATGTGTTACTGATTTCTTTTTATGTTATCTACTTCAGATTCAGATGCATGCATATGGCATAATCAATTGGGACATATGAGTCAAAAAGGAATGCAAATCTTAAATGATAAGGGTAAGTTATCAGATTTCAAATATTTAGATCTTGATTTCTATGAGCATTGTGTCTTTGGAAAGCAAAAGAGAGTGATATTTCTCAAATTTGGGGTAACTAAAAAGGAGTAAAAATTGGAGCATGTACACTCGGATGGTGGGGACCAACCGGGTAGCTTCTCATGGAGAATCCCAAGTATTATATTACTTTCATTGATGATGCTACAAGAAAGGTATGGGTTTATTGTATTAAACATAAATCTAATATTTTGAGACTTTTAAAAGATGGAAATCCCTAGTTGATAATGAATCAAAGTCAAATTTAAAGTACATTAGATCTAACAATGGTGATGAATATTGTAGCAAGGATTTCAATGATTATTTTTCAATGAATGGAATACGTAGAGAAATGATGGTTCCAAGAACACCACAAGAGAATGGTGTTGTAGAAATAATGAACAAGACAATCATGGAACATGCTAGAAGTGTGAGGATACATGTTGTATTTTCCTTACAGTTTTGGGAAGAAGCAATTGATACAAAAATTTATTTGATTAACTGTGGGCCTTCAAGTTCACTATATGGAGGAATACCAAAGGAAGCTTGGAATGGAAAAGAGGTATATCTTTCTTTTCTTAAATTTTTTGGTTCAAAATATTTTGTGCATATTGATAAGGAAAATAGGAAAAAATTGGATGAAAAATCCAAAAGATGTACTTTCATTGGTTATGGATCTGGTGATTTCGGATTCATTTTTTGGGATTTAGAGAATTCTAACATTATTAGGAGTCGTGACATTGAATAGAATAAAAAGAGAATGTATAGGGATCAAATTTTAGTACCCAAGGACAAACCGGTTGAGAAGTTTGTGAATGAAAATGAACTCTCGGATTTAAAACTCATACCTATAGGGTTACACAATAACCGGTGTCGATTGACCCCTGACCGACATCGGTCAACTGAACCGGTATCAGTTATAGAAGAGCCAAATTAGAACTGGTTAGCAAAACCGACGTTGGTTACAGGTGACCGGCATCATTCACTGTCAAAATTGGAAACAAATGTCTAGAAGGTCCAGAATGAGCCTCGGTACCTCAAACTCCTGTGAGAAGGTCACAAAGGGTAAGTAAACCTCCAAAAAGATTTACACTTTCTCTATCTTGTTTATTATTGACTGATAATGGTGAACCAGAAAGTTTTGAAGAGGTAATGTAGGATGAGACCCACGTATAGTGGGAGCATGGTATGAATGAGGAGACAGACTCCTTGGAACAAAACCAGAGTTATGATTTGGTTAAGTTGTCGGTAGGTAAGAGGAAATTGCAGAACAAATGGGTTTACATGATCAAGGAAGAAGAGGGTAGATAGAAAAGGTACAAGGTAAGGCTTCTAATAAATATATTTGCACGTAAATCAGGTATTGACTTTGATTAAATATTTTCTATTGTTATTAAAATGACTTCCATACATACTATATTGAGTATAGTTGCAATAGATGATTTTCATTTAGAGCAACTAGATGTAAAGACAACTTTTACGTATTGTGATTTGGATGAAGAAATTAATATGAATCAACCACTTGGTTATGAAGTCAAGGGTAAGGATAAATTAGTGTGTAGGTTAAAAAAGAGCCTATATGGGCTCACACAAGCTCCAAGGCAATGGTATATGATGTTTGATAGTTTTATGCATGAGCATAGTTACTTGAGATGTGAATCTAATCATCGTGTCTATTTCAAGAAGCTTGAAAATAAGAGATATATTATTTTTTTATTGTATGTGGATGATATGCTTATTGTAGTATCTAGTATGCATGACATTGGTGAGCTTAAGGGAAAGCTAGCTCACACATTTTCTATTAAGGATTTAGGAGCTACAAAAATAATCCTTGGCATGCAAATTCACAGACACAAGAAGAACAAGAAATTTTATGTCTCAAGATAATTATATCTACAAGGTGTTAGAAAGGTTTAAAATGCAGAATTAAAAACCCGTAAGTACACCTATGGTTGGAAACTTCAAATTGAACAAATATCGGTGTCCTTCATCGGTTGGGAGTCTCAGATGGTATAGTTTGTACCAAACCAAACATTTCACAGAAGTGGGAGTTGTGAGTAGATTTATGGCCAATCCAGTAAAGAGCATTGGAAAGCGAGTCCAATGGATACTTGGGTATTTGACAGGGACATCTAGCATGTAGTTATGCTATGGAGGATCGGATATTTTTTATGTGGCTATGTTGATTCGGATATGGTGGAGATCCTGGATGGTAAGAGGAGAACTACTAGATATATTTTCATAGTAGGTGGGAGGGTAGTTAGCTAGATTTTGAGATTGAAGTAGGTTGTGGCTTTGTCTATTACATAGGTGGGGTATGTTGCAGCTACAAAGCCTATCAAAGATATGATATGGATGAGCGGAGTTCATAAAAGAGTTGGGAAAAAGAGCCGATGATTGAAAAATGTTCAAGTGACATTCAAAGTGCAATTCATTTGGCAAAGAACTCAATGTTTCATTCTAGAATGAAACACATTCAATTGAGGTATCACTTCATACGGCGGTATTGGAGGATGGGCAACTGAAACTGGAGAATATTCATACGAGTGAAAACCATGTGGATATGCTAACAAATCCATTAGCAAAAGAGAAGTTGGATCTACACTCCACTTTTGTTGGTCTTCGAGATTGATACTTAAAGAGGAAGAAAAAATCTAAGGAAAGGATCTAAGAATGACGTTGTACAAGTATAGTGCAATAATTTATCTCTAAGTGGGAGATTGTTGAGATGTGGAGCTCCATTAGTTCATTATTAGCATGTTATATTAAACTTGATGTAAAAAATAGTAGTCAACATCGGTTATGAAGGGACTGACATCGTTCACCTATGACCGACATCATTCAGAAAAGAGGAAGCTGTCATCGGATAGGGCTAACCAAAGATCGGTTACCAAGTGCGTGAGTGTTTTATTTAACTCACAAGAATTAGATCTAAATTTAGTATTAAATTAGATATATTGATTTTAATTGCATGGCTAAGTTCCCTAAGTTTGTATAAGGTATTTATAAGCTAGAAATCTAGGGTTAGAAGAGAGAGTTAATGATTATTGTGAAAATAATTGTGAGAGAGAGAATTCTTGGAGAAGAAGGAGAAGCTTGAGAGAAAGAAAGTATTGTACATCATGAGAGGTGTGGAAGATTGTAAATATTCATTGTATATCTTCTGAAATCTTTAGATAATAGATTGGCTTGTTTCTTGGTGGATGTAGCCCACACTGGGTGAACCACATTAAATCTAGTGTTGATTTATATCTCTTGTTTTGTATATTTCTTCTGGTAGAATATCCACTTTTATTGCATGTATGCTTAGATATTATATATTATCTATACAACCTTGTGCTAACCCCAATAAACATCATGTGGATAATGTCGATGAGCACAAGTTTTTCAGTGATCTCACGCCACTCGGGTGAAGAAGTGTAGGGAGGAAAGTCTTATTTATCCTCCAACTTTTAACCACTTCCCGAAACTATAGAGATATATGTATTGTCTCGGTTTTTTAGGCAATCCAATGCCACAGAAAAATCAATATAGAGAGGAAGGTATGGTGTTATCCTCTAACCTTTAACTTCTCCCTAGAATAAAACACCACTGTAAATGATGTGTACTAACGCATGTGCTAAGGAAAACCTACCTTGTAAAAGCCGTTGTGTAGAGTTTTGTAGACTGTGTTGAACCTAATCATTGTGTAACTACCCCCTAGTTATAGGCGCTCTAGGAAAAACATCATTATACTAAGGACCCAAGTCTAATTTTGAGCCTTGAACTATGTTGTACCAATATTGTGTTGTGTTTTGTCTGTGTGTAAACCATTGTATGGGGTGACTGATTCACCCAAATGATGCCCCCTCTTTAGGGGCACATGCAACATCACTTTGTAGGAGTATGCGGCCCAAAATAGGCTGACCATTGAAATTGTGCCCTACATGGGGAAGGGATGTGCTTGGTAGAAACCAAGGCACATGTAAACAAGTGGCTAGGAAACAAGTGTTATTATGAAAAAACATGCATGTAGAAAAAAAGTGTAAGTTATGAATATAATGTGTAAGTTAGGATGCAAGTAAACACGCAAGAAGACAACATAGATTGCGAAAAGTGGGTTGAAAACATAGGACACCACTCACGGCGTCATAAGACAATCAAGGCCGTAATGGCCACAAACAGACAAGTGTGCACACAAGACAAAGGGAAAATCCCACATACAATAGCAAACAATGACAAGAAAGTACAAGCAATGTAACAAATAACCATGGAAACAAGTAGCCCTGCATAAAAAATGTTGCACATGAAGCACCCATTAGCATGTTAGAAAGATAAAAATATTTCAATGTGTGTATAAGATGATAAAGTAATGTGCTATGAAACAAAATTAAACAATAGCACCTATAATGTATGAAAGTGGATGCCCCAGGAGCCATTGTGGGACTGATACTAGGTATTGTGCCAAGCATCCATACTTGTGTGTAATGGACCTATATAATATGTGATCACAACTAGAAATCAAGTGAACACACATGTGTGTATGATAAAGATAATGACATACAAGATATCTATCTAGCATGTGTAATAAAGTGAACATGTACAAGTAAATGCAAGAAAGAATAAATGTAACCAAGATATGCAATATGTTGTGGATGGATGGAATGGAATGCGGAGTTAATGATAAGAACAATGTGCCCTCGAGTGAAGGTAATTTTATGCAATGAGGTTCATTTATTTGTTCCCCCTCAACATGGTCAAGAATGAATCATAAACAAGAGTGTGTCATCAGGAAATAGTCAAACTATATGTTGTGTGCAAATAATGTGATGTGTAATGATGATATGCGACATAGAGATGAGGTGTGAGAATGTGTGATGATTTAGCCTAAATCATATATCACAATAAGATAACGGAAGAAGTGATGATTTAGCCTAAATCGTATATCACTAAAGGATGCTAGAAGAAGTGATGATGTAGCCTATAGTGTATATCACTAATGGATTCTAGAAGAAGTGATGATGTATCCTATAGTGTATATCACTAATGGATGCTAGAAGAAGTGATGATGTAGGCTATAGTGTATATCACTAATCTAGGAATGTTGCACGAGAAAAAGGTTGAATGGTTGAATTTTTGAGTATGATGAGCTCCATTTGATTTGTATACTCTCAACATTCCAGTATGGATTGTGAGACTAGAATGTGTCATCGGGTAGTGAGTGCAGCACGTAAAAGTATATGTGCAAAGTGCGTAATATGTGTAATAGATGTGGGGATGATAGATCGCTATGAGATGTGTAATATTTAGTGTGTAATATGTAGTGTTTAATATAGGATGTATAGAAGGTATTACAAGATGCACATATGATATAAGATGTGTAGATGTATAGTAATTGCAAGAAATAAGTTTTAAATTTTGGGATATATGATGTATGTATGTAATATGTGTGAAGATGCATGATGTGTAATGTCTATTGTGTAGTGTGTGAGGTTAATGTGTATAGGATTCCCTCAATAGTCAAGTGTGAACCAAATAACAAGAGTGCATCATCGGAAATGATTTGATAAGGTGCGCAAGATGAATCAAGAAAGTGTGTGAAGAGAGGTTATTATTGTAATATACCCCTCAACAGTCATGTAAGAACCGTAAGAACATTAGTGTGTCATCGGGGGGTAAGGTGAGAGAAATCACCTACTAAAGACCAAGCTAGTGTGTAGCATTGGAAGCTTGTGGAATGAAAACAACATGAGTGTATGATCCGAAATGAATGCCATGTGGAGTGGCATCAATGATGGGTGAAGCGGTGGTGAGAAGCACAAATAACGAGGGTTGTGGAAGCCAATGTGCAGTAGTAGCATAACGTGGTAGATGAGATGGTGTAGCGATGGATGGATGAGATGGAGAGCGCACATTATTAATAACCTATGGCGGTGGATGGGAAATAACCTTAGAACTAGATGAAGGAGATAACTCAATCGGAGTAACAACACACCTATGAGGGAGTGGATATATAGACCGCTCACGTGAGCAAGATCCAAAGGAAATGATGCCCTTATCTTCTAATTGTTGCAAGTGGTCATGAAGGGCATAATAGTCACTATCCCTATGGCCATTGATACGATGGTAGTTGCAGTAAGTTATATCATGTTGACGTTGCAATTGATGTGGTGAATGGTGCTGATTAGAAGGTAAGAGAATTAAATTCTTATCAAGAAAGGCCCATAGTACATTATGAGGTCTAGCATGATGCAAAAAATGTAATGGTCCTCATGAAATAGGAGCAGAATTATGAGGTGTATCCTAACGTGGAGTAGGAGATGGAGGATGTGTAGGTAATGGAGTAGACTGAACTTGTTTGTGAGGTGGAGGAGATGGAGACCATGTAAGATGCTCAACATATGGGAACGGAGAAGAACTAGATGATATAGTAGTAGAATTAATAAGAGGATCTATAACATGTGTAGCAATGAGATCATGTTTAAATCAATGACGATATAGCATAAAATTGCAAATGATTCACATGTTTCATATTGCAATCATTGTTTTAAGGGAGGAATAAAACCGCATGACAGAAGATAAACTACTTCTCTAAGTCAATAGGTTGGAATACTAATTGGTGCATGCAAGCATTGAATCATAAAATTTAGTCAATGATAGATTCAGTTTTTCCATGATGTAAGCTAGGTAGATGATCATGCGTGACTCTAGGATCATTGTTGATTGTGAATCAACAAAGAAAACTTCTTCCATCTCACAATAGGTACTAATAGATCCAAATGGTAGATGTGGGTACCATTGGATATCTTCATCTGTGATACTATGCGAAAGGATTTAAGTAATAATCGATCATTGGAATATGAAACCATAGTCATACAATAGTGCTTGAGATGCAAGTATGGATTTTCCAGTACCATCAAAATATGAAAATGTAGGCATAAAAAAACCTTAGGAAATGTTGAGTTGTGAATTTTTTTGGGAATAGGATTGTTGTGAGATGAATTATTATCAAGGGAAGTGTAATAGGCCTTTCTTTCTAATGTGAGAGATATGACTTGAGACCTGTAAGTGACCAACAAAGATGCATGAGGGACAAGATATCTTGTAAAGGAATAGAAGAGGATGGAAATAATGTGTTAAGCGGTTGTAATTTTCCATTATGAGTAATCATAGCAATATAAAGAGAAGATATAGGATATTATGATGCTAAGGGCACACTAGATGTTGGTTAGAAGAAGTAATACATGGTGAAGGACATTGAACATCCATAGAAACAGCATGACTAACATCGAAACATCTGTAGGAGATGGAGATGAGGCGGTAGGAGGAGGTGAACTAATAGAAGGAGATGAAGTGAGGAGGAGATTAACTAAAATAAGGAGATGACTTATACATGTTATTAGATACACTCTCAGAAGAAGATGATAGTGGAGTGGGGATTCACACTCAATAATATGCAAAGAAGTGGAATCATGACTATCAAGTGTTTCATCGAAATCAAACAAAGATTCAGATAAAAGGATATCATTAAGTGTATCATCAACATAGAATGAAGGAGAAGGAGAACTAGTATGTGATGTGTCATGTGAAATATTTTTAGAAATAGGAGTATGAGAAGCAACTATAGAATCATCTAAACTAGTAGGAGTAACAAAAGCATGCACATGTTTATTGTTATCGAGATTAAGCATGAAACTAATAAGATCATCATCTAAGTTCTTATTAGAAATAATAGAAGGTGGAGCATGGATAAATGAATAACAAGGTGTACAACGAGTAAAACTTGTCAGATCTGAAACAATGCCAATAGTATAATTATCAAATCTAGTAGGCACATTACAATCATTAGCTAATATTTTTGCTAAACATCATCCGGAAGAGTAAGATCATGATATAGGATAGCAAGTTCAGCTATGATTATCTCATCATAAATAGGATTAATACTGACATGAGGCATGACTAGCCTAGGAGGAGAAGAGTTATCCTTATCCATTAGGGTTTTAGTGGATCCTAGGGAAAATAGTTCTAAGTTATGGGTTCACCAAAATGATAAAGCTAGAATATAATATAATGCAAGTTTGCATTAAATAAATGAATACTCAAATACTCAAATAATACCCAAGAAAACTAAGCTAGAAAATATAAAAAACCCTAATGTACAAATAGGGTTAGAAAATCCTTAGCTGATTCGCAGAGGTTGTTGAAGCGTGTCGCATGGAGACCGGTTGATCAAAGATGGAATATTTTCCCACAAAATCCTGGAAAAATACAGATCCGTTATATTTGATTGGTGTGGCACCTAGAGAAGGATGCGGGAACCCGTGTGTGGCCTATTCTAGATTATGAACACCCTGGTCTATATGGATGCTCATAAAACCTCCTTTGAGGTGTTGCAACGAGTTTGTACTTGTTCACTTTTTATCACGTGTACGCGTCGTTGAATTATGTCAAATGTATCGACAAATTTGTAGTGAATGAATCACCTGTGAAACCCCAAACAAAGCATCAAAACCCTAAAAATAAATATGCAAATGAAGGAGTTGGATTTTCCCCATCTGCCAAAATGATGGACTTATCATTGAGCATTGCACTACATCTCAGACCCAATGTAGTTCTATGTGTGTGTGGAATTGTTCCCTAGGTTTCTCTTGTGCGTGTCACACTTTGGGAGTAGTGAGCAAGTAACTAGATGTAGAATGTAAATAATGTGTGCATGGAAACAATAGACTCCCCTCCTATGAAGTGTGATGCAGATGAACCATCCTTTATCCCTTGTGATGGAGCTAGATGGATCCAATAGAGCTCTTAGATGCCTTTGATGGATGCAACCTTAGGTGGAGATAGTATATGTTTAGTGCTCAATCCCTTATTATGATCACATAACTTTATATTTATATGATTCCTTCGCTTGAATTTTGTAATTAACCCCAAAAAGGACAACTACCAAAAAGATAAGATGTGCAAATGGCTAGAAAGGACCAAGAAAGTATGACCAAATTACAAAGAGGGCAAGGGCACCCGAGAGGAGACAGGTGCATTTGGCGCTAGCATTCTAGCGAGAGGCTGGTGTCCGAGAATGACAAATGTTGAAAGTTGAAAATTCATACGGAGCAAGTACAAGTGCAAGACAAAAATCATAAGAATAAAGCAAAGAAATGTGGCCAAAGACATGGGTTAATAGTACTTTTCTTACTTAGGAACCATATGAATAGTAGTATGTAATCGAGACTAGATAATGACTCAAAGTGTGTGTTTTTATGTCTACAATAATAAGCAAAATGTATCATGTAAGTAGTATAAGCTAAATAAGAATAAGTGCAACCAAGATATGTAATATGTTGTGAATGTGATGGAATTGTATACAGTATATGAAGATGACAGAGTGGCATGCCCCCGAGAAAATGTGGGTTAGTATGAGATGAAGTTCATTTATAGAAGACCCTCAACAATCAAGAATGAACCATAGAACAATATTTTTTAAATGGTTTGAAAATTTGTGCTAGAAAGATAGATCATGAAGCATAGAGCATGAAGAATGTGTGTGGTAGATGCTAGAGACAATTGATAGGGCTATAAGGGGGATAAGTATGATGCCCCCAAGTGCGCCAATGATGAAGAGCTATGCGGTGATGTGAGAAGGACCATGCTATGGTGGTGGAGCTTGAAATGTTTCTTAGACATCAATATAAGGAATAGTTTGTTTGAAAAAAATAATTGGATGCTGAAGTTGAGTAGGATGAAGAGGGACCTTTAATGGTGGTAGCTTATTTGGGATTGATAATGTTGTAGAAGACTTGAGAGAAGGAGGAGATGGACTAATTTTTATAGCGGGTTGTTTAGTTAGAGTTGGTCGACGGGCGTATTTTTACTAACGAAAGGAGGAACATTAGTAATGATGGAATGATGCTCATTAGACATGGATGAATCAGATTTGGGAGCCTAGTGGGGTTTAGAAATTGGAGATGAGCATGCAACAAAGCATTTTATGTAGAAAATGAAATGAAACCATGATGTTTAAGGTGGCCAATTTTTCATTTGAGAGAATAGAAATCATTTTCATTATGTTGATTTATTCGATGAAAATTTGAATATGGGTGAACTTGATATTTAGCAAGATGATAAGGAGGGTAGCAATTAGTGAATGCCATCTTGATCAATTGATGAGTGAGTAGATGAGGAAGAATATCTTATTGCTTAGCGTTGAGATAAAACTTGAGAGGTGTTGGTAATTATAAGACTTAAGGTTCACTGATATGAGAACATGTAGGAGTCATAGAAGTTGAATGATATGTAGAAGGAGAACTAACATGGGATTGAGAAGCATCCTTGAGATGTTGGATTTTAACTTTAAGATATGTAATCGTTGTTTCCATAGCTTGAATTTTATCTTGAAATAAATAATGTAAAGCTTGAATGGACTCTAAGATGGGTTGATTGGATGGAGGATTAGGACCAATAGATTCATCAGATAGACAATTGAAAATGGTGCTTACTTATGAAGGCGGCATATCACTAGGGAGGTACATAATGTCTAGGATTTTTGGGGAATAGATTTGTAAGGTGGATGCATTTGAAGTAAGTCATGCAAAGAGATTTGAGAAACATTAGGAGCCATAGAGAAAAGGAAATGTGTAAAATAAGGATCCGAAAGACCGATCACTAGTGGGGTTCACCAAATGATTTAATTTAATTTGAATTAAATATAATATTTCAGAGTCTCTATAGAACCAAATGATGAATAAATGCTAAAATAAAAAATGAAAAAAGTAAGCTATGGTGAAATATTTGAAACCCTAAGAAAAGAGGAAAGATAGAGGACTTAGTTGATTTTCATGTTATTCAAATCCAGATCTAACCTAGAAAAAGTGATGAATAGACTAAGAAGAATGTCACAAATATTTTTGTAAATTATAGAGTGTAGGTCTAAGGCTAAACACAAGTGCCACGACAAGACAGGGGATGTCTGGGCATTAAATACATCTTATGGGTGCATGTGACTATGTTAGAAGCTTGGATCTGGTACATGATGTGTTGCATAAGTATGGTGTAATTACTCGTGTTGATTTCCTAAAAGTCACACAATGAATGTCAAAGTTACTTGTAACCTGCAAAATAGAAGTTCACCTACAAAAACATACAAACTACATCACACCTAAAAACTAAATATGCAATATGTGTTGGGGTTAGCACACCGGTTGTACAGATAATATATCAGATCTAAGCATACATGCAAATAAAAGTGGATATTCTACCAGAAGAAATATACAAACCAAGAGACATAAATCAACACCATATTTAACATGGTTCACCCAGTGTGGGCTACGTCCACCAAGAAACAAGCCAATCTATTATCCAAAGCTTTGACAAGATATACAATGAAGATTTACAATCTTCCACACCTCTCAAATGTACAGTACTTTCTTTCCTCAAGCTTTTGCTTCATCACCAAGAATTCTCTCTCTCACCAACTTTTGCAAGTTCTTTCTAATTCTTGTTAATCATTATTCTTCTAAACCCTATATTTTATGCTTATATAGTCATTTATAGACTTAGGGCACTTAGCCATGCAATTACAATCAATAGATATACTTTAATGCTAAAAATAGATATAATTCCCAGGAGTTAATTAAAATATCATCGCATAGGTAACCGATGTTGGTTAGCCCTAACCGATGTTAGTTCCTCCCTTACCCGACCGATGTCGGTCCTTGGCCGATGCTGAGTCCTAGATGACTTATGTCGCCACATTTTTTTATTTTCAGCAAGTTTTCATTGCATGCTAAACCAAAGTAATTGAGCTCCACAACTCAACAATCTCCCACTTGGAGATTAATTATTACACCATACTTGTACAACGTCATTCTTGGATCCTTCCTTAGCTTTATTTTTTCTTTTCAAGTCTCAAACTCGAAGACCAAGAAGTGGAGTGTAGCTCCAACTTCTCCTTTGCTAATGGCTTCGTTAACATATCCGCGGGGTTCTTACTCGCATGAATCTTTTCCATATTCAACTATCCATCCTCCAATACTTGCCGTATGAAGTGATACCTCAACTGAATGTGTTTCGTTCTCGAATGAAACACTAAGTTATTTTCCAAATGAATTACACTTTGACTATTCATTGAATAGTTTACAATCACCTTGCTCCTTTTCCAACTCTTCCATGAACCTACTCATCCATATCATCTCCTTGCTAGCCTCTGTAGCTGCAACATATTCTACCTCTATAGTAGACAAAGCCACAACCTTCTGCAATCTTGAAATCCAACTATTGTCGTCCCACCTACTGTGAAAATATATCCAGTAGTGCTTCTTCTACCATCCAGATCTCCACCATATCCGAATCAACATAGCCACATAATGAAATATACGAATCTCCATAGCATAATTTCATGTTAGATGTCCCTTTCAAATATCGACTATCCATTGGACTACTTTCCAATGCTCTTTGCACTGGATTGGCCATATATCTACTCACAACTCCCACTTTACACTACGTGCGTAATTTGGTCTAGTATAAACCATATCATACATGAGACTTCCAACTGCTAAAGCATGTGGTATTTTTGTCATGCATTTGACCTCCTCATGTGATGAAGGACACGATCCTTTGCTTAATTTGAAGTGTCCAGCCATATGTGTACTAACAGGTTTAGAATTTTGGATGTTGAACCTTTTTAACACCTTGTAGATATAATCCTCTGAGAAAAATACAATTTCTTATTTTTCTTGTCTCTATGTATTTGCATGCCAAGGATTCTTTTTGTAGCTCCTAAATCCTTCATAGAAAATGTGTAAGTTGACTTTCTCTTAAGCTCACCAATGTCCTGCATACTAGATCCTGCAATAAGCATATCATCCACATACAATAACAAAATAATATAGCTCCTATTTTCAAGTTTCTTGAAATAAACACAATGGTCGATTCACATCTCAAGTAGACATGCTCTTGCATAAAACTATCAAACCTCATGTACCATTGCCTTGGAGCTTGCTTGAGCCCATATAGGCTCTTTTTCAACTTGCATACTAATTTCTCCTTACCCTTGGCTTCAAACCCAAGCGGTGCTTTGCATATAAATCTCTTCATCCAAATCACCATGAAGGAAAGACGTATTCACATCTAGTTGCTCTAAATGCAAATCCTCTCTGTAACTAAACTCAATACTGATCTGAATAAAAATCATCTTAACAATAGGAGAAAATATTTCACCAAAGTCAATACCTACTTTCTGTGTAAATCCCTTTACTACAAGTCTTTCCTTGTATCTTTTATGTCCACCATATTCTTCCTTGATCCTATAAACCCACTTGTTACAGTAATGTCCTCTTACTACCTGGCAACTTAACCAAATCCCATGTCTCATTTTGTTCCAAAGAGTTCATCTCCTCATCCATGCCATGCTCCCACTGGATGTGAGTATTATCCTACATTGTTTCTTCAAAGCTCTTTGGTTCACCATTATCAGTCAATAATAAATAAAATATAGGTGTAAATATTTCTGGAGGTTTACTTACCCTTTATGACCTTCTCACAGGAGTTTGGGGTATCGGAGGCTCAATCTGGACCTCCTGGACATTCCTATCCAAATTTAATAGTGACCGACGTTGGTCACCTCTAACCGATGCCGGTTACTCACTAACCTCGCTAACCGATGTCGGTTTGGATCTTCTGTAACCAATACCGATTAAATGACCGGTGTGGTCGGTCGGGTCAACCGACACCACCATTCTTTGTGTAACCATGTTGGTAATTCTTTTAAATCCGAGATTTCATTCACAAACTTCTCAACCGGTTCATCCTTGGGTACTAAAATATTTTATCCCTATACATTCTCTTTTCATTCCATTCAACATCACGACTTCTAAATATTTTAGAATTCTCTAAATCCCAAAAACGGAAACCTAAATCACGAGATCCATAACCAATGAAAGTGCATCTCTTGGATTTTTCATCCAACTTCTTTCTATTTTCCTTATCAACATGCATAAAAGCTTCTGAACCAAAAAATTTAAGAAAAGAAATATCTACCTCTTTTCCAGTCCAAGCTTCCTCTGGTATTCATCCATCTAGTGAACTTGAAGGCCCATGGTTAATCAAATAAACCTATGTATCAATTGCTTCTGCCCAAAAATGTAAGGGCAATCCAGAATGTATCCTCATACTTCTAGCACGTTCCATGATTGTCCTGTTCATTATTTCTGCAACACCATTCTCCTGTGGTGTTCTTGGAATTGTTCTTTCTCTACGTATTCCATTCACTGAACAATAATCATTGAAATCTTGTTATAGTATTCATCATCGGATCTAAGGTATTTTAACTTAGAATTTGATTCATTCTCAACAAGGGCTTTCCATCTTTTAAAAGTCTCAAAAACATCATATTTACGTTTAATACAATAAACACATACCTTTCTTGTAGCATCATCAATGAAAGTAACATAATATTGGGATCCTCCATGAGAAACTACGAGTTGGTCCCCACACATCTAAGTGTACAAGCTCCAATTTTTCTCCTTATTTTCCCTAACTTTGAGAAATCTCACTCTCTTTTACTTTCCAAAGATACAATGCTCACAAAAATCAAGATCTAAATCTTTCAAATATAATAACTTACCCTTAGCCTTTAAGATTTGCATTCCTTTTTGACTCATATGGCCCAACCGGTTATGCCACATGCATGCATCTAAATCTGAAGTAGATAATGTAGAAAATGAATCAATAATACAGGTAGATAAATATAATGTTCCTACCTTCTTACCTCTTGCCACAACAAAATCACCCTTGGTGACTTTCCAAGAGTCTCTGTAAAAGTAACCATGCAACCAGATTCACCTAGTTTCCTGCAGAAATAAGATTTCTCCTGAGGCTTGGCACATGCCTCACATCTTTCAATACCCATGTATTTCCATTCTGTAATTTTAGATGAACTTCCCCTTTACCAATAATGCAAGGTTCATCATCACCTAAATAAACATGCCCAAAATTGCCCTGGACATAATTTCTGAAATAACCCTTATTAGGGGTTGCATGGAAAGAAGCTCCTAAATCTAAAACCCATGATTCAATTTTATTATCTAAAGAAAGAATAAGATCATCTTGCATTACCTCTGATTCAGCAAGATTTGTTTCTTTACTTTTGTTTGTTTGTTGGTTCTCTTTATCCTTTGACCAACAATCTTTCTTTGCATGTCCTTTCTTTCCACATTTCCAACAAGTAATTCTCTTACTTCTGGATTTAGATCTGTTATCCCTTGACTTTGATTTTCCATTACTCTTACTCTTGGATCTCTCCTTTTTCCTACCCCCGCTTTCTACATTCAAATAATTTCCAGATGATGATTCCTCTGTACTATTCCTACGGATTTCTTCATTCAAGATTATACTAACCACATCATCAAACTTCAAAATATTATTAGCATATGTTGTATTACTAATGACTATTACCGATTTATCACAACTATCAAGCAAAGAATATAAGAGTAAAAGTTCTTTTATTTCATCATCAAATGGTATTGCAACAGATTTTAACTGATTTACAATAGATTGGAAATCATTCAAATGACTAAATGTAGATCCACCTTCATGCATCTTAGAACTAAATAGTTTCTTCATCAACTAAACTTTATTTGAAGCACTAGGTTTTTCATATAAATTAGCAAGAGATTTCATTAACTCTATCGTAGAATTCACTTCTGCAATATTGGAAGCCACGGATGCTATCAGGCTCAATCTTATAGATCCCAAAGCCTTTCTATCAAGAATATTTCATTCTTCATCAGTCATCTTCGTAGGTCTAGACTTCTCATCCAACGGTAAATACAAATCTCCTTGATACAAATAATCCTCGATTTGCATCTTCCATAATTGATAATTTCAGTCGTCAAATTTATTTACCTTGTATTTGTTTTCTTCTGCCATTGTTGTAGATCCCACTCAATAGAAAACCCTCTATGAGTAAATATGTCAACACATAAAACCCTCAAATAAAGCTCTGATACCATTTGTTGGGGTTAGCACACCGGTTTCTGAGACAATATATCGAATCTAATCATACATGCGAATAAAAGTGGATATTCTACGTAGAAGAAATATACAAACCAAGAGACATAAATCAACACCAGATTTAACGTGGTTCACCCAGTGTGGGCTATGTCAACCAAGAAATAAGCCAATCTATTATCTAAAGTTTTGACAAGATATACAATGAAGATTTACATTCTTCCACACCTCTTAGATGTACAGTACTTTCTTTCCTTAAGTTTTTTCTTCATCACCAAGAATTCTCTCTCACCAACTTTTGCAAGTTATTTATAATTCTTGTTAATCATTATTCTTCTAAACCCTATATTTTATGCTTATATAGTCGTTTAAATACTTAGGGCACTTAGTCATGCAATTACAATCAATAGATATACTTTAATGCTAAAAATAGATCTAATTCCTGAGAGTTAATTAAAACATCCTCGCACGAGTAACTAATGTTGGTTAGCCCTAACCAATGTCGGTTCCTCCTTGCTCGTCGATGTCGATTCATGTATTTTCAAGAAGTTTCCATTGCATGTTAAACCATGAAGTAATTGAGCTCCACAACTCAACAATATGGGAGTCGACCGACCCTAGCGGTCACTGAAGAGTGAACTCATGACCGAACACTACACTATATCTCATGCTCCATGTAGTTATGATGCGTGTGTGTATAAATCGTGCGTTGGGATGCCCTAGTGCAAGTTTCTCTTGATAGTATGTAGTAACTAAATGTAGCAATGTAATAGAATGTGTGAATTGAATAGAATGAATTTTCCCTTCCTATGTTGTGTATGCATAGTTGATGTATCCCTTGTCCCTTGAGTGAATGTTAGATGGATACCTTTAGAGTACTTTTGTGCCTTTGAATGCAAGCTTAGGTGATGATTATAATGCTTAGTGTTTTGTCCTTGATTTGTAACCCATAACTATGTATTTATATGATTCCCTTGTTTGAATTTTGTAATTAACAACTGGAAGGCTGACTCATAAGTGAAAAATATGCCCAAAATATAAAAGAGACCCGAAAGGAGTGAGTAAGATGAAAAAGGGTCATGGGTGCCCAAAGGGGACGGGGGCACCTAGCGCAATCATGTCTTGGTCAAGGCTGGTTCTTGGAGCCATAAAAGATAAATAAGTAAAATATCAACTAGGTTCTAGGGTGTGCAAGACCAAATAGTAAACAATAAAGAAAACAAAGAGGTCAAAGACGGTCTTGATTACTAGTTTTCTTACTTATGAATTATATGAATCCTATGTATGTTTAGGACCTAGAAATGTACCCAAGTGCGTGATTTTGTGTCTACATTTTCCCCCAATTTATGTTGTTGATTGAATACTCGATAACATAAATTATTTAATAGGTGTGTACATTTAATTTGTAGAGCGTGTGGCGAAATAAGTGCCAAGTGGAAAAGTGAAGCGTTGAATGAGTGAAAATATGAAGCGTGGAAACTAGGAAATGAAAGTGACCCTAGGGGTGTATGCATATGTGTTGTGTTATCTTTTGAAAGCGAGGGAAAATAATTCATTGACTGGATCCACAAGCCTTTGCATGCCTTGACCTTCCATATCATGTCCTATTTTTAGTTCTACTTCATCCAACTTAATAACATGTACCATTACTTCTGACCTTTCCATGCTCGAAGCCATAAGATAAACGTGACAAATTAATGACAATGGGGAAAAGTATGGAAGAAAAAATTGTTAATCAAACATGACCGAATAATGCCTTAAAACAATGAAATAAACATAAAAAATATTATGTCGTTAAATAGTTGCCTTTGTGCGTAATTGTCGTGAATGGGAGATCGACGGATCCAAATGGATAGTGCTTCAATGTCCTCTTCCCCTCCCTATCTTCCATTGATATATTTGATTGTTTTCAGATGCCCACCACACCTACCCCATTGTAAAAACACCTTTCGGCGTAACAAGAAATTTATCTTAGTATTTAATCATGGAAATTTGTATGTATCATGATGATATATATCTATCGATGATACATGATGGTTTATAACATATGCCCTACTATAAATATCATTATATTTCTCAAGATTCAAATTATGTTATTTTATGTGCACTTCTCAAATCTTGAGCAAGGAAACCATAGTACTGCATTTATCTATATTATTACTTTGATTTTTGTTGATGTTTGATTTAACAAATATTGGAATTTGTAAAATCCGAGTACAAGGTCACATGTGATAAATAAAACACTAAAGTATAGATATGACCTAAGCAATAAGCTAGATAAAAATAAAACCCTAGGTATAAGATAGGGAATAGAAGACTTAGTTGATTTCATAATAAATCTTGAAGTGTTTTGAACTAGAAAAGAGATTATCAGGAGGAGGAAATTGTCGTTCTTGCATAAAACATTTTAGAACTATCAGAATAAGCTAGAGCGCACAGGATAGGATAGGTCAAGGGAACCTAGGCACCAGAGACTACTTTTGGGCATCCGTATTCTGAAAATAGAACCTCGAAAACTAAGTTTTCTTGTGTCACACCAATGTCGCTAACCTTCGTTGTTTGTCATTGTATGATCGCAAACTTCTCATGTAACCTACAAAATAAATGATCTCCTACAAAACCCCAAAACACATCAAATCCCAAAAAAATAAAAAGATGTAAATGGGGAATCGATGACCTCGAAGGTCACCCAACAAAGTGAACTTACAATCTGAGCATTA
Source organism: Taxus wallichiana var. yunnanensis (assembly GCA_018340775.1). NCBI lineage: Eukaryota > Viridiplantae > Streptophyta > Pinopsida > Cupressales > Taxaceae > Taxus > Taxus wallichiana. The sequence goes on from CM031236.1 coordinate 534,442,924, forward strand.
CACTACATCTCGGACTCCATCGTATCTTTGTGTGTGTGTGTGTGTGTACAATCATGCCATAGGAGTCTCTTGTGCAATATGCACCAAATAACGAGCAATAGCTAGATGTAGGAATGTAAATAGATGTTTGGATGTCAAAATGAACTTCCCCTCCTATGAAGTGTATGCATGAAAATGTAGTCCCTTGTCCCTTGAGTGAGTGCTAGATGGATGCTTTAATGTTCTTAGAATGCCTTTGGATGTAACCTTAGGTGGTAATAGTATATGATTAGATTTTGGTACTTTATTATGATCAAATAACTTTGTCTTTATATGATTCCCTTGTTTGAATTTCATAATCTTCAACCAAAATGAGGGCCCATAAGAAAACAAGATGCCCAAAAGATTAAAAAAGGAAAACCCAAAAGAGGTGAGGAGATCAAAGAGGATGAGGGTGCCTAGCCAGGGCAGGCCTGGCATAGGTGTTGGGTGTTGAGTGTCAAGAAAGATAAATAAATGAAGATCAGACTAGGATGTGGGGTATGTAAGACCAAAGAGGAAAGTAGAAAGACAAAAAAGAGTGCAAAACTAGATGTCAATTACTATTTTTCTCACTTAGGAATCATATGAATAGTGGTATGTGATTAGGACCTATAAATGTACCCAAGTGTGTGATTTAGTATCTACATTTGCCCCCACTTTATGTTGTTGAGTGAATACTCGATAACATAAAGTAGATAAGATATGTGTACCTGATAACCATGTAGATCGATGGTGAAAGTGTGCCAAGGAAATAAGAAAAAGTGTGGAGTGATAAAGATGAAGCGTGGAAGCTAAAGAAGAGGAAGTGATCCTAGGGGTGAAGCGTATGTGTTGTGTCATGTTGTACTGTTGTCATTGTCACTTATGCTCGATGATGTAGGGTTGGTTATTGTTGCGCATTAATGACCAATCTGCAAAAAGAAAGAAAAAGAGTAGTCAAATATGTGTATATGAAAATTTGATCCAAATATGTAAAAAGTGTGTAAAAATGTAAAAAAATAGGAAAATGAACATGTGCATTTAATCCATGATGAGTGAAAAGGATATAAAAGATCTTGAAAATGTTGTAGAAGAGCCATTTTTTTGGGTGATCTCATGCCAAGTGCAAGTTTTTAGGCGATCTCAAGCCACAAAAAAAAAAGTGTTAGGGAGAAAGGTCTAGTGTTATTCTCCATCCTGACTGCTTCCCAAAATTTATACACCACTGCAGATGGTGTGATCCATGGTGTTCTTGTTTGATCAAGTTTGATCGAATTCGATCCAAGTAAAAAGAGAAGAAAATGGAGATAGAATGCATCTGATTGTTGGAGGACTATGCTTGTATTGTGTAAACTACTCTGTGAAATGTTGAAAACTACACTGATCTGAGAAAGTGACTGTAACTGCCCCTGGTCATAGGCACCTAGGAAGGTTAGGAGCACCTAAATGCTCATGTTGTATCTAGGTTGTAGGTCTGGTGTGTTGTCTTTGATGACCCAAGTCAGAATTTTGGTCATTTTGTAACTGAAGATTGATTTGTTCTTGTATTTTTCAAGTTTGAACTATGAATGTGTACTATTGAATGGGGTGACTAATTCACCCAATGTATGCCCCCTCGTTTGGGTGCATGCAACATCGCTAGGAGGATGCGGCCCAAAGGAGAGGACCGGATGCTGATGCAGGCTGAACCCTAAGAGGGGGGAGGGAATGTGCTTGGTAGAAACCAAGGCACATACAAAAAAAGTGGCTGGAAACATGTGTTAGTGCAAACAAGACAAATATGCATATAGAAGACAATGTGTAATCTAGAAAGAAAGAAGACAATGTAGACCAAAAAGTGGGTTTCAAACATGGGACATCACTCATAATTTTGCAATACAATTAGGGTCGAGGCATCCAAAACCATATAAGCAATGAACAAGCAAGACATAGGGCAAAGCCCGCAAACAATGGAATATAATGGAAAGAAATAACAAACAGTAAAGTATCAGACAACCATAGTACCTAGAAAATAGTTCCTGCAAAGAAAATGTTGCACATGAAGCACCCGTTAGCATGTTATAAATATAAAAGTATGTAAAATCGTGTATGCTCGATATAAAGTAGTGTGCTAGTAAGAATAGGAAGTAGTATAAAATGAAACAATAACACATGTAGTGTGTACAAAAGTAGATGCCCCTAAGAGCCTCGGTGGGACTTGGTAAGAGGTATAGTGTCAAGCATCCATGATGTGTGTAAATATCTATGTAAAGTTTGCATTCACAACTAAAGAACAAGTGAACGCACATGTGTATAAAAAGATAATGACATACTAGATATCTAGCTAACATAGTAAGAAAAGTGTAACATGTGAGTATAAGAAAACAAGAGTAAGTGCAACCAAGATATGCAACATGATATGAATGTGAATGGAATGGAATGCAAAGTGAATGTGATAGGAGCAATGTGCCCCTCGAATGGCTATGTACATATGTGTTTGAGATGAGGTTCATTTATAAATGCCCTCTCAGTATTCAAGAATGAACCATAGAACAAGAGTGTGTCATCGAGAAATGGTTTGAAATGTGTGCGCTAGAAAGATATGATCAATAAAGCATAAAGCATAGAGAGTGAGTGAGTGTGGTGAGGTTCATTTAAAATTTATACCCTCGGCAATGAGTATGAACATGGAACTAGAGTACGTCATAGGGAAGTATGATGTGTGAGAATGTGAAAGAGAGTCATGTGAAGCGTGAAGCATAGAATGAAATGTGTAGTGTGTTAGGTTCATGAATGTAGTATGCCCTCAACAAGAAAGTTTGAACCATAGCACAAGAGTGTGTCATAGGGTAATGATGATACAGTCTGTGTATCAAGTGGTTTGTAATGATGTGTAGGACATATTAGATATTTAAGTGTGGAGTGTCAATTGCATGAGATGATATAGACATTTGATAGCAATGCAAATGGGGGAGAAGCTATGATGCTCCCAAGTGTGTTAATGATGGAGAGCTATATGACGATGTAATACGAGACATTGTGATGGTATGAGTGTTTGAAATGTATCATAAGAAAGCATATTGTTATCACAATGGTAGGTAGGAGTAGGATCAGGGATGGATGTAGGGTCGAATAGAGGAAGTCAAAAGAGGCCATCTAGAATTTTTGTATTTCTTAGTGAGTGGTTGTTTGTTTGGTAACGTTGTAGAAAACTGAGAGGAGGCAGATTTAGACTGATTTAGAGAGGCGGTTTCTTAGGAGGTGGTGACATAAGAGAAGACTTAATAAGAGGATCTAATGGACGACTAGCCTTGAGAGGTGATTGCTTAGTTAGAGCAGGTTGCATTGTTGGCGCTTGAGTGATGGAAGAAGAAACATAGAAGTGATGGCATGATGCTCATTAGACATAGATGAATTAGATTTAAGAACCCATTGGGATGTAGCAATTGAGGATGAGCATATAATATAATGTTGTGCAGCAAATGAGATAAAACCTTAACACTCAAGATGCTTGATTCTTTGTTGTAAAGCATAACAATCATTGTCATTATGTCCATTGATTCGATGATAAGCACAAAATGGGAGACCTTGATATTTGACCAGCCAATAAAGAGGATAGAAATGAGTAGTTGGCAAACTAATCAATTGATGGGTGAGGATCTATGGAAGAATATCTTGTTGCTTAGAGTCAAAATCAAACTTGAGAGGCGCTGGGAGCAAAGTAAGACTTGGGGTTCACTGCTATGATCACATATAGAAGACATAGAATGAGGAGGAGAAGAAGAACTAGCGTGAGCTTGAGAAGCGTCCTTAAGATGTTGGGTTTCAGACTTTAGAATCTAATCATTAATTCATAGCCTGAAATTTATTTTGAAATAAATAATTTATAGCTTGAATTGACTCTAAGATGGGTTGATTGGATGGAAGGTTACAAAGACTAGGGTCGTCAAAGAGACAATCAAAAATGGCACTTACTTGAGTGAATTGTGTATCCTTAAGGAGAAACATGGTGTCTAGGGATTTTTGAAGAATCTCTTTGCAAGGTGGATGAATTTGAAGTAATTGAGACAAATAGATTTGATGAACCTTAGGAGCCATGATAGAGAAGATGATATGCCAAAAAAGGATCCGAAAGACCGATCATGATTGGGGTTCACCAAATGATTTAACAAATATTGAAATTTGTAAAATCCTAATTGCAGAGTCACGTGTGATAAATAAAACACTAAAGTACATATCGACCTAAGAAATAAGATAGATAAAAATGAAACCCTAGGTGCAAGAGAGGGAATAGAAGACTTAGTTGATTTCGTAATAAATCCCGAAGTGTTATGAACTGGAAAATAGATGAACATGAGAAAATTGTCGTAATCGCACACGAGAAAATTGTAGAATTGTCAGAATAAGTTGGACCATGGTACCTAGGCTAGGTCGGGGGTGTCTAAGCATCAAAGATTGCTTCTCGGCACCTATGTCTACGTAGAACCTCAAGTGTTACACCAATGTCACTAACCTTCGTTGTCTGTCGCATGTATTTCATTGTATGGTCACAGAGTTCACTGTAACCTGCAAAAAAAATGATCTCCTGTAAAACCCCAAAACACATCAAATCCTATAAAGAAAAAGATGCAAATGGGTAGTCGAACTGACCCCGACGGTCACCCGACAAAGTGAACTTACAACCGAGCACTGCACTACATCTCAGATTCCATGTAGCTTTGTGTGTGTAGAATTGTGCCCTATGAATTTGTTGTGCAAGATGCACCGAATACCAAGCAATAGCTAGATTTAGCAATCTAAATAGATGTGTGGATATCAAAATGAATTTCCCCTCCTATGAAGTGTATGTAGAAAATGCAATCTCTTGTCCCTTGAGTGAGTGCTAGATGGATGCTTTGATGCTCTTAAAATTCCTTTGGATGCAACCTTAGGTGGTGATAGTAGATGCTTAGAGCTTGGTCCTTTATTATGATCACATAACTTTGTATTTATATGATTCCCTTGTTTGAATTTCATAATTGACAACTAAAAGGCCGACCCATAAGAAAAAAAGATGCCTAAAAGATAAAAGAGGCCAAAAAGGAGCAAGATACAAAGAGGTCGGGCGCCAGAGGGTCAAGGCGCTAGGCGGCTGGCGTAATGATTTGGGAACTGGTGTCAGGAGTCAAGAAAGTTAAAACAATGAATATCAAACTAGGTTGTGGGGTGTGCAATACCAAAGAGGAAACCACAAAGATAGAAAAGAGGCCAAAACTATATGTCAATTACTAGTTTTATCACTTAAGAATCATATGAATAGTGGTATGTGATTAGGACCTAGAAATGTACCCAAGTGCGTGATTTATTGTCTATAATGTTCAAGTACATGTGACTATTCATAATGATAAGGATTAATGAAATATCGTGACTAGCATGGTGTCTAACTTCAACTCCCGTGACTTTGACTCCATGTTGGATGTGCTTAGATTCCACCTAAAATACATACTCGGATTTTTTTCAAATTTTTATAGATCCAAGTTCATCATGAGAGTGTATTTTATTTTTAGTACTTGATATATAGAATTTATAATGATTATGTGTTGAGAACCCATACATGTGTAGGTAAAATAATAATGTTTTTAAGGTTACGGTATGCATTCGCTTTTGTATGGAGATTTACACATGTAGATTATACTATTTAATATATCATATTTCTACTTTGAAATGTATGTTTTCACACTTCATAGTGAGGCAAATGGCCCCTAGGCATTTATTAGTCATTAATTATCATGATTTTAGAGTACTTGTTTTTCTATTATTATTAGTTCAAAGTAGGCGTTATTAGTTCATTTGTTTCTTTTCAATGGTCATCTTTCTTCTTCTCAACCCATCTTACCTCCTCTCTCTTTTTCTCTCCTATCTTGAGTTATGTGCTAAATTTCCTAACATATTTTAAGCCCGTCACAAATGTGTAGACATTTTTGGCCCTACTTTTTGGTCTTTAAGTGATCAAGGTGCACTGTTTCTTTTGTCTCGTCTTTTTCTTTTTGACTATTTGATGTTGGATTATGAACCAATTGAGTTCTAATTTGAATTTAATTATCTCTAGATACACAAGTGTTGTAGTTAATTTGACACTAAAATATTACCAAGCATTCATAAATAACTATTGAGAACTCGTGTAGTTTAGAAAGATTGAGTGATCATTGGAGCATTTAATCACTATCTAAAGCTAGAATTTTCCATGGAACATGTTTTATTGAACAACCTATGGTTTTTGTTCAGATGTAAAGTTATTTTTATTTATGCAATTTTACCACCTTTTCAACAAGTTGTAGCAAGTGGTTTCCATCATTTAGGGGCTTCATAATTAGACATTTATTGAGCCTTACTAACCCTGATCCACATCACTCTTGCCCCTAAAGTTCTCATTGTTTTCCTTAAATTTTAAATATTGTTAGGCCATTCGAAAGCGTGGAGAAGAATGTCATATTCCCAAGTTATAGGTGTCTGACCCACGGTTTGGAGTGAGGAAATGTGAAATCATGACCGGGTAAACACAATCATCAAATCATTTCGGACCTTGTTTGTTATTCGTTAGAAACATCCCAACATATTTGATAAACTATTTTAACTATTTCTAAATTTATATATGAGGTTTTTTTCACTTGTAAGCGTAAATTTAGATGTTCAAATTTAAACATTATCATTAAAGCTGTCACGGTATTACAACTAAGTATTTAAACCCCATTCGAATGCCATATTTCCGAGTTGGAATAATTAATTAAATCTTAGTATTATTTATTAAAAATATATCTAATTAATATGCCTAATTAAACATTTTGTGGTTATTGGTGTCACATTTAATTGTAATCTACTTATTTTATTAAAAAGTACGTAAATTATATAACTCTTTTCAAATCCAATGTAATACAAATTAAGTAAGAAATTAAATAAGATATTTTAGTTAAAAAAAAATCTTCAAATTGTTTGATTCTTTTTAGTTAAGAGGTCCTATCGTTACTTAAGATATTAAATTAGCATTATTCATTTTTTTTTATAACTTGCGAGTATTAAAAATAAATGACAGTCAAACTAAGACTAGCAATCGCATGTGTACAATGCAATGTGAACGCCGAACGATATAAGTTTTTTTAATTTTGACCATTGAGATTCCTCCATTTACTGGGTTAGAGATTATTACTCCTTGAATTAATTGTATTAGTCCCCTGATCTAGGTGTTCCAAATGTGGATCGTATACCCTATGCCTTGTCAAAGCTCAAAATTTAGAAAAATCATTCACTAAAATTATTGAACAGTTAATTGTCACGTGGTTGCTTAACCTATTAAACAATTGTCATTTTTTGAGAAATTAATCATCTTTAATATTTCACAAGGTATAAAATGCAAATACATGTCATAACCTCATAAACTCATTTTTCTTGTCTATCAATCCCCAACTAATGCAATTTATGTTTGGCAAGACCGCACAAATACTAACATTTTACAAGAATACATTCATACATATGTAATAAGACAAATAGGCCAATACACAACATCAGACATGTCAATTGACCATAAATGACAATTATGTATAAGATATGATGACCATGTGAAATCAACTAAAGGCATATTATTAACCTTTCCCACTATAAGGTAAGAACGAACTTCATGTTTCATGAGTAGGCATCCAAAAGTATGATAGAGGTGAGAAATGGTAATGAATTTATTGTGTATCAGATTAAATATACAAATAAAAGTTGAGCTTATTCAGGATGCCATTCTCCCTGGAATGAAGTTAATTCAAATGAATATTACTTGACAATTGTGTGAATAAAATGTTAAACTTGGGTATACAAACCTTAAGAGTGAATTTTACTATACAATTTGCATATTCAATAGCAATAGTGAGCATTCCCGCTCTTTACAATGCCTCTTTAACTAAAATGAAACTTTGGGCATCTCTATTGATCAGCTTTCTCCACCTAGAGACTACATGAATGCCTCCTTTCGCATTCTCTCCCTAAGGAGCCAATCAACAGAGTTGTCAGATCACCGAATTCTCCCTGCTGCCTCTCTGCCTCAAGATGGTTTTTATAATGAGCATTTCATCAAGATAATCGATAGCACAATCATTCAGCTTGTTTCTCTCCAGCATCACTGGTCACATGGTCTTAAGACTCTCCTTGGCCAGCTGAGGGTACAGTCCCACAAGTTGTGAGTTAATAAAAACCACAATATGCATTTGGCGATAGGATTTGTCACCTATGTTCTCTCTATGAAGTGGAAAATGAGCAGCATTTTATTTTGCGTTGTCTAACCTACAATGAGATTTGGTGGAGATATCGTTGCATGTATGAAGACTCAAGGCGGTTCTCTATCCACCTTCCTTTTCTATCCAGATCAGACATATCTGGTCCTTTTGAGAGAGGTTGCCATGTTGATCGGTAGGACTTTAATGGACTCCATCCACCTTCCTTTTCTATTTGGATCAGAAACGTGTGGCCCTTCTTTTAAGAGAGATTGCCACATTGATTGGTAGGACTTTAAAGGACCCCTTGGACCACCAAGCTAATTACCAAATTGGAACCCATTTTAGGCATTGGAGGCATTAAGGACCCATTTCAGGCAAAGATACAGTCGGTAAGACATCATTCTTCCTTGGGAATTATGGTGGCTTCCTACGGAGCAGGGAAATGGCGGCGGGACCATATTCACGAGCTTCAGACAGGTTTGTACATTTTCAGGGTGGAGGACGGATCCGGTAGGCGGATGGTTGCAGAGCTGGGCCGATGAGAGCACCGTGTATTTTCACAGAAGAGCGGAGGACGGGTGGTGGAGCATCTACAGATTGAACCTGGACCAAGCGGTGCCACCAGAGCAGATAACTCCACCCTCCGTAGAAGCTTTCACTCCCTGCGCTTCCGCTACGGGGAATTGGATAGCCGTGGCCACGCGCAGACCGGAGTCCAAATTCAAGCACATCGAAATCTTCGACCTGCAGTCCAGGTCCTTTATACCCGTGACGGCCTCCATTAATCCCCAAATTCATCACTACAACCCTTTCGTCTCGCCCGATTCGCTCAGGGTGGGGTTCCACAGATTTAGGGGCGAAGATGGGAAACAATTAGTGTTCAGATCGGAACGATCCGGGCACAAAAAACTATACATAATGGATGCAGAGGAAGGCGAGGAGGGGTGGATTGGAACCCTGACGGAAGGCCCCCGGATTGACACGATGCCCTGCTGGTCTAAAGAAGGAACGCAGGTCAAAAAAATTGTTAAAAATGCGAAAACGTCCAGACGGCCGTCAAACCGTCAATTTTAATACAGTCGCAAAACGTCCGGAGGTCCTTTACCATAGGGGGAACGCCTTCGGTGTAATAAATTCGTTACACTAAATGTGGAGTGCTCGTGGTACTAGGGTTTATGTCGCATATCAATTCTTACTAATTTCCTATCCGTGGGTGAAAAATAAGTAGAAACTTGTTTTGGATGCTGAACCAGCACAAGCACAAAACCGTGACGTAGCTCGGGGATCAATCTCGTCCTTTATTTTCACGAAGGCGCAATTCTATTTGAATTTAAATTACTTCATCACTGATGTAACCGATACAATGATTAAATCACTTCTGTTATGAGCTGAATAGAATGGGAGCTTTCGGCCTTATCAGATATGCGAGGCAGGCCGCTCAAATCATTCACGCTCGCTCTAAAACGCATAATTCGGCTCATTTTTCATTATTATTGATACGCTCATTGTGCTCAAACGCACATAATACGTCCGATCTAACCCAATACACGCCTGAACTTATTAGAAACTTTTCAATCATCGCTCATGTCGATCACGGGAAGTCTACACTTGCAGACCGCCTTTTGGAGATCACCGGAACAATAAAAAAAGGCCACGGTCAGCCACAGTATTTGGACAAGTTACAGGTCAGATCGGACGATCCGGGCACGAAAAACTATACATAATGGATGCAGAGGAAGGCGAGGAGGGGTGGATTGGAACCCTGACGGAAGGCCCCCGGATTGACACGATGCCCTGCTGGTCTAAAGAAGGAACGCAGGTCAAGAAAATTGTTAAAAATGTGAAAAAGTCCAGACGGCCGTCAAAGCTGTCAATTTTAATACGGTCGCGAAACGTCGTCTGGAGGTCCTCTACCATAGGGGGAACGCCTTCGGCGTAATTAACACAATTTTATTTCACAACAATTTTAATTTTAACAATATAAAAAAATGCATATACATATTTTCAATAAAACAAAAAGTTTAGAAGTTTTTGAGTGTATGATAAAAGGTTGATAGGGTACCACAAAACAAGGCACAAGAAATTAAGCTACGAGAGTGATCTACACAACCGGTGGAGGCAAGAACTGGCGTAGGTGAAGGATCGTTCGGCTTGTCGCCTCAACTCCAATCATGTCCAATGAGCGGATATGCAAAATTATTGTCTCCCTCCCCTGTGATAGAAGAACAATAATGCTCTCGACTCTGTTATTCTTTATGAGCTCTAGTCCCCTTTAACTTAGACTTTTAGTGTATATGGGTGGACAGCTGGTGCCTGCAGAACATTGACAGGCAACGTTTTCATAAATATGTAAGATGGATATGTGCTTGTGGTAAAAGTGAAGGAAAATGTTAACAATGAAGCTTGATTGCCTTCATCGGATCAGGTAAATCTAAATCGTTACGCTGATAATTATTTAGTAAGCCTTAAAGAATACAACGCACATCGTTTGTCTTTGCAAACACCATTGATTGTGTAAGATCAATTGGGAACTTGTACAAACAATTTAAAATTATCTGATACCTATCAAAAATCTGTACTAAAAATGTCACCGCATAAAGTAATCTAGCAATTCGATTGTGGAGTCAATAATCCATTGTGCCTATCAAATCTCTTCACTTCCCATGACGTTGAAGGATAATGTTGGGGAATAAGAGTACATGAGTGAAGGGCAAGTGAAGCGAGGGAGATCCAAAGGCAACAATGATAGCCTGATGGATCACATAATTCCTGGCCAATGTCAAAGAGATATATATAAGAATAATGTAGTGTGAAGGGGCGGTACTGGTCATTACAAAAGAATAATTACGCAAAATACCAGTATAAAATATTCAAAATACATCTATCTAAATATGCTCAGAGTTATTTTTCAAGGTTTTATCTTGAGTTTTTTCCATATCACATTGATTAATAACTCCATTACATTCTTTGTTTAGTTTATATTGTTTGGTGATACACAACATCAATCTAACAAAATTATTGTATTGGTCTAAAAAAAATCATTCTTGAAAAAAAAAATCCTCAAACTCTACCATATGGACAAGTTATTACTATTTTCCAATTTTCTTCTCCAAGCAAGAAGAAAAATATTTTAAGTGACAGTCAGATGAACGTCAAATTGAAGATAGAAATTGCCATATAACAGTTGCATGAACATTTAAATGTAATAACGAAATTAAAACTTTCACAGCCACACCATCACATCCCAGCGCTTGCTACCCTTGTAAAATGTCTATTGGCATAAAACTACATAGTAGAGGGGATTTTGAATGAGATGCATTTCTTATAAAGGTTTGGATAGGACCCAAAATTGGGTGCAGGATCCAAGGAGTTATTAGTAACTTATATAGTTTTGATCGTCTAGCCAAGACAAATATAGTATCAACATATTGTCAACCTCCCTAATTTTGGCATCCTAAACTTCTTTTGTTTTTACTCATAATGCGCTAATGAACTCGTACTACCAAATTTCCTCCCAGTGTGAATGAAAATTTCTACCACAAAACTTGCACCACAAGCTGATACAATGGGATGTACAAAGAAAAAGGGTGACATGTTGAAAATAAACAACATATTCAAAGGGCCCAAGGCTTTGAGGAAACCATCTGCCTAGAAAGTATCGCCATGAGAGTCTTCACCTAAGATCTTTGCCTTGGGATCAGATCATAGATTTACTACCCAAAGCATTGTTGTAGTACCATTTGTAACAAGATTTCTATATTACGCAAGGGAAATGGCAGACTCGAGAGAAAGAAGCCATTTTATTCCACGTAATAACAAGAAAACAGAGAAAACACTAACAAAAAGACATCTCAAATAAGAAATGTTATTCAAAATGTTGAGATGTCATATACGCCACTTAGAGAGGGTGACCTCTAAACAATAGAAGGCAATATTTCGACAATGCCTTCAAATGAAATCCTATTCCATGTTTACAAGCCCCTAAGACCAACCTAAGAAGAAAGAGAAAATGTAAAATCTACTAGAATAATAATCAAGGATTATGTGTGTTACTACTTCAAACCCCTATCATGTATAGTAAAGTTAATGATATGTGGGAATTAGGGGTATACAAAATATATTCATGTTTGTAACATAAGTTGCTTGTAAACCCATGTTTGCTTAGCCCTTAATAATAACACCGTCACGAGAAGAAAGAGAAAGCATTAGAACTCACAGCTAGAAGAATACTTGAGCGTTATGCATCGTTGGTACTCCGAACCCCAATCATGTGTACTCAAATTAATGATATATGTAAAGATTAGGGGCATTAAAAATACATCCACGTTTGTAACATAAGTTGCTTGTACAAATCTCCGGTGTACCCATATTTACGTAGCCCTAATTAGATCGAATTAAGAAGAAAGAGAAAACGTCAAAGGTTATGAATGTTGCTACTACAAAACCCAATCATTTTAGTAAAGTTAATGCCACATGCAAGGATCGGTGTTTTAAAAACCATTTCGGTTTGGTTCGGTTCGACCCGGTTTGGTAGTTCATTAAAACAAATTACAAACCGTTAGAAAAACTGAACCAATGACCGGTTCTGTATGTAACCGGCCGATTCAACACCAGTTCAAGACTAAACCGGTCAAACCGGCCGGTTCCATACTGGACCGATTTGAACTAGTTGAGGGGAAAGTTTTGCCTTAAAACATTTTTTTTTCAATTTTAGCTTTTAGTTATTTTTTCCCAATCCTAACCCTAAAATGATGTTATATAGACTCTATTTGGAACAACAACGATTAAATGATCTCGTCTTCATACAATACAACCTTCGACTAAGGTGCAACAAATTCTTGAATAGGATACCTAATACTGATCCCATTGTCTTAGATGATATTGATCCAACCTCGAATGAGTAGAGGAGAGTCACTGATAGAGTTTGATCCCAATGGCTTGGGGTGAATGGCTTTGGATTATGAACCACTAGTAGCACCGGATATGGCAAATATTAGCTATGCTACTACAACTATTGTAGATGTCCGTGAGGAGTCCGATGTGTCCGAGCCAAAGGAACATAATCACATTGATGAAGATGAGGATCCCATTCTTAGCGGTGGTGTTGAGTTTGATGATTGATATCAAACATGTAGTAGCCATTTAGAGCTTCATTGTTTATATATTTTGTTTCGGATATGTTGTCTTTGTAATATCCCCTTCCCATTCGAAGACCTTTGGCCTATTTTGTCAACCCGACGGCCAAAGGAAAAATATAAGGGTGGCTTAAGTTATATTTAATTATTATAAAGTGTCATTAATAAAAGAAAAAAATATATAGAGCACTTATAATAATTTATATGACTTAATAATTATTAAATCAAGGATGGAAAATGCCCAAATATAAATTGTTATCCATCCTAGGTGAAAAGGCGACTTGCCTTAGAAGGGGAATGGGAACATAGAAAGGATAAATGCCCATTTTACTATGTATTTTCCTAGAAAAATGTGACTTGCATTAAGAGAGAAAAAGTTGTTGGAAAAAACATTTAATATGGGAAAATATTAAATGCTTGCATAGGGAAAATCCTTGGGAACTAATTGGATATTGTAGAGGTTGTTTTGGGTCTCTTCTTCCTTTATAAGGATAAGTCGACTTGAAGGGAAGGATATTCCATACCATTTGATATTTTCTAATTTGTGTCTTAAGCTTGTAGCTTATGCATATTCTTTCATGTGCAACTTCTGTTTGCAAATATCCAACTTGTGGAGTAAGATCCCACAGAAACCCTAGCTTCGGTGGTGAGAGATCTATCCCTAGCTAGCAAGACATTCTTCGGTAGTGAGAGATCTACCCTAGCTTGTCAATTTTGGGAGTGAATTGATGCCCTAAATGTCTTTGGGCGACCTACTTTTTAGGGAAAAATTAGGGTTTCGTGTTTTCTTGTGCGAACTATTTTTGGAATATTATTCTTCGTATTTTTGTGGCCCAAGATTTAAAGTTTCAGCTCATTTGGACTTCTCTAGCAAAAGATATTAATTTTAGAAGTTTTCATTTTGTTTAGGCACATATTTGTAAATTTCTGCAGCGATTCTCGTTATTTGAAAAATTCCAAAACAGTTATATAATATTTGTTATTGTATTAGCAAGCTCCATTTAAAATTTCAAAAGATTTGAGCAAGTATTTTTAGAGTTATCCATTATTTTCTATTCGCTGCCCTAGATTTAATTTTCTGCAAAAATCAAATTTCTGTTTGGCTGTAATTTATCTCGTATTTTGCATATTTAAAGTTGGGATTGCCTAAAATCTGTTTAGGGGTAAAATAATGTCCATTGGGGACATTACAAATGGTATCGAGCATTTGTTGTTCCTCCACTGTGTGGGTTAAATATGGCAAATTGGAAAGATTTCAATATGGGTTTTATGAAGGAAATGTTCACCAACATGGTGAAACAACAGGAAACCACTAACCTTTATTTGAGCCAACTCACTCGAGAATTTAAATAAAAGCGAGTCTTGGGACAATCGGAAAAAGGTGAGAACAATAATAAAGGGCATCCAATAGAGGTAATTGATGAGGATTCTTGTTGGAGGAAATATCAATCTTTGAGTAAGGGTTTCAAAGATAATATGCCATTTCCGAGTTATTGCATGATGAAGATTGTAGCAAGCCCAAGCGAGGTCATCATATGCCGGTACACGAATTACAAAAGAACTCATTTGAAGAAGAAGAAGCTTATAGAGAAAAAAGGTATGATTTCCATTGAGAAAAATAATTGCATTAATGAAACTTTGTTTGTTAGAGAAATTATTCCGGCTCAAGAGAAGAAATTTGTATATGCAAGTAAGGAGGATGTAATGGAAACTCTAAAAGGTGTGAGGAGTGGAAGCACAGAGCTAGAGTGCTAAATTGATAGCCGCTCATGCAAGACAACACCTACAAGAGTTCAAGGAAAAGATGTCTTCACTTAGTGGTCAACGGGGTATGAGGAATGTCATTTCTCAAGAGAGGACGATCGGGAGCATGGAAATACCTTTCAAATGAGGGTTGATTGCACTGATTAAAGATGGTGTGGAAGAAAGTATGCCATCTCATTTATTCAAAGAAACTGATTTATGAAGAATTTCAGTCCATTGTAGACACGAATACTCAGATTTTGGGGCAGCAAAGTCAAGACATTTTGAAGACCAAGATTGGCGAGGATGTTGGTGATATTTCAAGGTATAAAGAGCATACTAACGTGTCTTATTTATTGTTGCCTATTTATTTTCATCATGAGATGCATGCCAAAGTTTACATTATGGAGTGTGATGAACCATTGCTCCAAGTATATGTATGTGAGCATCTTGTGGATGATATATGGTGGCAAGTTTTAGTTCACTTGACAGGAACATGTGCCAGACTTGCGGATCACTTCAGCATGTTTTGTCTCTTGTGCATGACACTTGGACAAAATAATATCAGAATTGTTTGAGGGCAAGCAATTGTGAGAAGGGAGGATTGTAATATCCCCTTCCCATTCAAAGACCTTTGGCCTATTTTGTCAACCCGACGGCCAAAGGAAAAATATAAGGGTGGCTTAAGTTATATTTAATTATTATAAAGTGCCATTAATAAAAGAAAAAATATATATAGAGCACTTATAATAATTTATGACTTAATAATTATTAAATCAATGATGGAAAAGGCCCAAATATAAATTGTTACCCATCCTAGGTGAAAAGGCGACTTGCCTTAGAAGGGGGAATGGGAACATAGAAAGGATAAATGCCCATTTTACTATGTATTTCCCGTAAAAATGTGACTTGCATTAAGAGAGAAAAAGTTGTTGGAAAAAACATTTAATATGGAAAAATATTAAATGCTTGCATAGGGAAAATCCTTGGGAACTAATTGGATATTGTAGAGGTTGTTTTGGGTCTCTTCTTCCTTTATAAGGAGAAGTCGACTTGAAGGAAGGATATTCCATACCATTTGATATTTTCTAATTTGTGTCTTAAGCTTGTAGCTTATGCATATTCTTTCATGTGCAATCGTTGTTTGCAAATATCCAACTTGTGGAGTAAGATCCCACAGGGGACCCTAGCTTCGGTGGTGAGAGATCTATCCCTAGCTAGCGGGACATTCTTCGGTAGTGAGAGATCTACCCTAACTTGTCAATTTTGGAGTTGAATTGATGCCCTAAATGCGCTGGGCGACCTACTTTTTTAGGGCAAAATTAAGGTTTCGTGTTTCTTGTGCGAAAACTATTTTGGAATATTATTCTTCATATTTTTGTGGCCCAAGATCCAAAGTTTCAGCTCATTTGGACTTCTCTAGCAAAAGATATTAATTTTAGAAGTTTTCAAGCTGTTTAGGGTACACTGTAAATTTCTGGCAACATTCTCATTATTTGAAAAATTCCAAAAACAGTTTTATAATATCTGTTATTGTATTAGCAAGCTCCATTTAAAATTTTAAGAGATTTGAGCAAGTATTTTTGGAGTTATCCATTATTTTCTATTCGCTGCCCTAGATTTAATTTTCTGCAAAAATCATATTTCTGTTTGGCTGCAATTTGTCTGTATTTTGCATATTTAAAGTTGGGATTGCCTAAAATCTGTTTAGGGGTAAAATAATGTCCATTGGGGACATTACATGTGCACTTGGTTCCATTTTGCTATAATTACCCTTACATGGTATATGCATGAACAAAATTTGCATATTTTGTCTCTAATTGTTTGTAATTATGGTTTGGAATCTTTAAAATGTCTTGTTTTTATTAAATTGTAATATTTTATGTATTTTTTAGTAAACCGGTTCATAAGTTTTAAACCGGTCCGGTACCAGTCCAATTTCGGTTCGGTTCTGCTCCGACCCTCAGCCAAGTCCGAGTCCGGTTCTGATTTTTAAAACATTTTCCTAGGGATAAGGGGCATAAAAATATGTCCACATTTGTAACATAAGTTGATCATATAGATCCCCAGTATACCCATGTTTGCTTTTGTGTACACCACCTGCATACGGTAAGAAGATTCTTTAGTCAAGTTCTAATAAAACATATGGCCCCATTATTCATGTCACTGACGGTACACTAGGAAAAGAAATTTATTATTAAAAATGTCTCATATACTTATTAGATGAGAGGATCTCCTCAAAAATACATGAACTTATGATTCTCAGAAATGGCTACACTTTTCTACATCAAAAGTACATTTTTGCAGGGTAACCTTTGAGCATGGTTTACAATCTCTAAACAGGATATTCAACCAGGATATCTGCAGTACATTTTGCAGATTGTGTGAGACAGACATATAATGCAGGAGTAGTCCAGCTATTACATTTCAGATTTTGTCCCTTGCTGTAGCCTAACTAGTTGACCATATTCACCATCAGGATTATTGAGAAGCTGCGAATGGGTACCTTGCTCCTTGACCCTTCCACCATGAAGCACCGCAATCATGTCAGCATTTTGAACTGTTGAAAGCCTGTGTGCTACTACAATGCTAGTTCGACCCTGCATTAGTTGATCCAAAGCAGATTGGACTACATTCTCTGATGCTGCATCCAATGCGCTGGTTGCCTCATCTAAAAGAAGAATGGCAGGATTCTTTAAGATTGCCCTCGCAATTGCTACTCTTTGCTTCTGCCCTCCAGAGAGTTGCAGTCCTCTCTCACCAACACTCGTCTGATAACCTTCAGGTAGGCCACTAATGAAGTTGTGTGCATTTGCTGCTTTTGCAGCTTCTACTATTTCAGCTTCAGAAGCTCCATCTTTCCCATACCGAATGTTCTCATAGATGGTTGTTGCAAAAAGAGCAGGCTCCTGTTGCACCAGACCAATTTTCTGTCTCAAAGACCTGAGCCTAAGTTTCCTGATATCATTCCCATCTATGAAGACTGCCCCTGATATTGGATCATAAAACCTCATTAGAAGGGATACCACTGAACTCTTGCCTGAGCCACTTGGACCTACCAGAGCTAGGCTTGTTCCTGATTGAATGCGCAAACATAAGTCGTCAAACACAACACTATCTGGTCGAGCAGGATAGCTAAATTTCACATGGCTCAGTTCTATGTCTCCCTTGACTTCTGTGACCTCCTCTGCTGTAAGATCCTCAGGTTCTATCTTAGTTCTTCTATCAAGGATCCTGAAAACAGGCTCTAAAACTTGAGACCCCTTGAGAATATCTGGAGCAAGAGCCAGTGTCTCGGCCACACCAAATGCTGTGATGACCAAAATCATGAATGCTTTCATCACATGTCCAAAGTCAGTTTCACCTTTTTTAACTAGCACGGATGCATACCAAAATGCAAGGCCATAAGATCCAAACTGGCAAAGCTGGGAGGTGCCATAGCCTAACCCAGCTATTTGACCACGCAAAAATTCTTTTTCTTCGGTTCAATGAGTTCTATAGCAAAAAGACCAACAACTCTCTCTTGTGCAGAAAAAGCTACAACTGTGCGAATGTTGCTCACAGCTTCACTGGCTACCACACTTGCTTTAGAATATGCTCTGCTGAAATCTCCACAAAATCCCTTCATAAAAAGTTGCTGCAAATAAAAGAAAAAGACAAAATTAAATTCAAGAGACAATTGCGTCAATCATCTTCTTTGTCGCTTGACATGGTCAAAACTCAAAAATAGAATTACCTCGCTTACTGCAGCACCAATCAGGAGTGGAAATGTTGCAAGGATAACTGATGCTATACGCCAATTTAGCATGAATGCAATAATGAATGCAGTCACTGTAAGTGCTGAATTCTGCACAATCGTAGACATTCGATCTGCAATAGCACCTCTAACTAATGTCGTATCGGATGCCAAACACGATGTCAACAGTCCACTGCTATTTTCAGTAGAATCAAACCAGCCTATCTCGTTTCTTAAAATTGCTGGAATAAATGCAAGTTACAAGATGATCAGATCAAGGAATATTTTTGTTTTCCATGTCTCTATTAGATTTTCGGCACGCCTCTTCATGTAAATGGATTCAAACTACTCTGCTCAATTTACTAAATAGCAAAGATGGATAATTCCATATGTACCTGAGAACATCATTTCTCGGATGCGGATAGTGAGTTGTTCTCCCATTAAGGTATAGAAATAGTGCTGCAATAAATATATCAGCACGGTAGCAACTGCTGCTCCACTGAATATAACAGAAATTTTCTCGACTTCATGCTTGATATGCTGCTTGTCGGGAGAGTAGAAGGTGACTAAAATATGAGTGATGCCAAGAGCAAAAAATGGTACCTCCACACCTGCCATTATTGCACCAAGCGTTCCAAGTATGGCAAAAGGCCACTCTGGCATATTCAGTTTAAGCAGTCGCCAGATTGAAGGCCTCCTTAATGATTGTGATTCTTTACCTTTTGGGCCTTTGATTAGTTTGATATTCAAATCTTCGTTTGCAATATAATCAGATCTCATGCTATTAAATCCAGATCTGAAACTTTGAGAGGAAAATAAGGATTCAAGGGAGTGCCTACAGAACACCATACGAAAGGTCATTTCTCAAGAACGTTTCATTTGAAAACAAAGAAAGAAAGATAATTTATTAATTATATAAGTAGCAAAACCAAAAATAATGTCTACCTGGATTGCCTGCCACTTTCAAATCCTCCATGTGTGGGTTCACTTTCTGCAGCTTCTTGGAGCCGCACGAGAGCTATATACGCCCCATCTTGCCCTTTGGATATTAATTCCTGGTGTGAACCACTTTCTACAACTTTGCCATTTTGTACAACTACAATGGTGTCAGCATTTCGAATTGTTGACAGCCTATGAGCCACAACCACTGTGGTTCGGCCTATCATAATTTTGTCAAGAGCTTGCTGAACAATCCGCTCTGATTCTGCATCCAATGCGCTTGTTGCTTCATCCAAAAGTAAAATCTTCGGACTCTTCAGCATTGCTCTTGCAATAGCTACTCGTTGCTTTTGCCCTCCAGAAAGTTGTGTTCCTCTCTCACCTACCTGCTTGTAAGATGATATGATTGTTAATCAGATTCAAACTCGACTGGATACTGGAACTAAAAATAGTAAAAAAAAACATTTAAGCCTTGCTGGTAATTGCACCTGGGTGTTGTACCCATTGGGTAGGTTTTCTATGAAGGAGTGAGCATTGGCAGCCTTTGCAGCTTCTATAATCTCCTCCATGCTTGCATTTTCCTTGCCATACAAAATATTTTCCATTATACTAGTTGCAAATAATGCTGGCTCCTGACTGACCAAACCAATCTGATCCCTTAACCACTTCAGTTGTAGGCTTCTCAAGTTGTGCCCATCCAATAGCACTTCACCTACATCGATGAAATATGTCAATGAATTTCATAATCTACTTGAACATGAGTTTAAGTGACAAGGAATTTTTTTCCTCTTCCCACGTATTTCTGAGATTCACCCCACTTCAACCAGAATAAGATTTTAAGACAATCATCACCATGTTGTGCATAATTGTATTTTATTTGCTAATATCCATAAGTTGCAAAACTTTCATCTCCATCTAAACTTGGCAATCAAGGAACATAAGGATGCAAATATATGTTTAGAATATTTGGTTGTAATTTACCTGCAGAAGGATCATAGAAACGCTCAATTAAGGATATAATTGTGCTTTTTCCAGACCCACTGTGACCAATAATCGCTACTGTCTTGCCAGCAGGAATTGAAAGGCAAAAATCTTGGAAGATAATATCAGGTCGAGATGGATATCTGAAGCAGACCTTACGTAAATCGATGTGCCCCTCAACATGCGGTAAAGTCTCACCTTCTAGAAGGTTGTAACTCATTGCTGGCTCCTGTTCAATCATTTTTAGAATATTGTATGCAGCTACTTTGCCCTTACTGAATGCACCCACGTTTGGAGCAGCTTGACCAAGAGCACTGGACATGAATAAAACAAGAAACAAAAAAAATTAAAATCAGAAGACGAAAGCATGCAGAAAAAATGCAGGTTTTGTTATTCAAAGATTTCTGGATTTGATTGTAATCTTCTAAAAGCTTACATTCCACTGATAATAACATTGAAGATGGTTGTGAATGCTTCGCCACCACTGGTTTCTCCATGTCTTACGAGGACACCCGCATACCAAATTAGCAATGCCCATGCACCAAACTGTAATCCATTTGTAAAGCCCACACCCAATCCTTTGGCAAGACCCCTTTCTTCCCCAACTTTAGGGTAGTTTCAAGAGCCCTTGCATAAGCTTGAATAGCCTTGGTCTCTCCCACAAATGAATACACAGTACGCACTTGAGAAATTGCCTGTTCTTGAGGAGGTAAAAATATTGGTAATGTCAAAGTCGTTTAAAACTGCAGCAATACCTTTTCTTTATCAATTCAATGAGAATGGTGTGAATTCCTTGACAAAAATTAGTAACATAAGATTCCAATGGAAATAATCTCCTAAATTTTAAATTATAAATTCTTGCGAAGCTTACGTTAATCACAAGAAATGACTTGGAAAGCTTATGAACATAGAGAACAGTGAACATGATCACATATATTGGTAGAACGATAACAGTATGAACAGAGGAAAATTCATAGACTATATTCTAAAATTTAATGGATTTCTCTGTTGACACCACAATAGACCTATAAAACCAGAAGGATTAATAGAACAATATAATAATATAAATAGATATTCTGGACCAACTTTTATATACACCTTAGTTTTCACACTTACTATTGATTTCTCTTTGCAGACTGTTGGCACATTCACCTCTTTAAGTGTGTGCCTTAAGAATTGTACCAAGAGCAGGGTTTGGGCTGGTAAACAATATCTAGTGAGAGAGTCATCGTGGCACTTTCTCTAACTTGCCCTAGCATGCCTTCCTACTACCTTCCTACTTCAACTTTACGACCACTTGATACCCTCTTTGCTACAACCTTTGCATTATCTTCCTATAGCACCTTTAGATACTCTTCATACCCTATCCAAGTGTTTGCTCTACCTCCATTTTATATCCTCCCCTTTTACCTTTACTGGACTGTTTGTAGCTGACAAGTCAAAGCAATCTGGTAGACACCTATTTCCAGCTGACTGCATCAACCATGGTCAATGTCGTCAACTTTGTTGAGTGATGACTTCATGTTAAGTTCTCCTATAAATAGACATCATTGTTGCCATTTCTCAAATATATCATTGTATAATCCGCTCTACCTTCAATCACAAATCTGCCCTTAAAGGTTTAGAAGGTTTAGGGTCTTAGTGGTGCTTATATTTGGAGGTCACCATTGGAGAACTGGGTTATTTCCAGCTGACTGCATCAACCATGGTCAATGTCGTCGACTTTGTTGAGTGATGACTTCACGTTAAGTTCTCCTATAAATAGACATCATTTTTGCCGTTTCTCAAATATATCATTGTATAATCCGCTCTACCTTCAATCACAAATCTGCCCTTAAAGATTTAGAAGGTTTAGGGTCTTAGTGGTGCTTATATTTGGAGGTCACCATTGGAGAATTGGGTTATTAGGAAGAACAAGAATAAGAGTTACACCAGAGAGGTGTACTTTAGTCTAGCGTGCCTTCGACTACCACTTCATACCCTCAATACTACCACTTTCACATCAACTTCCTATGGCACTTTTCAGATCCTCTTCATACCCTATCCAATTGTTTTCTCTACATCCTTTCTCTCTCCTCCTCCTACCTTTAATGGACTGTTTGTGGCTGACTAGTAGACACTTGTTTCAAGTTGACCACATTGACCATGGTCAATGTCATTGGCTATGTTGAGTGTTGACTTCACGTTACGTTCTCCTTTGAATAGGCATCATTGTCGTCATTTCTCAAATATATCATTGCATAATCCACTCTACCTTCGCTCACAAATCTTCCCTTAAAGGTTCAAGAGGTTTTGGATCTTAATGAAGCTTATATTTGGAGGTCACCATTGGAGCATTGGGTTACTACGAGCATCAAGGTTAAGAGTTGGACCAAAGAGATCTTTCTTAGTTTTTGGAGCCCCCAAATTTGGTCTAGTTAGGACTTCACATTATGTTCTCCTATAAATAGGCATCATTGTTGTTATTTCTCAAATATATCATCGCATAATCCATTCTACCTATACTTGCAAATCTTCCCTTAAAGGTTTAAGAGGTTTAGGGTCTTAGAGGAGCCTATATTTGGAGGCCACCATTGGAGTATTGGGTTACTAGTAGGATCTAGAATAAGAGTAGAACCAAAGAGGTCTACCTTAGTTTTTGGACCATATTTTTGTGTATTGGCTCCTCCTTTGGCACAACACTGGGAAATAGTGTCATGGCTGATTCATATCCTCTATACAAGATCTCAAAATTGGTGACACATCGAGCAAAACAGTCATAATTCTGGATTTCCTGTTCACATATTTGAACTTTTTGCATAAATCTGAAAAATAAAAAAATCTGAAAGAAACCAGAATTTCTCATTTTGCATAAATTTCAATTTCAACATAAGTCTGCTTTCTGAACCAGATTTTTGTGTATTGACCCTTCCTTTGACACAACACTAGGGAATAGTGTCATGGACGATTCGTACCTTCTATACAAGACCTAAAGTGAGTGCCATTCGACAGTTATCAGCACCCCACAAGGAACCAACTTAATGAGTTGACTCTACACCCCCACAGCACCGTCTAGGACATTATGAGTTGACTGCTTGCCTTTAAAGAAAGTAATGGAAATCTTTCCTCCAACAAGGTTGGTGAATGTCCTGTGCAATCTCAACATAACTTTCATTACTTGATTCGCTTGTGTGTTTTGGAGGTTTCTACTTCTTTGAACAAAAAGTCTTTCATCTTATGGTGAAAAACAGGGCAGGTGATTCTATGCTAAAAATCTGAAGGCATGAAGCTGACTCCTTGTCTATAAGGTTTTCAACACCATCCCCAAAATAGATTTGATGTATTCAATTGATCAAACCATTGGTCTGAATTGTAGTTACAAATACACGGTAGCAAATCTGTACAACTGTGAATGGCAATAACGTCTTCACCAGCATATTTTGGGATTTCTATATCGCAGATTTATATTATGGTGTACAGAACAGGAATGGATCAAACCATTGGTCTGAATTGTAGTTACAAATACACGGTAGCAAATCTGTACAACTGTGAATGGCAATAAGGTCTTCACCAGCATATTTTGGGATTTCTATATCACAGATTTATATTATGGAGTACAAAACAGGAATGGATCTATCCCCAAATGTATTGGAATTTTCTATTTACAATGCTATTTTGTAGAATTTTTAAAATTCTGATTCTATTTGTCTTACAGTTACAGAAAACACCAATATTAATATACTTTTAACATGGTCATAAAGTGCATCCGATGGTGTATCCTCACTTAGATGAAGTCGATGGTAAGGATCAAAATGGAAGTACAAGTTATGTTATCATGAAAAGCCCTAATAACTTTAACCGGAAAGCTAAAATCAACAGTCAACGAATGGCAGATAGAACTTTCCATTTTAAGGTATTATAACACATCCACAGAAAATGCAATCACTAATCATGTTTTAAAAATATATGATGGAACAGATAAAAAATATCTTGTTTTGCATTATTGTGCGTTATCATATTTTGCATTATTGTGTGTTATCATGCTTTGCATTATTGTGCTAGTTGATGAAAATAAGCACATAACTGACATTTAGATTATTTCCAATTCATATTAAATTTCTTCCCAAGGTCTCATTTATGCTGGCTTGAAAAAGTTATTTGGTTCTGCATTGTTTTTTCTTTTCCACAAGAAACAATGGAACAAAATGAATCCGAGTACACATACATCAAATGATATGCAAAACATGTGTGACTGGAAAGAAAGATTTCAGAACACAGCCTTCAAATGTAAGATAAGGTAGATAATCACCTCTTCTGCCACTTTTCCAGCCTCAGCATATGATACTTGGCTTTTTTTTTGACAAACCAGTCGTGGCTGCAGCATATGCACCTCCAGCAATAGCCATCAAGGGAACAACTGCAACAGTAAGTAGTGTAAGCTGCCATACTGAGGAGAAGCCCACTGCAAATCCAACTACGAATCGAGCAATATAATGCAAAAACTGGCCCACCTGCATCCTCACAAAAATTAAAAAATCAAACCTTCTCACATCCTGCTCAACACACATGTTATCAGGTCTGCATTTACTCCATGCGAAGAACAGTACAATCAATATTTTAGTAGTCTCGTGCATCTTTCAAGTTCTTACATTATAAACATTGTGTATCAGCCTTTTGATTTGATCTTATTTTATGATTAAACAAATATTTATGCAACAAAAAATGAGCACGTCAATATTAGTTATTACAACAAAAAGACTGCAAGCATATTAATCTGAAATTCAGATTAAAAATATTTTGTAACAGCCCTTTGACTTCATGTTATTTTCTGAGCAAACAAAGATCTATCTATAAGGTATTTTTATGCGAAAAAAAGAAATTGTGGCACCTGTACAAGCATATATGACAAGCAGAAAGGGCCATAGAATGAAAAAGAAATTGTGGCACCTGTAGAATCCGCGTTAACCATTTAGATGACAAAAATTTCATATAAGAAGTTGAGAACCAAGCATGGGACACATGCCACAAAATATCCTAGTAGCTATCTTAAAGACAGGGTGAGTACAAGGCCTTCTTTAGGTCACTCCTCGAGGTCATCAATACACCCAAATACTTTATTAGCATTCACTATTTTAACACCACCACACCACTGCTTCTCTCCATCATTAGATTGTACCTATTACTGGTATCTGGCTCCATAAGGACTGGCTGCCTTAGAGAGCTTTGGTTAATCTCTTGTGGTGTTTTCGTCATGTTTTGTAACTATTGGAAACCTTTAAATCCTGGAAGAAATAAGATCTGTCAGCACAAATTATTGCCTCTTAAGTCGACCTAGCTGCTTCGGAAGTCTATTTTTTTCCTTTCCTTCATCAGGTATGTTCCAGAGAAACAAGTTTAGTCAATGCGTTTGTAGCCTTGGAAGACTGAATATAAATATTGTGTTGTCTTTCAACATTCTTCAAGGTTAAAATATCTTCATACACATCAGTAATCTCTCCTGAGGAAGCCCAACATCAATTTTCTCAGGGAAATATTCCTAAAGACCAAAAGCAGCTGATTTGCAATAGGAAGATTAGTTACTTTTAGACCCAAAATATTCTTTTGACTTTCATCAATGTTTTCTGTGACTTGCCATGTTCGTGTGAATTGATAAATTGAACTTGATGTTAACCAAGTATTAAGGAATAAAGGTTCAAGATAGTATTTTACAGAATGGTCTAAGAAGCTATAAGGAATGGAGAAAAGGGAATATTTTATAGCCCAAGTTTCGTCTACAAAAAGAAGGAAAATAACTACAAAAGGCAACCATTGAATGCATGTAGGACTTCTCTGGTGTTTGAATCTTGTAACCATGGGAAATCATATAGTTGGATAAGAGGGACTAACTGAGGTGGAAAAGCCACATGCAAAGAAACCATAATTAGGTATTAAAGAGGGGATGGGACCTAACTCGGTTGTGATGTCCTTTGAGGAGGGCTTTACACTCAAGTTGACCACTTCCATGTCAAGAAAAATGAAATCAATGAATCATAGTTCAAGTGAGATCAATAGTCAAGGAGATCTATATCGAACTTTCAGTTAAGCTATTAAGTTCATCATGAAAACAGTTATGTGATAATTGCTTTGCTTTCAAATAAAATTTCTCATTCAAAGTTTTTGGCACCATAAGAACTACAGCACTACTACAACAGAGCAAATCAATGAGGAACTAGTCAATTGCAGTTACAAGGGAAAATATATAGATAATAATAGTCAACGAGTGTTATAACAAACCCTCGGGCTATTAAATTCATCATAAGAACTATGCTGCTGGGATACATCGCCACTGTAGTTTCTGCCTGGAAACGTACATGATATGAATCACAATGACAAAATGGCAAGTAAACATGCCCGAATCACAATGTTTTCACCGGCACATGACAGAAACAGCAGCACAGATACTTTAAACAGACAAAAAAATTTAAAAAGTAAAATATTCAAACAAAAACCTTAAACTTCTAGAACACGCCATGTTAAACCTATATAAACACACTACATACTGATTTTGAGGAGTGGAGCTACTGGGAGTGGCGTTCGTGGAATTAGTGAGAGTGGCATTCATGGAGCTGCTAATCCTGAGGAGAATGTAGATGATTTATTCTAGATTATAATCATTTGCATTTACATTTTGTCTTTGAAGTTTGAACCTCAGCTATAACACATGATACGTCACATGATTCATGAACATATTAAATTGTAAGCATGTTGAATGTTTTGATATTTCATCAATACTATTAATTTTAAGTGTTGTATGCACTAAAAATGAGTAGTAGGCATTTTTTTATTATTAATAAATGTTATATTTTTATAAAATATTGTATGCACATTTTCATACCGTCATATACCCAAGGGATTTTGAAAATATGCATTCCACACTTAGGACACCTTTCCGTTTCCGTCTCGTGGAAATGTAGAGAACAAATTTGTGATAATTGCCTTGCACAGATTTTAAATGAAATTTCTTCTTCAGAGATTTTGGCACCCTAAGCAATACAACAGTACTCCTACAACAGAACAATACAATGAGGAACTAGTGGAAAACTATGTAGCTGCATTTACATCATTCCCAGACATGAGCAAATACCTTCGAGGACAAACAACCTGTGTTAAATGCTATGACAGCTGGTTGTCTTGTGCTAGTGAATGTGACCTTAGATCTAATGCAATTCTATAGGGCTGAGATTGGAATCAGAATAGGACAAATTTAAAAACAAGGGGATTGATTAGCCGCTTTAACCTAGCTTTGGTCTCATGCAACTCACTCAAGGCGTAGTCTGATTTTGATGCATTAAATGTTATTGCAATTATGCCAAGTAATTAGATCTTTACCTACATTTGTGGAAGATTGTACTACATAAGGAGTGATTTTCAATCATTGAATATGCTTTTCTAGCATCAGCGATTTTTATTTTATTTTGCCATTTGGCTTGAAAATAGTGTCTAGTTGCCAAAGTCTCAGAAAACAAGGGAAAAAAAAACTTGGAAACTTGTAAACATATGTGACATACATATGCATAATTTTTTGAGAAAATCCCCTTCAAATAAATTAAATACTTTCAGTTTTTCTTACATCTTACCTAGAGTTAAAATGCAAAATAAGCGAAGGCAAATTTTATGAACATTAGAAAAGAAATCATACCAATCATCTGCAAATTTACAATGCATACCTTCTCACTTATTGCATCTTGTACAACCACTATGTCATTAGAAACACAACTGATAATTTCTCCAGTGCTACCATTTGTATCAAAATAACTAACATCTTGGCTCAATGCGGATTTCAAATAGCACATTCTCATGCGGCGGATTGCCGTTCCCCTGTTTGCATCCAACACGATACCTCTGCAGAAAATCATACAATCAGTCAATCATGTATCTCTACTAAAGGTTGGTGAACGTTCAACTAAACTATGAATTGTGCAAGGCGTGTATTCTGTTGCTGCATGTCCTTTACACTGAAAAAAGCAAGCATCAAGACCATAACTGTGATTATTTTTAATTAAGTGGAGTGCCAAAACCCCTTGGAAAAATATCCAGACCAACAATTCCATATCAAACCATGCAAAGCTCAACGCTTGGATCAAAATCAACACATACCAAGCCATCCTAATGCCATGATGACAAGTCCCAAGTACAAGAAGTGGAGAGCATGCTGCAAAAGTTAAGACAAATTTAGATATCGTGTTCAATCTTTAGTTAAGAAAAAACAAAATGTTGAACTGTCCTATTAATAATTCATTTCCTAACAAGCAATTAAACATTCAAAGTAAGAACACGATGGAAACAGGACCAAGAGTAGTAATTGCGACAGAAACAGCAATTGAGGCTAGAGTGGTGATTGAGGCAGCAAAGAAGCCATTTTGACTTTGCCTTCATCATTCAGACTTGAGCAACAAAATAAGTAAAATTAAAATTGCGAGCGCATGAATAGGCGAATGTGTGGGTGCAGCAAACGACGGAAGATGGTTGATAAGAATCTGCAACCAGCAGCCTTTTCTCTCAATTCAAAAGGGTCAGGTCAGACAAAGGAAAATGGGGAAATCAGGCTTTAGGAACAGATGCATATTAACACTGCAAATGGATCAGAGGACAAGATGGTCAAATGTTTAGCAAATAAATACAGCAATTAACGTCCTAGGGAAGAACAACCAGGTTGGCAATTTATCTGTTCAAGTGGCACAGGGAATTCCCATCATTTATGGCTCTCATCAAACCCTAATTAGGAATATCCAAAATTTGCATATCGTGTCTTAATCTGAAAATTTATTGGAGCCTGGCCTAGGATAGAAGAACTGAAAAAATGGACCAAAAATAGAGATCTTGCCCTGGATCAGAAATCAGGTCTTTTGTTAAAGGCTATTGGCTACTGACTTCACTATTCAACCCAGGAGGAGCTTCTATAAAATGCGCATATGTGGATCCACTTCTTTAAACTCCCTCCAAAGTTTTGGAAGGAACGGATTCTGAAACAGCTAGCAGTACATATTGGGGAATATATCTGTATTGCAGATGTAATCAGAAGTGAAGAATTATCTAGAATATATCTGTATTGCAGATGTAATCAGAAGTGAAGAATTATCTAGAATATATCTGTATTGCAGATGTAATCAGAAGTGAAGAATTATCTACCTATGCTAATGTATGTGTAAGAGTCAATCTAGAAAAGCCTATCACACAAGCAATCAGTGTATGTTCGACCTTTTGTGTATACCATTAAGAGATTGATTACAAATGCTTTCCCTTTAAATGTTTCAACTGCCACAAGATTGGCCATGTCTTGAGGGAATCCCCAGCTTTATCAAAAACCCTAATCCAGTTCCATTGGCAAAACCCCATGACAGCCTCAAGTAAGATTAAAAAAGAACAAGCCGCCTAGAAATTAAAAACAAGGCCACGCTAAAGGAACATTGGAGGAGCAGGGGAAAGCATTCAAATGGAAAAACCATGGTAGATTCTTTAAGAAGGAATATTCTAAATGTGATCAAATGCAGATGCCTCCTTCACTTGATCAAGAGACCAAGGATACAGAACCCTATGAGAATGGTGTTAAGAACCTAAAGGAACCAGAGGCGCTGATCATCGGTTATATTGCCCCTGAAACTAATGGACCAGTCAGCACGCAACCTGAGGCTCAAATTAGGCAGCCATCAGTTATCCACTCTCTATGGTTAGTGGAGATCACAGAAAACTGAGTTAAAGGATCCTACTCCAACCCATCTTCAAGCAGTCACAGTGGGAAACTTTTGGAACATAGCATAGATCTTCCAAATTTCCAATATCCCTAAGAAAAGGTGAGTGATTGATTGCTAAAATGGTTTCTTCTCCAGCTATAAAGTCTTAACACGAAACTCAAGCACACTCAGAAACTGGACAACATATAACAGTCATAACCTTCACGATGGGTGGAAGGAAGAAGCCTTCTACCAAAGGGGCAATGAAGATCCTTAGCTGGAATGTCGGAGGGCTGCCTGGATGCCTCTTATGAATTCCGCTTGGTTAAGTGACCAATGGGTGAACACAACCTAGATATAGTCCTTCATGAGAAACTAAATTAAGCAACCGGGATTTTGAGATCTTAGCGAATGGGCTGCGGAAGAAATGTGCATGGAAATAGTTGATGCTTAAGGTTCAGCTGGTGGCCTATCAATAATATGGAATCCCAAGTTTTTCTTGGGTACTTTGATTGCTCACTCTCCTTGTATGTTGAATGTCAGTATGAAGACCCTAAAAGGCAGATTATATTTTACCCTTTCAAATGTGAATGGACCTATCATCATTCTCAGCACCCATGAAGAGAAAGTAAGGATAACCCTATCTTAAAGAACTCTTGATTTAAAGCATAATGTTCTAGCAACGCTCTGATTGATATTGAAACAAAGGGTCTTT
This sequence comes from Taxus wallichiana var. yunnanensis, assembly GCA_018340775.1. Taxonomy (NCBI): domain Eukaryota; kingdom Viridiplantae; phylum Streptophyta; class Pinopsida; order Cupressales; family Taxaceae; genus Taxus; species Taxus wallichiana. The sequence goes on from CM031236.1 coordinate 534,474,075, forward strand.
GCACCTAAACTAACTGATGTCATAGGGAACATGATCTTGTAGAGATTGGACAAATTTCTTATTAGCTCAGAATGGTCACATCAAGGATGAGATTCCAATACGATATATGGATGTTTGTTGGATCAAACCAGTAGCCCATATCATTATCATTGGCCCATATCATGATCACTGAAGAATGATTACCGACCTAGAGGAATCCCCTTTACTATGGAGGTTATGTGGTTCAAAACCCCGTTTTCAAGGAGAATTTGTGGAGATGGTGGAAAAACTCAAAGAAAGAATAAAAACATTTACTCTATCCAAAAAACTCATGAATGTCAAGAAATAAATTAGAATTCAGAAGAAGACTAAATTTGGAAACATTTTCCAACAAAAAATATACAGTATCAGAAAAGTTGAAACAAATTCAGGAGCATGTAGTAGTTGCAAGACTTAACCAGGAACTAGTGGAACAAAAGTATCTTGATGGCATAATTCCAGCAAGTATTGCGAATAGAGGCATTGCACTGGAAACAAAAATCCAGATTCAAATGGCTTAAGGAAGGTGAGAGAAACACCAAATTCTTCCACCTGTTAATTGTTGTCAGAAGAAACTATAACAGAATTGAAAAAATCACCACTCCGGATGAGGAAATTCTCACTGATAACACCAGAATAAGCCAAGAGACCGAGTATTTATTATAGACAGAACAGGTGATCAGGAGGAACAATTGGATAACATCCCAGCTATATTAACAGAATCAAAAAATAAGAATATGATGAAACTCGTTGAGAATGAAGAGCCAAAACTGCAATTTTTCTTTAGGTCCAGAAAAAGCTCCTGATCCTGACGGATTATAGGCTGGGTTCTTCCAAAAACTCCAGCACATTGTTTGGGAGGATGTGGTTGTTGCTGTCGAAGAATGCCAGAAGAAAAGGGCGGCATTAAAAGAATAGAATTCTACTTTTCTTGCCCTTATTCCAAATAAAGAGGATGTTGTGTACTTTGACACTTTCAAGCCAATTGCCTTTTGCAATGCAGTCCATAAAATTGTCAGTAAAATCATGGTGAACCGATTAAAGGCTTGTTTGAAAAAAACTAATATTAGAAGAGCAATGGGGTTTTGCAGTAAGTAAGAAAATTCTTGATGGTGTAGTAGGTACCCATAGATAATCCACTCCCTTAAACATCGTAAGAGGGTGGGGATGGTAGTTCAGCTAAATCTGAACAAGAAATATGATAAGGTCAACTGCAGCTTCTTAGGGTAAGTATTGGAAAAGTTTAGATTCTTACAACATTTAAGAAAGTGGATTCACAGTTTCATCTCCTCACCCTGTTGTTATGTCGACGTGGGGTAAATGTGGTTCCCCCTGGCTTTTTCCAGCCACCTAAGCGTTAAGATGGGTAACCAAATATTCCCATCTGTTCGCTATTCTAACTGGAGTTCTGGGCAGATTGGTGACCAAGACTGTCCATTCTGCAGTGTTGATGGTAAATAAGGCGGCCTCTAATATTCAGCCCTGTAGATGTTACATTGTTGGGTGCACCTTCAAAAGAGGAGGGCAAAATTTTAAAGAGCGTAGTATCAAAATTCAAGATGACTGCAAGTCAAAAGATTAATTCCTCCGAATAAAAGCTTTCATTCAACATTTCAAGGGAGAAACAAGAAAGAACCCAGCAGATTCTTGGATTTGAAATTGGCTCTCTCCCAAGTTCATATTTGATTATTCCACTCATTGGTGGGAAAACCTCACCAGAGGTTTGAGAAATTGTGCTTGACAAAATTCAAGCTAAAGTATCCACCTAGAAAGGACAATGGCTCTCCTTTCAGGTAAAGCCCAACACAGTCAACCATCGCTGCAAGATGATGTCATTATTTAAAGCTCCTGCAAAGGTCCTAGGCAGAGACATGACTCTTCAAAGACATTTTTACGGGGTGGAATTGATGACAAAAAACAGTCTAGTTGCACATGGAAGAAGGTGTGTGTCCCTAAAATAAATGGTGAATTAGAATTTTAGATGAATGGGCTAATGAATAGCGCTGTGGGGTCAAAATTCTTCTGGAGGATGTATCAAGAACAGGGAAGGCTATGGATTCAAATCTTGCAAGCTAAATCCTTGGACTCTGGACAGTGCCTACACCTTTTTATGCATGACACTCTGCCCTGAGATTCTCCGATTTGGAATTTTATCTGAGGATGCAGGTCATTAATCATCATAAGACTAAGGTGGCAGCTTAAAGATGGATTTCAAGTTCATTTTGGAAAGATTCTCGGATCTAAGAAAGTCCACTGATTCATGGCGAGGATTTTCGGGATTTAGCATACTTTGCAATTTCTCAATGGGGATCAATGGTGAATGACTACATTTCAGAAGAAGAGGGATTCAAACATTAGAAAGCTCTAGAATGGCCAAATACTGTCATTATACAAATTGTTCAAAAATTTAATCACTTACTAGCTTGTACTCCAGTAACTCATTGTGATGGGCATTACAACTTGATTCAGGAAGGGAATAAAACTGGAAAGGTGACTATGAAAAGAATCTTCATCGCCATCTAAGAAAGTTCCTGTATATCAAGGTTTGGATCAATGTTGGCCTCCCAAGAGCTAATATATATTCTTATGGATATCTGAATCTCTTATAGCAAGAACCCTCAACTATAAAAGACTAATGCAAACAGAATACTTTGGGCCTGCTATCTATTCTCTCTGTAGAGAGAATGAGGAAACCAGCAATCATATCTTCAACCACAACCCATTTGCATGGAAGATTTGGGGATCCTTCCTTGGGCGATGGGGATTAAAATGGGTCTTAAAGAGACCCATTCGTCTGTTTGAGCAACAAAATGGGCAGTCAATTTGTGGGTTAAATTCACACATATTGCTATCAATCCACTGTTATGGTAATAACAGAGGAAAATTAATTCTTCATCTATTTTCTCCATTGCTCCCGTTTTAAAATAATTAACGCATAGGCAAGTGTGATGGTGAGAATGATAGAATTAAGATTGAGAATGGCTGCTAGAGAAAGAAATTGCTTGAGAGTGTTTATAATTATTTTCTCTGAGTTGAAGTTCTATAGCATATTCATAAAGAGAGAAGAAGATGAAAGTCATTTGAGTGAAAGCTTCCTTCTGTACAGTAAACTCAGTGTTCTAGATTTCTAGATTGAACTCTGAAGCCTCTTGCTCCATTTCAAGAAGGAAAGAGAAACTTTATTTTTGCATTCTCATTAGCTGCGGGGTTGCATTTTGGTTCTGCATTTAATTGGCAAAGTAGGAAAATGGGTCATGGTGTGATACTGCATCTGATGGTTGGAGCTTGCTGACTACCTGTGCCATTCAATCCAATTAATTGGGGGTGTTGGTCGGAGTTAAGCAATGTGTTTTCTGCAGGAGGTAGAAGGAGGGATGTCTCTTCACAGAAACTAAGAAATCTGGAGGTAGGCATGTGCATATGGGAGAATAGATAGTGAAGAGTGTCCATTTGAGAGAGATGTGACGTGTGTACATTCTGTCATGTTTTTGACTGCAGCATTGCATTTTCATCTAGTTTCTGGTCTCAAGCATGAGAAATGAGGAAAATTTGTCTAAGAATGGAAAATGCACAATTTCAGCTTCATTAGAAGTTTGAATTATGAAATACAGTTACTTGATAATGCTCCCAAAAAGGAAGTTGCAGCTGGCTTCAAAGATTATGATCTCTGATCAAAATTGGTGGAATGGTTGCAGTCTTGTTGTATATATTTTTCTTCACACTATCAAGAGGCCCCGACAGGATCATTTTTATCTGTCTGTGGCTGATATTTTAACTCAATTTTTTTGCAGGTCTAGGGACTCTTACCCTAGGTACCTTTAGCAAAAATAAATTAAAAGAACATATCTTAAATGCTGGTAGCCACTAAATGTATATTTTGTACAGCATTTATATTTGCTTGACACTAAAATATTTATTTGTTTGAATAATTTACTCGTCACATATACATCCAGAATACCAGCAAACTAGTTCAGTAGTTTCTAACATTGTGAAAATCCTATGGCCCATGTTTATCTGCAAAGCCCAAATAATTTTGCTCATAAACGTTATGAGAAGCCTTCAAGCTCATTTCAAGTTTTTATATGCAACCTGTGATTGCAAAGTTCACATTTCAGGCCTCGGGCATCCACAAATTTTCCCTTAAAAATGGCAAAAGGGTAGATAGCCGAATGTGCTTATAGGCCCTACCTTGTCTTACTAATTATACACCTGAATTCAAACAGACTGACAATGAAGTATGTAAATTATGATTACCTAGGAAATAAATTTCTGACAGCTTTCTGTACTCCTTCGCAAATAAGAAGTAAATATTTCACTGGGATAAAGATACCAAAAAAATGTAATAGTTCCTAAGAAATGCCAGCACCAGGTTTGTGAAACTTCTAAATTTTAAGTTGCAATCTTCAAATGACTCCAAGATCAATTGGGCACTCACCCATCAATATAGAAGTTCTAATAATAAAGGCAGGACCTTGATGTTTTCATTGTTTGTTATAACCTGCATCATGATGTATATGCTGAGCAAAGTATTTGAAATTTATGTTTTATGCATTTTCAAAACAAGTAGAGTGTAATAAACATTTGAAACTGATATCTTTTATGCCTATGAGATGTAGCTCAATTGGTTAAATGGTTGGGTTGTTTCTGTTACACCAAGTTCAATTTGTGCAGGCATCATTTGAAATGGGTATGTGGATATAGCCAATTGTGGCTGATTGTAATAGTGATTCATATCTCCCGTCAAATGCATTTACCCTTGGCCAGAAAAAAACTGATATCTTTTACATTTTTTTAACATAACATCAACATTGTTAACATAAATAACACTGCTTTCCCTATTTTTGTTTCTTTCTGGGTTGCTTATCAATAGCTTCATCCCAGATTTCTTTTCACAATTTTAATAAATAACTCAAATATCATCTATCAAATGCAGAGAGCTCAATTTCTTAAATCTCTCTTAAATGTTATAAATGTATAATCCACTACTAAATTCTACACATAATTCACTACTAAATTATGCACATGAAAGAGAATCTGATCCAGTGAAATGATGATGAATAGCCACTCCAAACTGTGCAAATGCATTTTCTCAACATCATTTAAAGAATCAAACTATGGAAACAACAATATAGTGTGAAAAAATTCTGAGCAAAAAGTTAGCAAATGGTTAGGAAAAATGCCCCGCCCAAAGGAGGTAAGAAAAACCAATAAAAGCAAATACCACATTGGAATAAAATCTAATGATAGGATGTAGCTACTCAGAGAGAGAAAAAAAAGTGGGTACCTTGCCAAAGACCCTGTCTTAGTATTTTGGTTATGTGTCCATGTATGGAGGAAGATAAAACAACATTCAAAGGAAAAGGAGTTGCAACAGCAACCCAAAAACCAAAAGCATTGTGATACCACCACCTCCCTCATCTTCCATACAGGGAATGGCTATGAAACCCTTGCCCTCACCATTCTCACACAGAACTGAACACCCTCAAATCAAGATAAATGACTAAACACAAGGAAAATTTGCTTTATTGAAGACAAGAAAAAATTTGAATTAAAATTATGTACCTCTTTAAAAAATTCTGATCCAGATATTTTTTTGTCTTCAACAATCACTATGCACTATTGTGGAATCTTGAAGCCCCTAAATAAACTGCTTTGAAAAATGAGCTCTTTAGAGCACTTTTATGTTGAATTTCCTACCATTTTTTATGAACTTGAATGTCTGCTCATTGAAAGAGTGACCTAGCATGGATTCAGTTTTAATGAATGAGCTAAACCAAACCAATTTCAGCTGTGCGCCCATATGTGTGTTGCATGTGTATATGTAAGGAAGATAAAAATAATTCAATATTCTGGGGAAGGGAAAGTATACACCCACATATTCCAACATCTATGGCATTAAATAATCGACATTGAATATTGAGAACTTGAAATTGATATAACAATTGAGAAAAAAACTGAAATATTAATGACAAATTGTAAATACGAATATTGATATACCATCGGTGATCGTGAAAATAATTTTTCGAAAATGTGGGGGACATCAGGACATCTCCGGCAACCTGGGATGTCCTTCAATATCCGGGGACACAATGACTTGCCGACATAAAAATGTGAAAAAATAGAGACATGGGCGGGCATCCCCTTTGTGTTCTTGTGCCCCCAAAACGCCCTAGACCGTCCCAAGAGAACAGGGGAGTCTGTGTACACACAGACACACACACACACACACACACACATATCCCTGGGGAACAGTGTGTGTGTGTCTGTATGTATATATGTATATATAGAGAGAGAGAGAGAGATATTATAGGCTAAGCCAGGCTGCTTGTGGAAACCAACAATAGGCAAAAATGCATTTACCTCGTACTTCGGGAGTAAACCCAACCTTGCTAATGCACCAGCACCTTGAAAAACTTTATATTTATTACACAGGACTAGAAATGCATATTACACATATCTGTGTATGGATCTCCCTCCATATGAGAACATTGGCAGCGGGAGAAAAGCAGGAGGGAAAGGAATACAAGGTCTTATACCAGAGCACTATGGTGAAGCAAAATGCTTTGCATTTGAGTGTCATATAGAGCAGTTTCTAGTGCAGCAGGACAAATCCAACCGCCCAGAGATCACACCATATTGGAGATAAATACCCACATATATAGACAAATACAATCAGGTCTCTACTTCTGAGCAATGAAGGCCTTCCCAGCAGTGTACGAAGAGATTAAACAATAACATGCCCCTCATGAATACAATTACCCAAAGGAAAAACCCAATTCAAATAATCAATTCCATTGTCAATCACCTCTAATGCTGGAAACTAAAAAGTGCATGACATTCATTGCTAACAAACACTAACAGTCTCTGAGAAATTCACATACCTTTGCAACCTGAGAGGCCATTGTAGTGGGGTCATTGGGATGTGCACCAAATGCATCAATAAGCTTCCCAAAGTATATGAAGAAAACAGGAACAGCTGCCCCATGCGCAAATGCTCCCACCGTCCCCAACACCATCAGCACATAATCCAGTGTGTCTGCAAATGAAAACAGCTTGTAGAAGGCCACACTTCCAACTGAATCACTCACTTCTTTCGACTTCTCCTCATTATGATGTGTTTTTCCACTACCCATTTCCAGTTCCCCGGTACCCTCAGAGTTGTCGGCCATTGTTTTGACAGTGGGAGCTTCAGGAGCTTCCATTGATACTGCAGGGTAAGTACTCTGAGTATGCTTGTACACTGTAGGGGGACTAAGCTCCATCCATTATTATTGTGGTGTTGCAAGTTCCAATGTACAACGTGTGTAACGTCTGTGCATGTGAGCGATCTATTATTTAATTGCAATGAAGCTTCCTGTTCATGTGTCCAGCCAGGATGATAATTGCGTCTTCACTGTTTTTGTTTGTAAGCTCGTATAGTTTATATCTTCTTTAGTTGCCCCACTTGCAAATGTAACGGACAAATGTAGTTGGCCGGCTTTAACGCATGTTACAGCAGAATTGTTGGACAACAATTCTTTTTCCAAAAATTGTGGGTAGGATTTAGATGTGCTATCAAATCTTGTTTTGCACTTATATTTTGATTTTAAAAACAAAAAGTTAGGCATGGGTGTATGAATCATCGACGTTTTTCAAAGGGATATTTATTTCTGAGATTTATATTTTAATGATCAAAGTACAACAAATTATTTTTTATTAATGTCATTTAAATTATAATATTTTTATTATTTTAGAATGATCAAAGTACAACTCATTTTTTTATTAATGCCATTTAAATTATAATTTTTTATTATTTTATAATTAATTTAAATTATTAGTATAAATATTGTAAATATATTTGTCAAATAAAGTCCTTATGGTCTCTATTCATTACTTTACATTATAGTTTTTAATTTTTATTGGACTTTTGATTCTCACCTTTCATAGATATTAATATTATTATCTTAAATATTAATTTGTCAAATAAAGTATTTATATTTAAAGTAATGTTATCAAAACTTTTGACAATTTTATGATAGATTATTATATTTATATTTTGGGAAAAAAATTTACCATTATGGTCAAAATAGACACCTATTTGACATATAAGATTCTCTTGTAAAAGTCCATAGTTAAATTTCATTAAAAATCCATAAATTGTCTTGTATGTACATTTATGTATGTGTGTGTGTACACATGTAGAAGAATATATATCATGATAAATTGTATCTTGTTGTGATAGTTTGGAGTGTATCATCATCTATACTCATGTGAATGCGTGTTTTGACAAAGTCTATTCTACCTTTGATTGTTTGAAATGCATGTTTATCATCACTCCATTGAATATGTGGATCCATGTTCACGTTTACTTCAGTTTAAATATTTGTAACATTTGACATATAGATGTGATATAGATTGTGAAGAGAATGGTGGCCCCCTCATATGTCAATGACAATAAGGATGACTAACCTAACATTAATATTGTTTGTGATGAGATTAATGTGCACACTTTAATGAAATTTATTCACTTTGATTATTTGGAATATGTGATTATTATTATTTAGATGAGTGTGTTTTGCTAAAAATATACTTTCAAACCCCAAAACTTCTTGGACTTCAAACCCCTTCAATTTAACATAATGTATCCATGTGTGTATAAGTAGGTCTTAAAATTATCATTGTAACTACAAACTATTGGGTGATTTTAAGCATACTCAAAATAGAAATATTTTCTAATCTATATACATTTTAGTGCCCATTATTTAGATATGATTAAACATTTTATAACTTGTTTTTTATATATTATCCAACCTAAAATTACAATTTAAGTTGTTTATATCTACACAAGTTGGTCCAATAAGTCACCTTAATTTATCATCAATTTTCGCAATTAAAACTTGAGAGTTAAATTTCATTATAAAATGAATGATATCATTTTTGATAAAATACAATGCTTTATTTAATTGTCATTATTTCAATATATCGATTGAAAAACAAAGCTAAAATTTTTAAAAAAAGATAACTAATCGGCTTCAGCCTTATGATCCCAAAAGATGCCTCCATAATCTCGGGTCTCATAAGGATACATCTATTTTAAGTTTTGGAGATCTTAAAGCTTAGGGATATGACCAAAAGATTGTTCCTTCTAATGAGGGGTTGTATGGTTGGAAAAGTTTCAGAATTTTTTCATCAATAAAAATATATATATACATGAAAATAACCTAACATTCTAAAACTAGATTGTCTTGGTGTTTGAGCCAATGTAGGGAGAGAGAGATATCTTCTCAAATGACCTTAATCAATGGTCTTTGTAATCATATTTTATAGAGCAATATAGATTTTTTTTGTTAAACTTATTTTATGTTCTTAATGACATCATTTGATGGTATGTTTAGAAATAAAAGTTGAGGGTGGTCATTGAAGGTGACATTTGTGGCGTGTTTGGTATTGTTTTTTAAAAAAAAATATTCATATGTGATATTAAAATTGAACTACTCATGTATCACAAAATATGTAAAAACATGTAATATTAATGTCTAGTTAATCCATTAATCATGTAAGGAAATATATATCATAGAAATTGCTTCTTCCCATATTTGCGAAAGTAATCGCAAGCTATTAATTTTACCGTAATTAATTTGCATGATACAATCAACTTACGCACATATTTATATGATGTTATTGCAAATCTACACTTGTAAATATGAAGTCAATATTGTCATAGGGATCTCTTAAAATTTTGAATTTAATATTAGTCTATCATGACCGTTTGTAGGGTTTTGATCAGGCTATATGTAATCTAATTGTATGATATGTATAATCCCGATAATGATTTGTATAATGAGATTTGTATCATCATGTCATAATTTATATAGTTGTAGTCAGTGCTCTAAAATCGACAAAAAAACTTTAGAAATTGTTGCCTCCTTCCCCGCCTTATGCCATATTCATGCATGCTTCGACACTTGTCTTCTTACGGTGAGATAACTCAACTTAACTAAAATGAAACTAAATTTAGGGTTTATGATAAAGAGATTTACCTTTATCTAAATGAAAAAAATAGAATAATGGAAATAATTTCAATTTATGCAAAGCAAAAGTGTTCCACAATAAAATGTTAGCTAAAAATAAGAATGACTTGTTTATCAAATGTACTATCGCACGAGTTTTTCCACCCTAGAAATTGAAGGGAGAGTTGCATGTGCGTGCGCACACACACTTACACACATGGATGGATCCATTATATACATGATACTAGTCATATACAATATCACTTATATAATAAATGGATGATGATAAATTCTAAATGTATGAAAAGATAGAAATAATCTCTACATTTTTTTGAGACTTGAGTGTCTATTATATCTCCCACATATAATATATATCCCACAATCTCTCTCTCTCTCTCTCTCTCTCTCTCTCTCTCTCTCTCTCTCACACACACACACACACACATACACACACACACAATCCGAATTATGGACAACCATCTATATAGGTGGGAGTGGAAGGATTCGACTCTTGATTAAAAACTATAAATAACTTATATTTACATTTGACAATATTAACACAAATGATCCTAAACAAAAAAGGAAAATTGAAGTTAAAAAGGGACATCATGGAAATACACACAAAAGAGAATTAGAACCTTAAAAATTGACACATAAAATACAATCTACAATCTCATGATTTGGGCCAAATTACTAGACACAATCAAAACATTAAATTTATAAAATAACACAAATCGAAACCACATACCCTTGCGCAATCCAAAAAAACCACATAGGTACCTTGATGTGAGAGGCTCTTGGAAATAGTCATATTTAAAAAATCAAAAAGAACTTTTAATGAAAAATTCTAAAATTTTCATTACACGTTCATAACATCTTCAATGTTGTTATCATTTATGGAATCTAATGGTGATTAGAGAACGTATTAGGAGTTAAAAGTACACAGGTTAGGGACCGTTGCTTTCTTATATGATGTTAGGTCTTTTAGAAGCAATGATGTTTGAGCACAGATTTCCATAATTCTATTGACCGTTTATGTTTTTGATTATATAGCCGGGACAAAATTCTAAGGAATCTCGGTCGGTTCCAAATATCTTTATCGTCCCTGATGAATGATATCATCCACGTTCGATGGAAGTGGAAGACACTTTTGGAATCTTCGAGTGAGGGATGGTCATGGGGCACGGCAAGGATAAGAATCACATATGACATCAATCTTAAAATACTTTATCTAGAAAAAGGGGACCCCAAACTCTTGTCATATAGTCTAGAGATATTACAATTTTTTGATTGACTTTACAAAGTAAAAAGAAATAAACATTTAAACGATGATCAAACGAAACATCAAATTTTAGCATAAATTATCTTGTGACGGTCAAATGGATGTTAAATTTAATGTCGAGAATAAAAGTGAACCACACACGCCATTACAACCCGGGTTGCCATTATAAGATCGACTTTCATCGTAAAAATAAAATAGTACACTTATTCACTAAAATGTTGACAATATCGAAGCACACCACATAATGTCAAACTAGCACTTTGAAGGTGTCAAAACTATTTACAAGAATATCAACACGAACTTCAAAAATACATTGTTATTTAAGAAACAACAAAGAGAACATGAGGAGGAAGGTCTCTATTGTCGGGCTTGCCCAAACTACTCCTGGAAGGTCTCACCCATTAGGAATGGGCTCCACAGCCATTGGTTATGTTATTTTTAGTGGCTTCAATTGTATATTCATTTCCTTGTTCTTGGTTCCAGGTTGGAAAATGATCGGGGCCAATCAAGAGACCTTGTTTACCACAGGAGGCGAGCCCGGTTGTTGTGTCACGGTGGTGACGAACCTCGTCTCCCATGTTGAGGCTACAAAGGAGAGTGAAAACATTGTGAAGAGCCCCATCTAAGTGGCTACAAGATCAACGGTGAGACCTATTGCACTAGCACCCCTACCTCTCAACAAGGGTTCACAAGAAGCGAGATGGTGGCGGAACCCGAACAAAGGTGTTAAGAGCATTTCCCCAGTGATCCAGAAGGGTTTAGAGATAGGAAACCTCTAGAGCCACCTTCCGGGTTTGCACTTGAATCTACACAAACACATTAGAAACAATCATACCTTTGTTAAAAGCTAAAAATTGCAATTAACAACATGAACAAAGAAAGTTGAATTTCTCTCTCTTTCTAAATGAAGTACAAAATTTCCAGTCTAGAAGCATGCCAAACTTCGGTAAGTGCCATAGGAATGACAAGTCAATCTCCTTATAGGAAGTGTTTCTAGTGAAAAGGATTTGGTTTAATGGTTTGGAAGAATTTATGAATCCAAGACCAAACAATTTTGGCTTTCGGAAGAACCAAAACAGTGCATAAAGATTTTGTTGCACCACAAAAATGACATTGTGGTCGTGGGACTCTTCAATGGATAACACTATGGCCAAGAGGTAAACCTTGATCAATAAGCTGGTCTGGGGTTAGCACACCGGTTGCCAAGATGCACAATATATCGGATCTAAGCATACATGCAAATAAAAGCGGATATTCTACTAGAAGAAATATACAAACAAGAGACATAAATCAACACCAGATTTAACGTGGTTCACCTAGTGTGGGCTACGTCCACCAAGAAACAAGCCAATCTATTATCCAAAGCTTTGACAAGATATACAATGAAGATTTACAATCTTCCACACCTCTCAGATGTTCAATATTTTCTTTCCTTCAAGCTTTTGCTTCTTCACCAAAAATTCTCTCTCACATAATTATCTTGTAATTATGATCCACACACTTACTTTCGAACCCTAGCTTTTATGCTTATATAGTCGTTTATAGGCTTAGGGCACTTAGCCATGCACTTAAAATCAATAAATCTATTTTAATGCTAAAAATAGATATAATTCCCGAGAGTTAATTAAAATTTCGTACACACAGGTAATCGACGCGTCGGTTTTGCCTAACCGTCATCGCTCCTACTTGCCCTTGACCAATGTTGGTCCTGCCCCGACCAACCGCTGGTCATGCCCTTAACTAATGTCGATTCGTATTTTCCAAGCAAGTTCCAATTACATGCTAAAATGAAGTAATTGAGCTCACAACTCAACAATATCCCACTTGGAGTTTAACTACTTTGCACCATACCATGCACTGACTTCATTTTTGGGTCCTTCTTTGGCTTTGTTTCTTCCTAGATTCAAGTCTCAAACTCGAAGACTAATAGAAGTGGAGTGTAGCTCCAACTTCTACTTTTCTCATGCTTCGTTAGCATATCTGTAGGGTTCTTGCTTGTATGAATCTTTTCCAGATTCAACTGTCCATCCTCCAATACCTGCCGTATGAAGTGATACCTCAACTGAATATGTTTCGTTCTCAAATGAAACACTGAGTTCTTTGCCAAATGAATTGCACTCTGATTGTCACTAAACAATTTACAATCACTTTGCTCCTTTCCCAACTCTTCCATGAACCTACTCATCCATATCATCTCCTTGCTAGCCTCTGTAGCTGCAACATACTCTACCTCTGTAGTAGACAAAGCCACAACCTTTTGCAATCTCGAAATCTAGCTAATTGTTGTTCCACCTACTATGAAAATATATCCAGTAGTGCTCCTCCTACCATCCAAATCTCCAGCCATATCCGAATCAACATAGCCATGTAATGAAATATCCAAACCTCCATAGCATAACTGCATGCTAGATGTCCCTTTCAAATACATGAGTATCCATTGGACTGCTTTCCAATGCTCTTTACCTGGATTAGTCATATATCTACTCACAACTCCCACCGCCGCTCGTGCAATGTCAGTCCGGTAAAACCATAGCGTACATGAGACTTCCAACTGCTAAAGCATATGACACTCATGTCATGTATTTGACCTCCTCATGTGATGATGGACACTAATCTTTGCTCAATTTGAAGTGTCCAACCATAGGTGTGCTAATAGGTTTTGCATTCTGCATGTTGAACCTTTCTAACACCTTGTAGATATAATCCTCCTGAGACAAATACAATTTCTTATTTTTCTGTATCTCTATGTATTTGCATGCCAAGGATTCTTTTTGCAGCTCCTAAATCCTTCATAGCAAATGTGTGAGCTAGCTTTCTCTTAAGCTCACCAATGTATCTGCATACTAGATCCTGCAATAAGCATATCATCCACATACAATAACAAAATAATATAGCTCCCATTTTCAAGCTTCTTGAAATAAACACAATGGTCAGATTCACATCTCAAGTAACCATGATCATGCATAAAACTATCAAACCTCATGTACCATTGCCTTGGAGCTTACTTGAGCCCATATAGGCTCTTTTTCAACTTGTACACTAGTTTCTCCTTACCCTTGACTTCATACCCAAGTGGCTGCTGCATATAAATTTCTTCATCCAAATCACCATGAAGGAAAGTTGTTTTCATATCTAGTTGCTCTAAATGCAAATCTTCTACTACTGCAACTAAACTCAATATAGTACGAATAGAAGTCATCTTAACAACAAGAGAAAATATTTCACCAAAGTCAATACCTACTTTCTATGTAAATCCCTTTACTACAAGCCTTGCCTTGTACCTTTTTGTCCACCCTCTTCTTCCTTAATCTTGTAAACCCACTTGTTCTGCAATGTTCTCTTACTTGCTGGCAACTTAACCAAATCCCAAGTTTGGTTTTGTTCCAAGGATTCCATCTCCTCATCCATGTCATGCTCCCACTGAACGTGAGTCTTATCTGCATTGCTTCTTCAAAGCTCTCTGGTTCACCACTATCAATCAACAATAAATAAAATAGAGAAGGTGTAAATCTTTCTGGAAGTTTACTTACCCTTTGTGACCTTCTCACATGAGTTTGGGGGCACGGAGGATCTATCTGGGCCTCCTGGACATTCCTATCAACCGACAGTGGACCGACGTTGGTCACCTCTAACCAACGTTGGTTCTACTAACCGATACCAGTTTTGATCCTCTGTAACCGTCGGTGGTTCATTTGACCGATTTCGGTCAGGGAATAACCGATCACGGTTACTGTGTATTTCTATAGGTGTTTCTTTAAAACCTGAGAGTTCATTTTCATCAATAAACTTCTCAATTTTCTCATCCTTGGGTACAAAAATTTGATCCCTGTACATTCTATTTTCATTCCATTCAACATCACGACTCCTAACAATTTTAGAATTCTCTAAATCCCAAAAACGAAACCGAAATCACCAGATCCATAACCAATGAAAGTGCACCTCTTGGATTTTGCATCCAACTTTTTTCTATTTTCCCTATCAACATGCACAAAAGCTTCTGAACCAAAAACTTTAAGAAAAGAAAGATCTACCTCTTTTCTTGTCCAAGCTTCCTCTGGTATTCCTCCATTTAGTGAACTTGAAGGGCCACGGTTAATCAAATAAATCATTGTATCAACTACTTCTACCCAAAACTGCAAGGGCAATCCAGAATGTATCCTCATACTTCTAGCACGTTCCATGATTGTCTGTTCATTCTTTCTGCAACACCATTCTCTTGTGTTGTTCTTGGAACCGTTCTTTCTCTACGTATCTCATTCACTGAATAATAATCATTGAAATCCTTGCTACAGTATTCACCACCATTGTCATATCTAAGGCACTTTAACTTAGAATTTGATTCATTCTCAACAAGGGCTTTCCATCTTTTAAAAGTATCAAAAACATCATATTTACGTTTAATACAATAAACCCATACCTTTCTTGTAGCATCATCAATGAAAGTAACATAATACTGAGATCCTCCATGAGAAGCTACCTGAGCTGGTCCCCACACATCTGAGTGTACAAGCTCCAATTTCTACTCCTTAGTTGACCCAACTTTAAGAAATCTCACTCTCTTTTGCTTTCCAAAGATACAATGCTCACAGAAATCAAGATCTAAATCTTTCAAATCTGATAACTTACCCTTAGCCTTTAAGATCTGCATGCCTTTTTTACTTATATGACCCAGCCGACAATGCCATATGCATGCATCTTAATCTAAAGTAGATAATGCAGAAAAGGAATCAGTAATACATGTAGATAAATATAACGTTCCTACCTTCTTACCTCTTGCCACAACAAAAACACCCTTCGTGACTTTCTAAGAGTCTCATGCAAATGTAACCATGCAACCAAATTCACCTAGTTGCCCTGCAGAAATAAGATTCCTCATGAGGCTTGGCACATGCCTCACATCTTTCAGTACCCATGTATTTCCATTCTGCAATTTTAGATGAACTTACCCTTTACCAATAATACTGTAAGGTTCATCATCACCCAAATAAACATGCGAAAAATTGCCCTGGACATAATTTCTAAAATAACCCTTATTATGGTTGCATGGAAAGAAGCTCCTGAATCTAAAACCCATGATTCAATTCTGCAATCTAAAGAAAGAATAAGAGCATCTTTCATTACCTCTGCTGCAAAGCAAGATTTGTTTCTTTACCTTTATCTAGTTGTTGGTTCTCTTTATCCTTTGACCAACAATCTTTCTTTGCATGTCCTTTCTTTCCACATTTCCAACAAGTAATTCTCTTACTTCTAGATTTAGATATGTTATCCCTTGACTTTGATTTCCCATTATTCTTACTCTTAGATATCTCCTTCTGCCTGCCCCTACTTTCTACATTCAAAGAATTTCCAGATGATTTTTCCTATGTACTCTTCCTGCGAATTTCTTCATTCAAGATTATACTAACCACATCATCAAACTTCAAAATATTATTAGCAAATGTTGTATTACTAACAACCATTACCAAGTTGTCCCAACTATCAGGCAAAGAACATAAGAATAAAAGTGCTTTTACTTCATCATCAAACGGTATTGCAACCGATTTTAACTTATTTACAATAGATCGGAAATCATTCAAATGACTAGAGGCAAATTCACCTTCATGCATCTTAGAACTAAATAGTTTCTTCATCAAATAAAATTTATTTGAAGCACTAGGTTTTTCATATAAATTAGCAAGAGATTTCATTAAGTCTACCGTAGAAGCCACTTTTGTAATATTGGAAGCCACGGATGCTGTCAGGATCAATCTTATAGATCCCAAAGTCTTTATGTCAAGAATCTTCCATTCTTCATCAGTCATCTTCGTAGGTCTAGACTTCTCATCCAACGGTAAGTACAAATCTCTTTAATACAGATAATCCTTAATCTGCATCTTCCATAATTGATAATTTTGGTAGTCAAATTTATCCTCCTTGTATTTATTTTCTTCTTCGCCATAGTTGTGGCTCCCAATCAATCAAAAACCCTCTGTGAGTAAATCACAACACACAAAACCCTCAAACAAAGCTCGATACCGGTTGTTGGGGTTAGCACCGATTGTACAAATAATATATCGATCTAAGCATACATGAAAATAAAAGCATATATTCTACCGGAAGAAATATACAAACAAGAGACATAAATTAACACCAGATTTAACGAGGTTCACTCAATGTGGGCTATGTCCACCAAGAAACAAGCCAATCTATTATCCAAATCTTTGACAAGATATATAATGAAGATTTACAATCTTCCACACCTCTCAGATGTTTAGTACTTTCTTTCCTTCAATCTTTTACTTCTTCACCAAGAATTCTCTCTCACATAATTATCTTGTAATTATGATCCACACACTTACTTCTAAACCCTAGCTTTTATGCTTATATAGTCATTTATAGACTTAGGGCACTTAGCCATGCAATTACAATCAATAAATCTATTTTAATGCTAAAAATAGATACAATTCCCAAGAGTTAATTAAAACTTCATCGCACATGTAACCGACGTCGGTTACGCTAACCATCGTCATTCTTACTTGCCCTTGACCAATGTCATCGTCTCCGACCGATACTAGTCTGTCTTTAACCAATGTCGGTTACTGTATTTTCCAGCAAGTTCCAATTGCATGCTAAAATGAAGTAATTGAGCTCCACAACTCAACAAAGACACCAACAAAAATGCAAGCTTGGGTTCAACAATGATAGTCCATATAGTAGTAAATTTATACTTCTAGTGTCTGCCAAGTAGAATACAATGACCAATGACATTGAGTTTGTTTGCCATGGGAAATTTGGGAGAAAGAATCGCATATCTCTTATTCGGCAAGTAGCTCTAAAATTGTTTTGGATACCACTTTCAATCTCTTCATTAGGGCGGGAAGAATAGATGCCAATTTTTTGGAGTATATCCTCGAAGTTGGCATCTGTAATTTCTTGGAAGGATCCTTGGTCATTTTGGCCATTGAGAATATAATTTTTGCTTCGGCTAAGATAGTAATTTCTTTGTTTAAATTGTAACACATTCCCTACACTCTGCAAATCTATTGTCTTAAAATATTGAGGGCATGCACCTAGGACACCTCCACAAGGGGAACATTCTGAAAATAAATGACCATTGACCACCATTAAGATTAATGGTGGATAAGCCCTTTTTGAACCCATCCCCATCCCACAGTAGCCATGGTTTTGATTTTCTCCAAAGCCTTCCTGATGCTTTTGACAATGAATATGACAATCAATTTTACTAGGGCTTTGACAATAAAAAGGTTTATAAATCCAAGCCCTTTCTGGTCCAACATCATCGTGGAGTTCCTCCATAGATGTGATTCCATAGTGAAATCTTCTTAGATTTTTTCCCTTTAATGGAATGAACGACCCATTTTACATAGAGGATAACACTTTGAGGCCCAATGTTTAGCAATCTAATGCCCCCATACTACTTTGGGAGGAAACACGCTTTCTAAAAATCCCTACGAAAACCTTTGTCAAGCTCAAAGTTGGCCCAAAGAAAATCACTAAACAACTTTTCAAGTTTTTTTTATGAGGCTTGAGAAGGATCTTAACAAGAGGAATAATAGATGTGTGTGGATGCAAGAACTTTGAAGAAAATTTGGAATTTACCCACCAAGGAAAGGAGTTTCCTAAGCCAATAGGAGAACTTATTTTCTACCTTGTCAACAACATATTGTCGTATGAGGGAAGGGGTTTCTTGGAATACAAATGGGATACTTTGAAATTGTAATATTTCACAATGTTGTATCCAAGTTCATTGAAATGCATCTAACCGGGAAGGATGAGGTAAGAAGGACATGTCACACTAGGTCATGTGCCATTAAATGCTTGAGATGGAGGCTAAGAAATAGACATAAAGGAAATTCATAACTTGATGAATACTATTATCATCTTTGAGCAAGGTGGGAAAAGATTCATCATCAAAGTGCTAATTAACAAGTCGAGCATAAGTTGAACTAGGAAGAGTGATTCCTTTTACATGCCCTTGCTAAGTGGCATTGGCGAGGAGATAAGAAAATCCTTTGGTGTCCAAGATATATAACACATATGAAAGAGGGAATCCTTTCTAAATAGAGTGAAAGAGGCTAACCAATTTAGAGATAAATCCATTAACAGAAATATAGGTTGAGGTGTCTGGAAAAAGCATTTGAAAATAATGGATAAATGTAGGCCCAAATCCTAGTGCTCATATAATTATTGCATTGAAGTGCCATTTTATTTGGTCATAGGAATTTTTGAAGTAAATTTTCACAAATAGGGAGTTTTTTTTAGAGCGGCGAGCCCACTCCATTCCATCCCAAACTTCAATAATATTATCTAGAATATCTTTGCTTTATACAAAATGTGTTTTTCCGAACTAGAAATTACAAGAAGCAAAAGGTAGATATGGAGCTTACTAAGGCCCTAAATTTTTTTAGGAAACATTTAGTAAGGTTATATGACACCAATTGTAGATAATCTTTGGGTCCCCTATCTTGGGTATGAATTTTATGTGGCCTTGGTTTATATAATGCCAAGGTGAATTGGAGCTAAATTTTTTTAAATAAACTTGAAAGAGGTCATTATTGAACATGCCCCAAAGAGTTTTATAGAATTTACATGACATTCTATCTTGGCCAAGGGATATGTCATTAGCCATTTGAACAAAAACCTCATTTACATCATCAATAGACAACAATTCATCACATGACACATTCTAATCTTTAGAGAGCTTACAAGGAATAATGGTAATGCATTGCTCTAATGTCTCTTGTCACTTAAGAGAAGGATATTGAGCCTCTAAAACCTATTTCTAATGGAAGATAAAGGATTGTACCATATGTGACACTTTAGTAAGGAATTTATTTCCTTCATAGATGGCCTTGATCTATTGGTTCAAATGTTTGGCTTGTAGAATTCAGATTTTTTGGATAGTTTGTGTCCAACTTTGAGCTAGTGCAGTTTAGATTTGAGTTGAGCACCTTTGATATTGTAAGAATCTATAATCTAATGGAATTACATAAGGTTTACCACCTATCGTTGCAAAGGCTCATGAAATGGTGTTTACTTGAGGCCAATTAATGAGTGAAGCATCTTTAAAGTGGTGGTAGAGTAGGATTTATGTTGAATGAAGTCCAACTTCCCAAAATTACGAAGGAAACATGTTAGTTGAAGGATGACATCCTTTCACTAGCAATCCAACATGTCTTGCTAGTTGGCCTAATAACTAAGTTCTAAGCCTACTTGATGTGATGAAAAGTGGGAAAATGTTGAAGTAGGGACATATTTAGATAGAACTAGATTTTATGAATTTTCAACCATCAAAAATTCATTCAATCTAGAAATAAATAGGAAAAAATAATAATATATGGAAGCACTTCCAATTGTAACTAAAATTAACTAGCAAAGGAGAAAATGGTTACAAAAAAGCATGAAACAATATAACCTCTTAATAACTATGCCATATCCTTGATGAAAAGTAGACCAAGTATGACATATGTCCGAGTCCAAGTGATGGCTTGAATTTGGTTCATAAACCCAAATATATTGCACATGTACATCGATGATGCTCTTTCACTAGCTATCCAATAGATAGTTAGGAAGAAAATATTTCCAATTTCCAAATCGACCATACTAGAGTCACAACAAAACATCTAATGTGCATCAAGGAGCTCATCCACTATCCAACACTAGAGCATCATCATGTAAGTCTTGTCATTATATGCACACACATTAATGACCCAAAAAGTGGTAGTCAATGTTTAATAACACCTAAAGGACATGATGTGTTGGGTCACATCCATGAATGACATACGTGAGGCCGTAATTTAGGTGCAAAAATGTCACAATTCCTCCACATATAGGCTCTTGATTTCTAGTCATAGGTAAACTATCGACCAAATAACTTGAGTGACAATGGATAACATAAAACCTAGCACCAAGTAACTTCATCGCAAACAAAGAATGTCCATTTCAGAAATCACCTCTAAAATTATCACACTTTATATATTTTAGTGGAGTATGTAAGACTCTTAACATTCCATGAGAAGAAATTCATGGGAAACCTACATTAAGAGTTATACGCTCGATTTCAAGCTTGTGAAGGCTTCATAGTTGTGAAAAAACTCTTTGTGGTTAGAAAACATAATATCATTAACTTGAAAATTTATTCTAGTATTTGGAGTATTCTTTCTTTCCTCAAGTTCTTTGAGGAGGGATTCAATAATGTTGAGACATTATTTTTATGGGGATAAAATGAATAAACATTTGCGAAAAAATAATATAATTTTCCGTAAATTAGTATGAGAAATAGTGATAAAATCTGCCATTGGGGATGGGTTAGGGTGTTAAAATTGATCTACCTCCCTAGAAGTTAAGGCCCTGAAATATGCATTTTATTCGTTAGGGATGCCCTTTGAAGGATTCAAGAAACTTTGGGGTACAAGGAATGGGATATCTTGTGGCTTACCATTTATGAATTTCCCATTTGAAGGGTTAGTAGGTGTGGCTTTTCTATAGTTGATTTACATCCAAATGTGGTCCAACTATCTTGACCAATTATCTGAGGATCTCAAAAGTTGGCTTTGAAAATACCCTGCTTCATGTGGTAAGAGTGGAAAGTCTCGAATCATTTTTTAGATGATTGACACTTAAAGCAAGTGTTAGGAAGGTTAATATACACTACCTTTTGGGTGTAACGAAAACCTCCCACTTGGATGTCAATAGACTCCTTGAGGTCCTTGGAAAGATATAATTCAATATAGACACATCATTTTGGTCTAATAGAGTAAACCTTATAAGGATCCTTCATTATGACTGGCTAATTTATAGGAGGCTATGAGGTTGAGGAAATGCAAACACGACAATGGGAAAGCCAGAAAATTCAACCCATATTAGTGCCTTAAGGGAAATATGCTTCAAAAACACAAACTCCCGTGTTTGTAGAGACAAAACAAGTATGGAACTTTGAACATACCAAGTTTAATATCTTTGTAGAATCATGGTCACATGCAAAGTTTAACAAAGTTATATAAGAAAAACATTTGGTCATATTCTTGATTTTTTCTAAATTTATGCCATATTATGTCTAGGCATATTGGATGTTGGTTTTAAACATGCTTTCAAAGGGAATCCTCTTGATAAATTATCATATCATATACAATTATTCAAGCCATTGAAAAACAAATTTAAAATCATTAACAGGTAAAATAACATTACCTTGTGAAACACTTTTGGCATAAAATTTTGTAGTTGCTTCCTTGGAGGCTCCATCATAATCGCCCTAGTTTCAATAATTGGATTTTGATTGTGGGTAGCCATATAAAAGGCCACCAGGGAAAATATATCTAAATAGACTCAATAAATGAAAAATCATGTAAAAATCCTCTCGCAGAGGGAGGTATGACACAAAGGCTAAATACCAAATGATGGTTACTATATAAACACTAGAAAACCCTAACAAAGCATGTTCTTCACTAAAACATTTTTTTCTTAATTTGGTTCAAATGCTTGTCTTAATTTTGTTCTTAGGAAATTTACATTTGTTTTTGTATTTTTAAACATTTGAACATCTAGCACATATTTGGATCTTTTTCATATATTTTCTCTTTTCACTCATCCTCATATTCACTAGGTCAATCTTATGTGCCAAATTTCTGAAATCAGAATCATTTGCGCTCTCTATAGGAGACTCATTGCATCTATACAAACATGTATCCATTTTTTGTTTATGTTTTTAAACTTGGGTTAGGTTTTTAGCCCTTGGAAAAATATGGGAATATACTTGTCCACCTTATTTGAACTTGACATTTGCTCGTTTAACAATGAGTTTTTAAAATTAGGTATCTTTATTAATTCAACTTAGACATGACATTTGAGTCATAATGATCGAGAAATTAATGAAAGGTTGCACATATATGCAAATTACCTTTAGGTTATTCACATCAATTGATCACCATGGAGATTATCATGCGATAGAACAATACATATCCCATTTCTTCTAAGGAAACCCTATAGTAGTCCATTTGTTAAATTTGAAGTACAAAAGTCAAAGTTACATGTAGTTGTATACTCATATATGATCAAGCAAAGTAGATTAATGTCACTTCACTCCTTTTTGGAGAACTACACGAACCTTGATTCAAGAAATTTTTCTTTTGTTCAATATATAGAGGAGAAATCCCATGCAATGGGTATGTGAGAGGTCAATGTAGGCCATAATATGGAATTTTTAAATAATTTATTAGTGTTTGAGTTTTATAGGGTATTAATTGAATGAGAGATCAATTATGCATCGTTGTACAATTGAGATGAACTAGAAGTGAAGACATAGGAAATCCAACACCAAAATTTACATGCGATCAAAATAATAGAGGAAAGGTTTGTATAGCTTAGATAAGTTTGACCGAAACTTTACCATTCCAAATGCTTTTAAATATTAACTTGACCAAAAGACCCTTTTATCCATGAAATAATCCAAACTACTATGAACCCAACCCAATAAAATTTCAAGAATATCAAATTTATAGAGCTTGTTGAAGACTACTCCCTAATACCATTTCTAGATTATGAGTGGACACTAAAAATCCATCCTCTTGAACTAATCATGTTAAAATTTTCCATTATTCATGCTCTTATACTTTATACTATTTTCGATTGATTATAATGACTCTATTTCATACAACTAGTATAATTCACGTTTGATAAGGATTGTCGTTTATTAGTTCTAAATTTTCAAAATATTTAAAATATTTTATTCCCTTAGGTGTAAAATAGTTAAAACATTTTGGTGAAATTCTATATTAATTGATCACTAACCCTTAGGGTTTCCTTAATCATATTAGGGTTTATTTTTCCCTTCTAGGATCTATATTTGGATTGATTTTGAGCATTAATGTTTCATGCCACCTTTCCTCTTAGGGTTAGGGATTGTTATTGCACTTTTTTATCCTTATAGGGTTTATATTTTTATTTTCTTTTGGTCATCCTTCAAGGTTCCTTAAACGTTATATAATGGTTTGTGCATTGGATGCACTATTTCCATAAATTGTAACTTCTTATTCTATGCATGTCATGCCTTATTTGTATGATGATGAAAATGTACCACATGATTATGTGAATGATGATGATGATGTTTATTTACAAATTATTTTAATGATTAATTAGGTCAAACCGATGTCTATAATGTGAGTGGAAATATTTCTTCTTCCTCCTCCTATATGTTTGAAGAAAAATGGATTGGGGGTGAATCAGTCCTACCAAAATTTCATTTCATTTTCTATTACATACATTCATCATTCAAACCATTCATTCAATCAACCATGAACCATATGAGCTTGTTATGTGTGTATTAGACATTCACAAGTGTATACAATAAGAGAGAGAACACATAAACGCTCAATGTAAGTTGAAAACCATAAAGGGAAGAAAACACAATGAAACCTTAAATTATATTACACAAAATAAGGACTTTGCAATAATATTACACATCATGCAAGATTTCTTTAGTGAGGTACCAACCCCACAAGGAGCACCAAACCCTAAACCTTTATTGATATGACTCATAACAAAGGAATCCTATGAATATTACACTTCATAAGAGATTTTATAAAGGAATTATCATTGATAATATGCAGACCTCACTACTGATTTTTATCCAAATGCAGCTCCATTCACATCAAACCCTCATCAAGACAAGCACTCTCCTAACTCGCTCAATCTCTCTTCTTCATGGGTTAAATATATCAATATGTCTTGCACATGTAATCCTAAAAATTATTCTTTTCTTTATAACAATTCTAATATATCTCCATGACCCCTCAAAACTCTTATTCAATCCCCTTTAGGTTGCACTTTCCTTCTCTCACTCAACTAGTCACAAATGACTCATTTCACTAGCTTATATACCCAACACTAGCTCATAACACCCCTGGGTCAGACATGACCAAGTATGTCAGTCATCCCAACTCAAAAAAATAATAATGACATCATATTAAACTACTACAATGACCCAAGTAGGTTGGAAGGGGTCAAGACATCTTCAACATGCACTAGGCTTCTCAGTGAAGCCCAAAATGCACTCTCCAAGCTCTAATAAATGCTCAAGCTCCTCCAAGGTCTTCTAACATCTTTATAAAGGCTCCAACAGCTCTAAAAAATTCATGACCAATTCCTCGACATCACAAAAAATCACAAGAAGTATTGAAACATCCATCTCTATCATGAAACACTCCAAGAAACAACTAAACCCTATTAGGTCTTCAATGTCTAGAAATTCAAGTCCTCAAGAAAAAATGAGTTAATAAAAATAATTTCATAATAATATATCAAGTAATATACCATTGGAAATATATATGAATATAATTTCCATAACAACTCACTTTTTAATTCAACTCATAGTGGAAGACCTCCAAACAACTCAAACTCTGCAACTGCTCCAAACTGGCTTCAAGGCCCCAAAACTAGGTCTTCAAAACATAGTTGGTTATTATATCAAAACAGCTCATCAATACACAAACCATATACCATTGGAAATTTCTTCAAGTCTAATTTCTAGAAAAACTCACTTTATATTCCAACTTATAGTGGAAGGCCTTCAACCAAGCCAATTTTTGAACCTTCTCAAAACTACCTTTTCAACTCCAAATACTAGGCTTCAAAGATAGGGAATATTTTCCATATTAGGAACTAAACCATGACCTAAAACTATCATGGACTTGTGGTAAAACTCCCAGTATTCCATAAATTTTTATTTAGACATTAGGTTCAATGGACATATTTTGCACATACTGAAAAACTACAAAAACTTACCTTTTTAGTGGGGCCCACATATTTTCACAAGTTGTAAACTACATCATTGGAAATATGGAGGATTTATATAAAACATACAATCATAAAGTTTTCAAAAACAATCAATTATGGCTCAAGTATAATCAATTTACTCCAAGTTGTTGCTTAACTAGGGTTTCACAAGGGTTAAATAATTGTTTGGGTTCTTAACAATTGTTCATAAAACTATGACAATCAAACAACTTAGTTATAATTGGAAAATATTATTAACTGACCTAATTATCTATTCCAAAGGTGTCGGTCCTCATGCAAAGTATACCGTCCACAACGAGAATCTAAAAGTTACCTTTTGCCTCAAATTTTCACTCTGCAAACCCAATTTAGGTAAAAATGCAATATCTTCAAAACTACTCATCACATGGACTTGAAACTTGTCATGAAGCATCATGAAAACATCTTATAACTCACCCAAATCACCATATTGCTCAAATATTCCTAAAAATATTTATATGTAGTGACTTACCTATGTTATATTGCTTTTTCTTCACCTTCTTATTTCCCAAGTACCATAAAACATCATCATACCTATGAGAACTGACTTGAAACTCATCATACACCTCATATGTAGTACAAAAATTCTCATACTTCTCTACTCCATTACTCTAGCCACCATGCCAAAACACAATTTCTAGGTCTAGGAATAGGCCTAGAATGACCACTTCACACCATGACTCTTTATGAATTGACCATGATGACCTCATACAATCACTCGGACACTCAAGAAACTTCATACCAACCATGATAAACCTCATTATAACCTTTTTCCACCTTATGAGAGATCATACTATGACCATGCACACTAAACCATGCTTCAAAACACCATATGACTTCATTAAACCAAGAAACTACCAATCAACCTTTATGTTTTATCTTGATTAACACCTCATGGAGACTCTCATGACATCATGACACACTTGTTAGGTTGTGGAGCATATTTTCATGTGAGAAAGTGTTGAAGAATGTACACTAAGAGTCTTGTATAATTTTTTTGGGCCTTAAAACGCCCGATATATTGAGAAACGTGATTTTCTCATATGGGTGGGTTTTTGACCCATAGACTTATGAGATGGTTTTGGCCCATGGTTTTGATACCCATGGTTTTGTAAAAGCTGCTTAAGTAGTTGTCTATTTATATCATTTTGTGCATATGGTAGATATATTGTAACATTACATATGTGTTTTGAATTCGGGTGTGAATTATCTAGAGTTTGTTGAGCTTAACTCAAAACAGATCTGGGTATTGTATTGAGAGAGCAGTGGCTTGTAATAAAATATGAGCAAGTGATTCTTGGTGGATGTAGCCCAAATTGGGTGAGCCGGGTTAAATCTTTGTCTCTTTGTGTTGTGTTATTTTATTCTGCGCTTTTATTTAAGATATGTAATATTTTTGTTAGAGTAGGTATTTACCTTAGCTCATGTTCACCTAGGTACATCATTTACCTTTATTGTATTCATCCTCACCCACTTATGTGTGTGGATATTTCTTTTTATTTATTTAGATATTAGGAGATATTATCTAGTTGTTAGGTATAGTTCTTTCCTTGATCTATGGCATTGACTAGTTCTTTCCTAGATCTATTATATTGACTAGATCCTTGATGTCTAGTTCTCTCATAAATCTATGGACTTGACTAGTTCTTTGATGACTAGTTCTTTCCATGATTTATGGCTTGATCTACGACCTTAAGCTGGTTCTTAGATTGTTATTCCTTGCCTATATAAGTAAGGCCCATTACCATTGTATTTCATTGAGTTCCATAATAATATATGATATTACTTGCTCATTTGTTTTGCGAAAGGTTTATGTAAAGTTATTCTAGCAAATTACTTTCATCTTATTAATCGTGATGTTTGATTAGCATCTGTGTTCTTGGCTTGGCATGATCTCGCTTATCGTTCCTTTTATTTTTTTGCATATTAGTTTCTACTATTGTGATTCGTGAGGGATTATTCCACATATTTTCTCCCTTATTTCCTAACAATTGGTATCGAGCCCTGGTTTGGTTTTTTGAAGTTTTGAATCGCGGGAAATTTTTATCTTGAGTGGGAGCTATGGTAGATGATGAGAAGATCTAGGGTTGATAAATTCAACTGGCATAATTTCAGTCTTTAGAAGATGAAGATGGAAAATTACCTTTATTAGAAGGATCTTTATATTCCGTTGTCTGAGAAGGTGAAGAAACCCTCGAGCATGATGGATGTAAAATGGGATTTCTTTGGATAGGAAGGCACTTGGGACAATCCGGTTGTGTCTTGCATCTTCGGTATTATTTAATGTTTCAAAGGAAAAGACTACAAAAAGCGATGGATGCATTAGGAAGTTGTATGAAAAACTCTCTGCCTCTAATAAGATATTTTTAATGAAAAAGTGGTTTAATATGAAGATATTTGAGAATGGTTAATGTCAGATCATCTAAATGATTTTAATACGGTTGTAAATATGCTAGCTTTGGTTACAATAGAATTTGATGAAGAAGTTAGGGATTTATTAGTTCTATGCTCTTTACCTAAGAGTTGGAATACCTGGTAGTAATGACAAGAAGCAACTCGGTTCTAGCTAAATCAAAGTTGAAGTTTGAGGATGTTGTAGGGGTGATTCTAAGTGAGGAAATGTGAAGAAAAAGATCTGGTGAATCTTCTACTTCAGGAAATGCTTTGACAGTGAAAACTAGAGGGAGACAAAAGAATAGAGGAAGTAGTGGAAAATCAAAGGATCGGGAAAGGTCAAAATCCAAAAGCAAGATAGTATGGCATTGTGGAAAAGTGTCTGGGCATGTAAAGAAGGATTGTTGGGAGCTTTGGGACAAGAAGAAACAAAAGGAAGAAAACAAGGAGGTAAATGTGGCAACGGGTAATGTATGTCAAGATGCTTTGATTCTTTCTTTGCACAATATTATTGAATATTGGGTTTTAGATTCAGGGCTTCTTTCCATGCTACTCCACATAGGCATTATTTTGTTGATTATGTTCAAGGAGATTTTGGGCATGTTTTTCTTGGTGATGATGAGCCTTGCAAAGCATAGTTGGAAAAGGTTTGTTGTTCGGGTTAGGATGCGAGAATGTGAATTGTAACGTCCTCATTTTTATACATTAGAACAAGTAAATTTTTTTTTTTGATAAATGCTTCCTGGTTCTAAATACATAATTTAGAACTCACAAATCAAAACAACCATTCTCATAATAGATAACCATATGCAGCTATAATGACTTGGAGTACCTCGATCTATTCATTCCATGACTCGGTAATCTACCGATCTATTCATGAGTATTAAGAGTTGGCGTTTTTATTTAACACATCACTCTTGCAGTTCTCTTCCCTAATCTGGGATTCAGAATGCTTTGTCCAAGGAACCTATCTGAATAATTGTTACCATTATTCATCGGCATCTCATCCCTTAGACTAGGTGACTTAGGACAACGCAATCAGCAGCTTGCGATACTTTGGCCAAAGATTTGAAACATACTGCTTATGTCTCGTATTCCTTGACGGCATACTCGTCAATCTGGAATACGTCCTTCACCCCATTCCTATGTTATGTAGAATGTCTTATACTGACTTCTGTCAGACTCTCCTGTCCCAAGTTATTCACTCAGGAATGGATTAGTAAGATGACAACGTTATAGGGATGCTCCCAAGGACTAGGGATATCTTTGACATCTTTGGGTCAACCCTAGTTAATCCAGTGTGTCAAGATACCCCGAGTCTCCTAGGGCAGCCTTATAACGTGACCACATTCCTAATCAGTCCCAGAGTAACTTGTTCGAGTTTAAGGTGTAAATCTTAACGATCAATGCAAAGGGTGTCGTCATAAGTCACCTGCATTGTTGTATCTTCGAGAAGATCCTAATCTTCTCGAAGGTACAACCCTGCAGTTGACTTGTGCCGTCAACCTTTAAATCCACCTCGAAAAGATCTACTTATTAATAAGTGTTACATACGTTGAGTTAAAATTATACTATAAGATGCTCCCTTAAGGTTAGTCTTTCCCAATCCCTGGGTTCCTCACCTTAGAATTACCTTTCTTAATAAAACCCATTACACAAGAGAAGTTATTAAGACTAGAGGTCCCATCAAGGAGTTCATAGAATATACATAATTCTAAATCAACGAAACTGGACACTAACCCTCAATCTTCACATGAGATTGCTAACCAAACCCTTTTTTAGGTTTATATCAGTTCTCATAACTGAATTTATATCTTACTTGTTAGTATCGAGATATAGTGATTAAGAATCCAATTAAACGTTGTCTTGACTTAGATCAAGACTAGGAAGTAATGATTTATTCAGCTCGTTTAGCTCCTGCTCAGGTTTATTTTAACCTTAGCTTTCCAAAAGACAGTGATCTAGAATTCCAATTTAGCTTTAGATAGAACATAATAGAACTACTAAACAATCATAAGTATTCAGTCACATAACCTTGCAAGCTTACTTAGATAATCACAAAAGTCTCCAAGTTATACAATAATAACAATGCTCTTAAGATCATTCGAACCGAAGAAGATCAAACCATCAAGATACGAATGCAAACACATAAGTAACAAATACCTCTTTTCATTCCTTTCAAAGCTAATCAAATACATTTTATGCATTCAACATATTTGATACAATACTCAACAGAAAAAGAACATCTTTCTTCAAGTAGTACATTTAGAGAATCAAGCTGTAATTCATCATAAGACCAAATTAAACAATCTGAACATCATATCAGATCTGCGTGCCTTTACCACTTACAGCAATCATCTGCAAAAATTGTCAACATGGGTCAGTTCGGTGAACTGAGCATGATAAGCACTAATTCTTAAAACAATTGCAATCCACCAATTGTTTTCATTAAACAACCTATTTAAATGAAATCATTTCACCAAACATGTAAACATATTTCAGACTATGCTCTTTTGTAATTCAAACATGACTATAAACACGTAACTCATATTATAGTTACTAAATAGTCCTAGATACTTTTCAGATATTTCTTCATAAATATTAGTGACCAAGAAGAACAAATGTATCCAAAACAACTATCCATCTGAATCCCAAGGACAACAAACATCCGACAGACCATTACATTCAACAAAAATGAATATCCTAACAATTCATGAATCCATCAGTATGTATTAACAATTCCAACAATTAAATATAAATATATCAACATATACTTTACAGCAGAAGAGAAAGAAACCGAGACATTCAGATGTCCCTTCCAATCATGCTCATGACTGTACCGTCCACTCAAGAGTAATGCATTCACATTATACGCCTGCGACTAAGCCAGTCGAGACCACAGGAAGAATTACAGTCCGTCAAAATACAAATATAAAAATTGCCTGTAACTTACTGAACAACACAGTAGCTCTCGTGACAAGGCAGTGATGAATAATCCATCAAATAGACTCCACATAACCTTCCATATTATTCAACAAATGAGAAAATATCCAACGCCATCGCTTGTCAAGGTACAGTTAATAGCTCTTTACTTCAGTCAAGCACACGACTAGATATTCACGATAACAGAAGACGTAATCATGCACAAACACAAGAACAATCCCACTGAGTCGAAACACTCAGCAACATACAGCTCAATCTAATCCCTACTAACACAGCAAGGACTTAAATCAACTACGAAATCAAAAGAATAACCTCTTTATCACAGTCAACAAGAGGCTAGATAGCATTAAAACAAATGACGTTTCCATATGCATACTTAGTGACATTCTCACTGAATCTAACACAAACATGCACAGCTTCATTCAACTGAAACATATCCTTATGATAATACAGCCATGACTTATATTGGAAGCCGTTTTCAAGAAAAATAATCACAACAAGGTCTTCACAGAAGCCGAATTCCATATCAGTATTTTCCTCAAAGTTTCATTCTAAGCCAAGCTACTACGGATACAACAGGGTCTCAAACCGAGTAAGGTTTGTAAAGAAAACCCTTCCTTTAATTTCCACAGAAGCGAACAGACAGGAACACAAGAATGTTAAGAAGGAGTCAGAATGATATGCATACACAGCGAGGGTTTAAATCGAGATTCGTGCCAACTCGCAACATATCGAGATCTCCAACAGTATCACATACAACTAGTGCTCATAACAAGGCTTCGATTAAAGTTGATTTCATGCGACAACAGTTCAAGAATCCCAATAGTACTCACAGCAAAACTTATACAAAAGTCGTAATTCAAGATACATATCAAGGATTCCAACTGAACCAATATCTTAAGTAATCTCAACTAAACAACAACATTCGAACTAAGCTTAAGCAGAAGACGAAACATACGAAACATAAAAAGAATTCCAACTGAGTCTGTACCAGCGATATTCACTGCTAAGCAACAGTATTCAAAACAAAACAACAGAAATAGATATACCAGTTTCTTTTCACGGACTCCAACTGAGTCTAAACTAACAAGTATTCTCATTCATAAGCTTCTACAGAAGTCAAAAATACTATCTACTCAAGGATTCCACTGAATTCAATAACAAATAGTATTCACGGCTGTACTTCTACAGAAGCCAAAACATATTTTCATTTCAAGAAGTCCAACAGCAACAATAACATATATTACTCACGACAAAACTTATAAAGAAGTCGGAATATACTGTACATTCAAGAAATCCAACAGTATCATTTTCAACAAGTGAAAACAACAAGGTATCGACTGAAGTCTGAATCAAACAAGAAAACAATTCATGGACTCCCACAGAACCGAATTCGTATATTTTCCTTGCAAGCATTTCTACAAAATCTAACCGAAATGCAAAACACAGCAAGATAGTACAACCGTTCGAAACACAATGCACACCCATCAAGGGTTCACTTGAAAAATTGAGCCAGTAAGAAGATACAACAAACTAATTCATACAAAGCTACCATAAAAACCAACTGAACCCAAAAATCATCTGAACAGAGTTGTTCTAATGAAATCATTTGAAGGAAAGCAAGATTTTTAAAAGTTAGGGCCTAACATGCCTGGTAATGTTGCTTAAAAATCCGAAGAAGACCACTGAAAGAGCTCGAGCCTTCTCCTCTTTTTCCACGTTAGATTCAACAACAATAATTTGTTATTTCCATGCCTTATAAACTTTCCTCGACAGAGAAAAGAGCTAGTTATTCTCATAGTTGCCATGCAACACCAAGTAGACTGGTTCAAAGAACCAGTGATCAAACAGAGAGAAACCCGGAGCGCATGAAAAACCAAACAAACAACCAGTTTTCCATTTTGCATGTCTTCCCAAGAAATCTGAGCTCGGAGACCGAGTTCATTAATTGCATTAACTCCAAAATTCCCGCTCAATCTCCATTGCCACCGACCGCCATAGTTGGCGATGGACAAAAACAAATCAAAGACCATTTCTAGATTTGGTGACTCTGCCACGTCGGATTTCACTAGCCGTTTGAAACTTCCACCAAATCCCTCATCCTTCATACTTATCCATCCCATTTAATGCCATAGAAACTACCGCCCATGGCTCGCACCCCTTCATAGGTCCCTTTCCTCCATGTTCATTAGTTAGGTTAGAAACATAGGTTAGAATTTAAGGTGATACTTAGTCTAACCTCCTTAGCGCTAGGTCACTAACCTTAGAACATTTAGTTTATAGTTTAGGCCTAGGTTAGATTAGCACTAATCTAACCCATAGGTTATTAACCTTAATAAATCCAGCTTAGGTCTTAACAATTAAAATCGTTCAGTATAAGAACCAACAAATATACATTCACGAAAAGGATTCATTCCAGCACTGCTAATAAGCTAGTAGTATAAATGTATCTGAATTTATTACCTGGCTCAAGATCAAGACCTTCCTGATTTTACGATATCGGGAACCAATTCATTTAACAAGATCAGCCTGAGTTAACTCCGGAATTGCTTATTCCACACATTCGGACCTTGCAACCTTCGTAAGGTCTATAATTTTTGTTCATCCAGAATAAACTTAAAACATCTCTTGGATCAATGCCACTGATCCAAGGCTGAGTCATATAGACGGGTAAATCCACAATTTATTCGAAATCAGATTAAACTCAGGTGCAAAAATGAAAGAAATAAAAGAGTCCAAGCATATCCTGGCTCAGTCAAAGATCTTCAAATGAAAGAAGATACAATCTATATCAAGCATGACTTCACAATCAAAGGAACACATCCTTTTACAGAAGAAATCATATATCAACACTTGAATGCTCAGGAGGAAGTAACAACAGTTCAGAGTGTTACATGAATACTTGGCTATTGAAGGATGTCGACATGTGCCTACATTAAGATGAAATTTGATATTGGTAGGGCGGTTGGGAAGTGATGGTTGTCTTGTGCTATTTACAATGGACTCTTGGAAGGTTCTTAAGGGTGCTCTTGTGGTGGCAAGAGGTAAGAAGGTTGGAACCTTGTATTTAACCACTTATAACACTAATGTTTGTAATCTTGTGGCTTTAGAAGTAGATACAACATTATGGCACTATAGGCTCATCCATATAAGCCATAAGGGCATGGAGATCATAAAGAAAGATTTGCCCGGATATACGTAAATAGGTTTGGAGTTCGTGAGGACTCGCATATATGGGAAACAAAAGTGAATAAGGTTTCTCAAGGTTGGACCTACAAAGAAAGAGAGTAAGTTAGAGCTGGTGCACTCTATGATGTGTGGGGGTCGGCTCAGGTATTATCTCTTGGGGGTTCAAGTTATTATGTTACTTTTATTGATGATGCAACAAGGAAAGTTCGGGTTTATTGTATTAGAAACAAATATGATATATTTGACACTTTTGTTAAATGGAAACCATTAATAGAGAATGAAACAGGTCTTAAGCTAAAATGTCTTAGGTCAGATAATGGAGGGGAGTATTGCAACAATGAATTTGATGATTACTGTTCTAAGAATGGAATCCATAGGAAAAATATGGTTCTAGGAACTCTGCAGTAGAATGGGGTGTCAGAAAGGATGAATAAAACAATAATGGAATGTGCTAGGAGCATGAGGTTACATGCAAGACTGCCTCTTTCTTTTTGGGCAGAAGCGGTGAGCACAGTTGTGTACTTGATAAATAGAGGACCCTCAAGTGCCTTGGATGGAGGCATACCTGAGGAGGCTTGGTATGGTAAGAAAGTTGATTATTCATTTCTTAGAGTCTTTGGATGTGAGGTGTTTGTTTATATAGACAAGGATGATAGGACCAAGCTAGAGGCTAAATTAGAAAAAATTACTTTCATTGGTTATGGTGGTAATGACTTTGGATATAAATGTTGGAGTACTAAGGACAAGAAAATCATTTGATCTAGGGATGTGGTCTTTAATGAGAAAGTCATGTATAAGCAGTAGTTGCAGGAAAATAGGGAAGAATCCAAGAAAGAATATGCAGCGATAGAGGATCTTCCGGATGGGAAAGTGACACATGAATTAGTCAGGAACCTCCTCAATAGGAACCAAAACTCCTATATTGAGGAGGTCTTCTAGGTAAGAAGAGGGCCACGAACGTTTTTCTCCTTCTCTTTATTATTTATTACTCACTGATAGTGGAGAGCCAGAGAACTTTGATGAAGCAATGCATGTAGATTCCAGGAAGAAGTGGGAGCAAGCCATGGATGAGGAGCATCAGGCTCTCATGGAGAACCGAACATGGGATTTGGTGAAGATACTTGAAGGAAAAAGAGCATTAGAGAACAAGTGGGTGTTCATGAGTCAAAGAGGAAGGAGGAAAGAAAAGATACAAGGCCCGGTTGGTGGTCAAGGGGTTTGCACAAAAAAGTATAGATTTTGATGAGATTTTTTCTCTTGTAGTAAAAATGACTTCTATTAGAACTATTATTGGAATAGTTACAACAGAAGACTTGCACTTAGAGTAGCTTGATGTAAAGACTGCATTTCTCCATGGTGATTTAGAGGAGGAACTATATATGCAAAGCAACCAGAGGGCTATGAGGTCAAAGGTAAAGAGGAGATGGTGTGCAAAATGAAGAAGAGCTTGTATGGCTTGAAACAAGCTCCACGTCAATGGTATAAGAAATTTGATAGCTTCATGATGGAGCAAGGTTATATTAGATGTCATTTTGACCATTGCGTGTATACAAAGAAATTTGAGGATGGCAGTTATATTATCCTTTGTCTGTATGTGGATGACATGTTAGTTGTAGGTAAAAACATGCAGGAAATAAAAGTACTCAAGAAGTAGCTAAGTGAATCCTTTGCTATGAAGAATTTGGGGGTAGCTAAACAAATCCTTGGTATGAGGATATCTCGGGATAGGAAGGAACGGAAGTTGACTTTATCTCAGGAAGAGTACATTAATAAGGTCTTGGAGAGGTTTAATATGTAGGATGCTAAACTAATTGGGACTCCTTTGGCAGACCATTTCAAGTTATCAAAGGAACAGTGTCCTAAGACAAAGCAGAGAGAAACCAAATGTCCAAGGTACCTTACTCATCAGTGGTTGGCAATTTGATGTATGCCATGGTGTGCACCAGGCCTGATATTTCCCATGTAGTGAGAGCGGTGAGTAGATTTATGAGTGATCCAGGTAGAGATCACTAGTAGGCAATAAAGTGGATCCTTTGGTATTTGAGAGGGACCATGGGGACAATTTTGTGCTGTGGATCAAACACCACTTTGTGTGGTTATGTAGATTTAGATGGTTGGAGATGTAGAGCAGGAGGAGCACAACAAAGTTATGTTTACACCGTAGGTGGGACAACAATAAGTTTAATTTGATGACTACAAAAGTTAGTGGCTTTGTCAACCACGGAGGCTGCTATGTTGCTGCCATAGAGGCAAACAAGAAAATGATTTGGTTACAACAATTACTTGAGGAGTTGGGGCATAAGCAGGAGGAAAGAAAGTTGCATAGTGATAGTCAGAGTGTTATACACCTAGCTAAGATCTCTGCTTTCCACTCTAGGATGAAGCATATATAGTTAAGGTGCCATTATATTTGGAAAACTTTGGAGGAAGAGAAGTTGAAGTGGAGAAGATTCATACCACTTAATCCTACTGACATGATGACCAAGGTGGTCATAAGGAAAAAAGTGAAGTTGTGTTCAACTTTGGTTGGTCTTCACAGAAACTAGTGAAGGGTTGAGAAGCTTGCTCAGTGGAAAACTAGTCTCCAAGTGGGAGATTGTTAGGTTGTGAAGCATGTTTTCATGTGAAAAAGTATTGAAGACTGTACACTAAAGAGTCTGTGCATACAATTTTTTGGGCCTTAAAACGTGCCCGATATATCCGGAAATGTGATTTTCTCATATGAGCAGGTTTTTGACACATAGGCTTATGAGATGGTTTTGGCCCGTGGTTTTGATACCCACGGTTTTGTAAAACTACTTAAGTAGTTATCTGTTTATATGGTAGATATCTTGTAACATTACGAGATGTGTTTTGAATTTGGGTTCGAATCTCAGTAGAGTTTGTTGAGCATAGATCCAAATAGATCCGGGTATTGTATAGAGAGCGGTGGCTTGTAATAAAATATGAGCAAGTGATTCTTGGTGGACGTATCCCAAATTGGGTGAACCACGTTAAATATTGTCTCTTTGTGTTGTGTTATTTTATTCGCACTTTTATTTAAGATTTGTAATATTTTTACGCATATTAGTTTCTATCATTGCGATTCGTGAGGGATTATTCCACATATTTCATCCCTTATTTCCTAACAACACTTTGCCATCAATTTAGTTGACATCACAACACCTAGACACAATGACCAACAGTCTCCCCTTTTCATTGATGGCAACCACCTTTAGAAAAATTGATGGCAACCAAAAATCCATACACCTACATGACTCTTTTCCATGTTTCGATACTTCTCTCCCCCTTTGACTTCTATGAAAAAGGCATAATGACAATTAGACATGAAAAAATTCAACTTATAATGGAAACAATGCAAAAACATAACTTGCTTAACTTGACTTTCCCTTGTGTATTTGCACTTTTGAATTCTAACAACATATATGATACATGGACTTGATGTAAGCTTCCATACAACTCCCCTTAGAAGATATGCATCATAATTTGTATTCATACCTATCAAACATCTCCATCTAGGCCTAAACCATGCTTGAAAACATAAACTTGTTATCCATATTTCTACCTTAGGCCAAATATCGGATCAGCCACGAACCCGCATAGAAAGAACCCGAGAAAACTCGTTCAAACCTGCAAATAGGTCACAGAAAGACCCAACAATGGAGTGGCAAGGGTAGAGAGACTAAAGGACCATATGCAAAAGAAATGACTTTGTCTAGCCATTTCCATCTCTTAAATCCATTCTTCAAGTTACAGGTAGACTCAACTATGGAATAGCAAGGTCAGACAAGAAGGGGATGTGCCGCAGAGGAACCAAGAGCAAGAAGAAGGAAAGTAATGGGGAAGTTTGAAGTCTCTTAGGCTCGAAACCTGTTTGGAAAAGAGTCCAAAATTGAATAAGTATGGAGAAGGCAGTGGAGAGAGCCACGTGTTGGAACGACACTTCTCCAAAGATGAATCCATAAAAGGAAGCTCAAATAAGCGTCGCATCTCCACGTGTCCCAGCCAGAAACAAATGCAAGGTCAAATGGTCAAACATGGTCAAAAGGTAGATAGGTGGGCCTCAAAATTGGCTAAGTATAAAAGTGTGAGTGGAGAATGCCAAGTGTCAGTGTGGTACATCTCCAAGAGTTAGTCCTAGGGTGGAGACCCAAATAAGCGTGAGCTCGCCACATAACCCAAAATCCCAAAAAGTAAGAAAAACTGTTGAAAAGTCCACAGACCAGTGGAGGCTAACAAGTGTCAAATCAATGCTCTTCCAAAGGTAAAATTTGAGGTGGGCTTTCAAACAAGTGTAGTGCCTCCATGTGCCTAGTCTCGTAAAGGGGCAAAGTCAATTGAATAGTCAATGAAAGGGGCAGGCCGATGTAGGCTGCCAAGTGTCTAAGTGGCGCTTATTCAAGGATTATGGAGAGAGAAGGTTTCCAAATGAGCGCTAGGCTGCCACGTGTCCCAGGTCAAGAGATATCCCTCGCCAAGCAAAAGACTTAGCCAAAAACACAAAATGGGCCGCAACTCCGCCCAAAGGAAAAATTCAATGTTTGGGCCCGAGTCAAGGAAAGTGGGTTGTTGGGGGAAAATTTGGTTTTTTACCCTTGTTATCTCAAAAGGATAAAAGTTGCAAAATGGGCCACAACTCCGCCTAAAGGAAAAAGTCAACATTTGGGCCTGAGTCAAGCCAAGCGGGGAGTCGGAGGAAAAGGTGAAAATTTTCCTTTTGTCAAAGAGGCACAAAGGTAAAGATAGAAACACATCTCCCCAACTAACCAAAGGGTGCCACTTGTTGAGCAAAGCTTTGGGGCCGCAGAGGTTTTTTTCGAGTTTTTGCATTTTGTGAAAAATGGAAAAAGGTGAATTACGGACCCACAAACCTGATTTTTTCTCTAATACAAATGCCACGTGTCCCATATCAAAAGGGGGCCCATTTTTCAAACTGTTTTCCCACCCATTTGTACAGACTTGATACAAACTTCAAAGGGGCATATCTTTTGACTCAAGGATCAAAATATTACAAATCGACAACATTGGAAATGTCTCAATGTACTCCATGCCATGGAAAGATAAAAATTCATTTTTCTCAGACCTTGGTAGGTGAAACAATGGAGGAATGTCTTGGGCCTTTAATGCGGGATCTCTTTGTCTCAACAACTAGATCAGATTTGATCATTCTCGCCATTTCCTCTTCCTTCAAAGCACCAACCAAATATCGATGCAACAGAGAGGATTTGGGGGTATATTTTTTGTCAAAGGCATTAATAGCAGTGGTTGAGCTTCAACCCACTCTTCCCACTTTTCTCTCTCTTTCTTGTGTCTGATTGAATCTATAAGTACAAGGGTGGGATTCATTGTAAAGGGTTGGACATTATTTTGTTTTGCAGGCTCCCTTTTCCTTCTAGTAAAGGAATTCATGGAGTTTAGGCCTTCCATTAAAATTGCAGTATGTTCTTGCCTCCTGGTTATTTTGTAATGCATTGTATCAATTTGTAGAGTAATAAAACACATTTGTGATCGATTCTAGATCCTTTCTATCTCTTTTGCTCACATCTGGTCTTTCATTATAAATCTAGTTATCTGTGCTTGATTATTGTATGTATTTTGTTGGTTTGTGTCTATCAAAAAAACTAATGTTCATCATTCCTTCGGTGCATCACCTTGTAGTTTAGTCATTTCTTATTTCTTATATCCCTTTTTATCCCTGTCTCCTTGGAAAATTTTAGATTAGGTATAGAGATAGATCCTTTGCAAGTTCTCACATATGCACCTAAATAGAGGAATAGGAACCAACCTTTAATCTAGAGAGCTTTTCCATTTGCAAGGTCCCACACCTTGGGGAAATTTCAATGCATTTTATGTGGATCACACGAAATGACTTTGCCTTAGAAAAGAAGATCTATAGAAACAAATCCACTAGTTTCAGAAGTCTAAGTAAGTTCATGAGAAGAATACAAACACGGTCAAGAACCAGAGCGGAGGGATTATTTGTCTACCTAGACTTATCCCCAAATAGAGGGAGGGTAAGAAGAAGAGTCCAAAGGTCTATATCCTCACCAAACAGAGCCTTATCAACACCTCCTCCCGGCTTGTCATTTTCTCAACCAATATGGGTGCTCAAAGCCAATCAAGATTGCTCACCAAATCCTTATTTCAATTTCACCATTAGATAAGCCCACTTGCTCTAAATGCACAAAATATGGTCCCTATAACAGCATTAAAGAGCATCTCCTATTTCATTAGGGAAAACTAGAATTCTCCTGGTGATCATGTCCAAGATATTGCAAATGTCTGTACAATCCACGAAATCCATGAGATGGACATTGCAGTCAAGTTACTTGCCTCTTCACTCAAAGGGAAAGCTTCACAATGGTTCAAGAGTCTTGAAGCAGGCTCTATTCAAAACTGGAACCAGCTATGCACAACTCTTCACAACTAGTTTGGAGAGAAAGGTGATAACTTGTCTTTGCTTTGGAGAAACTAACAACGATCAAAAGATCACCAAATGAGAAACTAATAGATTTCAACCTCGATTTGATGAGACTGGGATAGAATTCCAATAAAGCAAAGTAAAACCCACTAATGAAAGTGCCTTCTTGTACTTTCTTAGGGCTTTAAATTCTGATATTTCTTTGATGATTCAGTCAATGGGGGGCATAACCTTACCTGTAGCATATAACCTTTCCATAAAGGTTGAGAACCGTTTGATTTAAGTTGATAAAATCACTCCTAAGCCATCCATGCCTCTGTACCCGGGTTAGGAAACACAGATACCAAAAACAAATGCCCACACTAGCCCTTGTACCTATTCCTGTGAGTCAAAGCTCACCGAAGCCTCCACTTCATCATCTAACACCTCTAAAGAACTCCAAGAAGTCATGAAATAGCTTCATAACCTTAGAAATGAGCTAGTAACCATCAAAAGACATCAAGCTCAGAGTTCTAGGCCTTATCACCTCATGCTTAGTTTTCTCGAGCTCAATACAGGCAAGACCTCAGTATCAACAAAATAGACCACAATCTCAGGCTGTTAGTTAGAGCCAAAACCAAGGAAAACCTTAAGCTGCTAGACCTTTCAGGACATATGATCCAAACATAGCTTCAACATCAAGGGCATTGGTTCTAAAGCACAAAACAATATGGCACATGAGTATGATTGGTGTTTTCCATGCAATCAACCTCATAACCAATCAATGTGCTTTAATGGTGCACTCAATCAGGCCTTGATGGTGTAGACCAGTATGGTGTCACAAGAACCTAGCCAAGAAGGAGATCAACAACAGGGAGCTCAACAAGAGGGACCTCCAAGTGAGACTATGCTCGTCAATTAGCAGTGAAGACTTTTGTGGAATGAATTAGACTCCTTCTCAAAGTGTAGCTGCCAATACATAGTCCAAAAATAGAAATATTGGAGAAAGACAACCACTGAATTCAGGTGACCCTCAACCTTCCATCACTCCACAAGGTTTTGGTGCTCCAAATATAACTCCCAACATGCAAAACCAATCCAAGCCACCTTTAAAATCCACTCAAGCACCGATTGTGACAACCCATGTGCAAGAAAGAAATGTGCCTGGGAAGGGGCAACAAAGGGATAGCTCATTTAATATCATTGAGAAAATGAAGAGGACAAGTGTGAACATTTCACTATGGGAGTCACTGGCCATTCCAGGGAAGAGGGATCTATTACAGACTACCATGTAGAATTGGTCAAGCTCAAATCAACCCCTTAGCCAGCAAGAGAAAGTGCTTACCAATACAACTCAACATGGGGAGAACCATTGAGAATAACAAGGTAAGAACCTGAGACCTCCTCCATTCTATGTCTCATTGATTATTGGAGATAAATTGGTGCACAATTATATGATTGATTTTGGGGCTAGTAGTTCTATGATGCCCAAACAAATAGCTGATCAACTGGGTCTCCAATATGAAGTCATCTCTA
The DNA here is from genome assembly GCA_018340775.1 of Taxus wallichiana var. yunnanensis. Classification (NCBI taxonomy): domain Eukaryota; kingdom Viridiplantae; phylum Streptophyta; class Pinopsida; order Cupressales; family Taxaceae; genus Taxus; species Taxus wallichiana. Next base: position 534,516,634 of record CM031236.1, read on the forward strand.
GAGGGGTAGTGCAACTAGATGGGACAATAGTGACAACTATTGGAATCATCAAGGATCTAAGCCTCACTCTGCATGCCTGCCCCAATGTGACTATTTTGCAGAACGTATCAATCATAGATTTGCCACCACATTTTGCTTTGTGTTTGTCCAAGGACTTCACTGCCAAAATTGGAGGCTATCTATTTGCTGATTGGTCATATATGCTCTTTAGAATAAGTTATGGGGAAAAGGCCACAATTAGGTATGAACCCTATTGCTAATTATCATATTGAATCTTATGTGCCTAGCCTAATCAATGCCAACGCTTAGCTTTTGATCAAGAAGACCTCCTAAACACTTGTGAAGTAGACACCAAGGGGGATATATCTCGAGACTTGACTCTCGATGAGTGGGCCTACAAAAGACATGCTTTTGACCCCTATAAGGAGATGGAAGAATCGAGCTAGAGTGTCTACTACCTACATGAAGAAAATCATCCTCTTCCTAACCTAATTAAGCTAGAATATAAAAATGATAATGGGATATGGAAATTATTCTTTGATGGCTCAAGGAGTAGATAAGGAGCTAGAGGAGGAGCCATGATTGTTTCCCCCAAAGGTATGAAATATTATTCAGCCTTGATTCTGATTTTCCCGCTCAAATAACACTGTTGAATATGAGGCTTTGGTCCATAGTCTTCATTCGGCGAGGAAGCTAGGATTCAAGAAATTGTAAGTGTTTGGTGACAGTGAATTGGTCACCAATCAAGTCAGAGGACTTAATGCTATCAAGAATGACCGATCAAGAGCTACAAGAGTAGGGTATGGGATCTCATGGAAGATTTTGAGGCCTTGATTTGTGTCCATACCTGGAAGGAGAACGAAGCTGTTGTTAGGCTTACAACAGATTAGAGAAACATTTGATGTGGTCTACAACATCAAAAGAGAAAAAGAACAACCACATATCCATATAGTTGTGACGCCAAGGCGGTGCAGAGATAACAACACATGTTGGTAGGTGTTTGAGAATGACCAGCAGATCATTAATTTTTTGCAAGAAGAAGTTGAATTCTCGGCCGTAAATCAAAGCAAACTAGAAAAACAATACATGAATCAAATAGTACAACTACATACAAACAAGCTCCCCAAAGGCTTAGTTACATTGGAGTCTATCTTCAATCCGGATGATTAGTCTAGAAAAGAGAAAACTAACATACAGATCAAAGGGGAAGATTCAGGGTCAATACCAGTTGGAGAAGGCAAAACACTACAAGTTGGCAAGGTGGCCACCGAGAAAGAAAGCTATGAATTCATACACCTTTCCCAAGAATTTAAGATGTATTTGCTTAGAGCTATGAAGACTTGAGAGGTTTTAATCCAAAGTTAGCCCAACACACAATTGAGCTAGATCTATTGCTAAACCCATCAAATAGAAGCAGAGACTAGTCAACCAACCCGCATATTGAGCCTCTGATGAAGAAAGAACTGAACAAGCTGATAGAGGCAAGTATCATATTTCCAATCAAACACTCAAGTTGGGTTACAAACCTAGTCCCAGTCAGGAAGAAAAATGGAGAGATTAGGTTGTGTGTAGATTTTTGAGACTTGAACAGAGCCTCCCTCAAAGATCACTACCCACTCCCTTCAATGGAGCAGATCTTACAAGTAGTGTCTGGGTTAGAGAGATTATCCCTCCTAGATGGCTACTTAGGATACAACCAGATCATGGTGAAGTAAGATGATCAGTTCAAAACAAATTTCACCACTAAATGGGGCACCTATGCCTACATAAAGATGCCATTTGGATTGTCCAATGCTGGAGCCACTTTTCAAAGGGCAATGGATATGGCATTCAAAGGGCTGATTAACAAAATAGTGCTGATCTACTTGGATGACATTAGATTGTACTCTCCAAAGATGCAGCAGAGCACCTTTTCCACCTAAGGTAGGTGTTCCAAAGGTGTAGGAGATTGGGATATCGTTGAACCCCAAAAATGCATATTCTTGGCCCATGAGGGTAGGCTTCTAGGCCACATTGTATCAAAGGAAGGATTGGCAATTGACCCGGAGAAAGTGGAAGCAATAAGAGCATTGCCATTGCCAAGCCACAAGAAATATCTTCAAAGCTTCTTGGGAAAAATCAATTTTATCCACAAGTTTGTACCAAACTTTTCTGCCCTTGTTAAGCCAATAACGTTGATGTTGGAGAAGAGCTTAGCATTCAGGTGGATAGCTAAAGGAAAAGAGAGTTTTGAAGCCATAAAACATGTAATATCATAGGCTCGACTCTTATCAACCCTGACTTCTCAAAGGACTTCATGTTGTATGCTTTTGGAGGATTAGACACAATCTCAGCTATCTTGATACAACTGAATAGAGAAGGATCAGAGCAGCCCATAACATTCTTCAGTCAGAGCTTAGAAGACTATGAAGTAAGGTATTCTTTTATTGAAAAGCATGTCCTTGCTATCATTAGGAGTTTGAAGAAGTTCAGACACTTGGTCTCAAACAACAAGATCCAATTGTTAGTGTCTCATGCTGGTGTCAAGGACTTTCTCTTAAAAAAGGATTTGAATGAGAAGAGAGTAGGTTGGATCACCCATGTAATGGAGTATGACATTGAAATAAAAGTGACCAAGCTGGTTTGTGGCAAAGGTTTGTGTGAGCAGCTTGCTTCTAAACCACATGATGAGTCAAAAGGAGAAGAAGAGGCTATCCTGCTACTACGTGAGAATGATCAAGAACAACCAAACTAATGATGCACCCACTCCTTGTTGGATTTAAGACATGACACACTTCCTTCAAACATGCATGTGTCCTTATAGGTTGAGTAAAACAAAAAGGAGACATTTCATAACAACAGCTGTCCCATATGTTCTTATTGATGGTGTCTTTTTCAAAAGAGACATCAATGGCATTTTCTTTGAGATGCATTGAGACAGATCAAGTTGAGAGAGTGTTACAAGAATTCCATGTTGAAGCATTTGGAGGCTATTTTTCCCCTAGGGTGATAACACTCAAGATCATGAAGGTGGGTTATTACGGCCTAGACTATTTAGTGACTCGCTATGCATGGATCAAAAGGTGCAAGAATTGTGCATTCTTTAAATGCAAAGAAAAGCTAGAAGCACTTCCATTGCACCCAATCTCAGTTGAGAAAACTTTCATGCAATGGGGATTGGAATTCATTGGAGTCATCAATCCAAATTCAAGCCAAGGCCACAAATGGATTCTGACAGAAACAAACTATTTCACCAAGTGGACCGAGGCAGTGGCACTCAAGGAAGCTAATGAGTCTAGTATACTAGATTTTTATAAAGGGATAGTGACCAAATTTGGAGTGCTTGGCCACCATCATATCGAGAGAATGCATTGGCATTCATAGGCTCCAAGATCACATGATAGGTGTTAAGAATGAGACTTACTTGAGCACTTCATCAAACTATTTCCCTCAAGGTAATGGTCAAGCTAAGTCCACAAACAAGAACCTACTAAAGATCTTAGAAGAAATATTGATGAAAATAAAAGAACCTTGCACACAAAGCTCAAATCGACCTTATGGGCTGATAGGATAACACCCAAGAGATCTACAGGAAGCTCCCCATTCAAAATTTTCTATGAGAAAGAGGCAGTGTTGCCTATATCACTTGAGTTACCAAAGCATTAGAGCTCATGAAACAACTAGAGATGTCTAAATTTGAACCAATGGAGTCCAAGTATGCGAGTTGATAGAATTATAAGAAACCATAGAGCATGCACTTCAAGAAATAGAGAAGGACTAGGCCTTAATCAAGAGATACTTTGACAAAAAGGTAAAAGCAAGGATCTTCTAGGAAGGAGACTCGGTTTTGAAATGGGATGCAGATCGAGCAAAACATGGAAGGCATTCCAAGTTTGATGCCATTTGGAGTGGCCCCTATATGGTCACAAGATGCAAAAGTAGCAATGCTTTCCAATTGTCTATGTTGGAAGGAGAGGAATTGCAAATTCTAGTAAATGGAATCCATCTTAAACACTACTGCTAAAAAGGAAGTCCCCACCCTGTACATATTAGTTTAGTTTCTTTTCCTCTAAGTGCTTGTGCACATTGTCTTGTTGTAGTGTAGGTTGCTTTTCTCCTAAGTGCTTTGCACACTTTGCATGTTCTATTTGGAGCATGTATGATTTCAATTTTGTATGTGGTTATAGTGTTATTTTGTTGCTCTTGTGTAGTCCATTTAGAGAGACAGATGAAGCCCCAAAGTTGAAACAATTTTCTACTCTCGAAATTCCATTTTCAAGATTTTCTTATGAAAATTGAGAGTGTAGACTCAAGGTCAGACAAAACATGGAAAAGACATACAGTCGGGCTCGCAGTGGCTCATGGATCAGATCTTCAAAAGTTTAGATCAATTTCGTGTTTATCAGGAAAACTCCATGCCCAATGGATGCTCCAAGGCCACTGTCTCTTCATCTAGCTGGTAGATGTCCCCGTGAGTCGCCAAATTGTTATCCATATTTCACCCCTTGGGCCAAATATCGGATCAGCCACGACCCCTCATAAAAAGAACCTGAGAAAAATCATTCAAACCTGTAAATAGGTCACAGAAAGACCCAATAATGGAGTGGCGGGGGAAGAGAGAGACTACTAGGACCTGAATTGTCGATCCATTTCCATGTCTTAAATCCATTCTTCAAGTTACAAGTAGACTCAACTATGGAATAACAAGGTCAGACAAGAAGGGGAAGTGCCGAGAGGAACCAGGAGCAAGAAGGGGAAGAAATGGTGAAGTTTTGAAGTCTCTCGGGCTCGAAACCGTTCGGGAAAGAGTCCAAAATTGACTAAGTATGGAGAAGGCAAGAGAGAGCCACGTGTTAGAATGACCCTTCTCCAAATATGAATCCATAAAAGGAAGCTCAAACAAGCACCGCGTCTCCAAGTGTCCCAGGCTGAAATAGAGGCAGGGTCAAATGGTCTAATAGGGTCAAAAGGTAGATAGGGCAAGCCTCAAAATTGGCTAAGTATAAAAGTGTGAGCGAAGAATTCCAAGTGTCAGTGTGGTGCATCTCCAAGAGTTAGTCCCGAGGGTTGAGACTCAAATAAGTGTGAACTCACCATGTAGCCCAAAATCCCAAAAAGTAAGAAAAATCGTTGAAAAGTCCACAGACTAATGGAGGTTGACAAGTGTCAACTCGACGCTCTTCCAAAGGCAAAATTTGAGCCGAGATTTCAAGAAAGCGTGGTGCCTCCATGTGTCCATCTCAGAAAGGGGCAAAGTCAATTGGATAGTCAATGAAAGGGGCAGGCCGGTAGAGGCCGCCAGTGTCTAAGTGGTGCTTGATTCAAGGATTGTGGAGAGAGAAACTTTCCAAATGAGCACTAGGTCGCCACATGTCCCTGTGTCAAGAGATATCCTCGCTAAGAAAAATACTTAGCCAAAAACATAAAATGGGCCGCAACTCCGCCTAAAGGAAAAGGTCATCATTTGGGCCCAAGTCAAGGAAAGTGGGCCTTCTGGGAAAATTTGGTTTTTTCCCCTTATTATCTAAAAAGGATAAAATTTTCAAAATGGGCCACAAATCGCCCAAAGGAAAAGTCAAGCATTTGGGCCCAAGTCAAGCCAAGCGGGGAGTCAAAGGAAAAGGTGAAAATTTGCCTTTTGTCAAAGAGGCACAAAGGTAAAGATGGAAGTGTATCTCCTAGCCAACCAAAGGTTGCCATGTGTCCAGAAGGAGTTTGGGGTGTGAAGGTTTTTTGAGTTTTTATGTTTTTGAAAATGGGAAAAAGGTGAATTACGGACCCACAAACCTGATTTTTGCTCTAATTTGGCTGCTACATGTCCCATATAAAAAGGGGACCCATTTTTCAAACTGTTTTCCCACCCATTTGTATGGACTCGATACAAACTTTGAAGGGGCATATCTTTCGACTCAGAGCTCGAAATATTACAAATCTGACACTGTTGGAAACGTCTCAACATCCTCTACACCATAGAAAGATAAATATTCATTTTTCTTAGACCCCGGTATGTGAAACAATGGAGGAATGTCTTTAGGATTTTAATGCAGGATCTCCTTGCCTCAACAACTAGATCAAATTTGATGTGTTCTCCACTCGTTCCTCTTCCTTAAAGGCGCCGAACCAAAGATTGATGCAACAAAGATGGATTTGGGGGTAGATTTTGTTAGAGGCATTAATAACAGTGGTTGAGCTTCAACCTGTTCTTCCCAATTCTCTCTCTCTTCTTGTTGTCTCTGACTGAATCTATAAGTACAGGGGCATGATTCATTATAAAGGGTTGGACATTCTTTTGTTTTGCAGGCTCCCTTTTCCTTCTAGCAAAGGAATTCGTGGAGTTTAGGCCTTCCATTAAAATTACAGTATGTTCTTGCCTCCTGGCTATTTTTTAATGCATTGTATCAATCTGCAAAGCAATAAAACACGTTTGTGATCGATTCTAGATCCTTTCTGTCTCTTTTGCTCACATCTGGTCTTTCATTATAAATCTAGTTATATGTGCTTGATTATTGTATGTATTTTGTTGGTTTGTGTCTATCAACAAAACTAATGTTCATCATTCCTTCGGTGCATCACCTTATAGTTTAGTCATTTCTTATTTCTTATATCCCTTTTTATCCCTGTCTCCTTGGCAAATTTTAGATTAGGTATAGAGATAAATCCTCTGCAAGTTCTTACGTATGCACCTAAACAGAGGAATAGGAACCAACCTTTAATCTGGAGAGCTTTTCCATTTGCAAGGTCCCACACCTTGGGGAAAGTTCAATGTTATGCGGATCACACCAAATGACTCTGCCTTAGAAAAGCAGATCTATAGAACTCATTTGGGGGTGCTGTGATTTTGCACTAACAAAACTTTTCCTTTAAGGTCCTACCTCTGCACCTTTTAGGGCCATGATCCCTAAAGCTCATCTTTAGACCCAAAATGACAATCTTCACCTCTCTCAGAAGCTCACATACAACAAGAATCAACACCTTATAGATCCTCTTGACAAGATACAACTAACTTCTAATTTCTTATGCAAGAATAAAGGCTCACACCTTGCTCACATGTCATGTGAATAGTGTAATAAAAAAATAATGCACATTAGACATTATTTAGTCTCGGTCTCATACTACTATTTAGAAGGTTCTTGAGTGAAGAAAGAACTAATTAACCCCCATAATTTGGCCATCTTGCTTTATTTTCTTTCATCATTCGACCTCTTGGACCCACATGCCCAGATTAGCTTTCATTATTTTGTATTATTTTATCCTTGATCTGGGCTCCCATGCTAGTACTACAAGCGTCCATGGGAACCCTGGTCCCATCAGGGGTGCCCTGATCCTTTTTGAACTTTCCTGCCACTTTTTGGGCAATTTCTATCCATTTCAACTTCTTGTTTTTTGGTGGTTGTCCATTTCGGGGTTAATTATGAAATTAGATCAAGAGAACCCTATAAATATAAATGTATGAGACTATAATGAGGGACCAAGAACTATTCATTACTATCATCCATCTACTGATTGCATCCATTTGGAGATCATTTGCATCCATCACTCCATCACAAAGGACAATGTTGGTTCATCCGCATCACACAAGCATAGGGGAGAGATCCTATTCTATTCCAAGCACCATTCTACTATATTTTTAACATCTAGTTAGTGTTCGCTACTTCATAAAGTGTGACTAGCACAAGATAACCTAGGGCACATGATGCACACACACACGAGAATTGTATTTGGGTCCGAAATGTATTGCATCGCTCGGTTAGTAAGCCCTTTGTTGTGGTATTGAGGTTAGTCTGACCCATTCATTTGAATTCTTCTTTTTTAGGTTTTTGATACATCTTATGGTCTCTTGCAAGTATTTATTCCACATTGGGTTATTAACAACACATGGAGTAGTACGTCGAACCTAATGCGACACATAATAAAGGTTTTGGACCACTTACCTAGGACCTATGAAACTAATTTTTGGACCTTTTGCATAGACTAGGGCTCTCATTTTATAGACCAAAGTTCCTGTAGGCACCCTAGTCCCTCTCCAAGTGCTCCAATCTAGCTAGATAGCTCAGATCCATCCTTTTTAGGGCCTCTGCAGGCGTTTATTCTTCTTATTTTTCCAATCACTTCGCAACATAGTCATGCAAGCTCATCAAATCAGCTAAGTCACTTCCATACTTCTCTTGCATATTAGGGTTTTTACTTTCATTAGATTAGTTGCTTGGGTCATTCTACATAATCATTTATTACATTTATTTATTATATTTACATGTCGTTCTAGATTAGATTAACTACACCATTCTTCCTTATTTTAGTTAATCATTTTGGTGAACCCCCATTTTAACACTTCATTTTTACTATGTCATCTCCTTATCAAGTTATGGCTCAATCTTCGTATCCTACCTTTGCACCAACTAAGATCTCAGGCATAGTTACTACTATTGTTGATTTCATGCACGTGCGCACTCCTCCTTGCTTTGTCACACCTAGCATTGATCTATCCACCAATGTAGTTACCACCGTACTCATCCCACTCCACCTACGGCTCCACCCATGTCTATTCCTCTACCCATTACTCTGATAGATCCTCCCATTTCTTCTAAGAGATATGACATCATTGAAAAACTTAAAAATATGCCCGCTAAGATCTCTCTTTATGACTTGTTACGTAATGCACTAGATTGTCGCAACACACTCAAAGCTTCCTTTATGCCATTCATATTGAAATTGATAATTCCGTGGTGGCATTTTCACATCTCATACAATCTCTTCATAATTTACCACATGTTATATCTTTCATTGATGAGGATTTGTCACCTTTTGCTAAAAGCAATACGTGTGCTCCTTTTCTCATTACTGTCGTTATTAGTACTACTTACATTAAACAAGTACTCATTGATAATGGATCATTTGTCAATTTATGCACTCATTCTCTTTTAAAGAAATTAGGTATTAACGATAATTTAATTTCTAAGAATTATACCCTCATTCGAGGTTATGATTCTACCACTCACACATGCCTAGGGACTATCTCATTACATATTCAGGTTAGGCCTAATATTGTTCTCACCAAGTTTTATGTTATCAATGCCTCCTTTCAGTTTAATCTCTTGTTAGGTAGGCCTTGGATTCACGTAATAAATGCAATTCCATCTACTATTCACCAATGTGTCAAGTTCTTGCATGATGGTTATGAACATACTATCACTTGGTGATCTAGATCCATTCAAATACTATTGCATAGATCCCATTACTTCTATGCCTATACCACCTTCGCAACATATTCCATATAACAACCTTGACACATATGACATTGGTCAGTCTAGCACTTCACAATCTCCTCCTACCACTCTCAATGCTCCAACTATCTCTACTCACACTACAACTATTATTTCACCTACGATATCAGCTCCTATTAATGTCTCTTCTCCACCCATCATAACACCCTCTATTACTCCATCTACGGTGCCACCTACCAACATACTTGATAATGTTATACAACATGATGATTTTAACATTGATGATTATGAGGATTCGATGATGAAGTTGACGTTATCAAACTTATAGATGAAGCATTAGGACAACTCGATTTTACTCCTCTTGGCGTAGATGATTCTTATTTTGAAGAAACCTTTATGGTTGATGGCCTAGGTGAATATAGGTTCAAAACCCTCCGCTAATGCGATGATACTATATTGGGGGTCTATAAATAGTGTGGACGTTATTTCATGGGTTACGACTCCACTGCCTCCTTTACATGCACACTATTCATCAATAGGTCCTTTTGGCAAGACATCCCTATCGATTATACTTTCTTAGACACTATTTGTACACATGACAGTTTGGTTAGGTTTGGCATGATGCTTAATGACATCTTACCACATCTTTTATCATGGTTGTTTTCACACTACGACAACTTATAAATTGCACGTCTTTCATTTGATGGTATTTGTTTCATGCACCCCTTGTGATTCTCCACTCACACTCGGATAGTCCTGGCTTGACTGTATTAGCGATACAATAGATGCTCATCACTCTTTGCTCACATTTCCTATGCCTTTTGGTAGTGTCTATGTCCATAATTATTCCTCTCTTACTTACACTCCAAATGTCTCTAGTTGGCATGCTCACGGTTGTCCACATATTGCCTTCATGAATGAAGAGTATGCAATGAACGTGTACATACTCCGCTACAATGGGTCCTTGTATGACCCTCCTCACTCTATAGATTATCAGGTTTCCGATGCTTCTCTAATAGGTTTTGATCATGACAATGATGATCTCCTTAATAACAAAGACATAGTCATCATCTTGCTCATTACACTTAGGGGGAATAACACCTAACATAATCCTCCATTCTAGCATCCTTCCATAGTACTACATCACAATATGAGCATTTACTCATACCTCATCTTAGCATCTACTCATATCTCATCCTTTCCTTCTCATACATCAATTTCCTAACATACGTATATTCATTCATATGTTATAGCGTCGTTATTACCCGATGTCACACTCTTGTGCTTCGGTTCACACTTGACTATTGAGGGCTTACTACACATGAACCCCACACACTGCACTATAGACACCACACATCACGTTTCATGTCTTGCATCATACATTCTACATTTAGTCCATATCATTTCAATCTTTGCATATCTATACATCATACTAGTCTTCATCATACTCATCTAACATTGCATCCTACATACTATATGCTCTTAGGCACACTACACATATTACATTCAATACTATACACTACATACACATCACATGGTCGTTTATCATCTTCATTACATATACTACATCATCTTCTACGCGTTGCACTCACTACCCTATGACACACTTTAGTTCCTCGGTCCATACTCGATTGCCGAGGGTTTATAAATCAAATGGACCTTACATTCATCACGCGTTTATCATTCAACCTTTCATCATGTGACATTTCTAGGATAGTGACACACATTATAGGATAAATTATCACTTACTTTATTCATCTTGTAGTGGTATACATTTTGGGCTACATCACCACTCCTTATTATTCATCTTGTAGTGATACACACTTTAGGGCTAAGTCATCACATGTACATTCATTTTGTCGTGATATACACTTAGGATATAAGGTTCAGGAACATCTATTCTATATGTTGCATATCATCATCACTAAGCATACATACTCATCATAGTGCGTTAGACACAACACACATACACACACACAGACCATTTCCGATGATGCAGTCTTGTTTACAGTTCATTCTTGATTATTGAGGGGGAAAACCAAATGAATCCCACAAAGATAAATTTAAATTCACTCAAGGGGCAGGCAGCTCCTATCACCCATCTTGCATTCCATTCCATCCATCCACAACATACTGCATATTATGGTTACTTTTACTCTTGCTTACTTTTGTTTGTTCATGGTTTCTTTATTACACATGCTAGTTAGATTACTTGGTATGTCATATATCTATATCATCCACACATGCGCATTCACATATTTTTCTAGTTGTGATCAAAGATACAAGTCTCTTATAGGTAGCACGGATGCTCACCTTCTACCCTTCCTACACTAGTCGCTAGGGGCATCCACATTTGTCGCTCATAAGTGCTATTGTTTCATTTTATTATCAGCACCTTACATTACTTGGTTATACATGCTTTTGACATACTAGTTATCTTTCTAACATGCTAATGGGTGCTTTATGTGCATCATTTGTTATGCGCAGGATGTTTGCTTCTATACTTGTTTGTTACATTGTATGCTATTCTTTGTTTTTGTATGTGGGCCTTGTTGTATATTTGGTATACACACTTGGTTGTTTGTATGCCGCCATGATGGCCTTGCATGTCTTGTGACATCATGAGTGATGTACCATGTTTGCAGCTCGCTTTGTGTGCCTTAATTTGTATTCTTGCATGTTTACATTACTTTTATTGGCAGCTTATACACTATTTTCTATATGTATGCTTGTTAGTACTAACACTTGTATTTGGCTAGCCTTCTTGTTTGTGTGCACCTTGGTTTCTACCAATGATATTCCTTTCCCCCTACAAGGAAGAGTTTCAAAGTTCATGTGGTTGGTCTTCTTTTGGGTCCACATTCTCCTATTAGTGACATCGCATGTGCCCCCAAAGAGGGGGGCATCATTTGAAGTTTTACATACTACATAGTGCTTCTTGTAGACACCCATAATTACGCCCGAGCAATTTAAATACTTAAATTGCGCTAATTATCCCCCTTCTTGCAAATTGGTGACATATCGTCAAAAGCACTCGTATTCTCTCTTATCGTCATTAATTAATTACAATACGCTAATTAGTTAAGTCGCCTATCCAACAAACAACCTAATTAACGACCTTCCATTAATTAATCACCCCTTCTATCTAGACTAATTAATTATTATTAATTAATTAGCTTTCCCTTTCATTTAACCAATAAATCAATATTTAATTGATTTAATCCCCTTCTAATAGCCTAAATCGTACTAATATTCCTCTAAATAGCTTCTATAAGCTTACATCTACCTATTAATTAATCACCTTTGATTAATTAAAACACCCCCAACTCCCATGACTTGCTAAGTATAAATTAAACCCTTCTAAAGTAAGGTTACCTTTTATAAAGCAACCTTATCCATTCCTAATCTTGTTTTACCTTTTATCCCACATGCAAAGGGATGAAGTGTTTCCTTTATCCATTGGGATATATAAGGAGCCCTCCTTCTACCTTTATACCTACACCTAAACTTCTTGAGAAGACAAAAGCAAAGCATATAGCAAAATAGACTAAAAGATTTCCTTTGTTTTCTTGAGAGTTCACCACTTGGAGAGTTAAGCCTCTTTTCTAGCAAAAGTGCTTAGGTCATATGGGAGGTATCAAAAGGGTCTTGAGCCCAACTTTGATAAGCCCCCATTCCTAGGTTCTTGGAATATCAAGAGCAACCTATTTGATTATCATGGAGCTTACGTAGGTTCATTTCTTTGTTGTTAATTAAGAGAATAGAGGATTTAAACATTTAGCATGTTAGTTTCAAAGCTTTAAATATGATAAATGTTAGTGTCTAACCTTGCTTAATTCTTAATCTTGATGGTGCTTTGTACTTTGTTTTAAGCTTTGTTAATTAGGGATACTAGGTGTAAGTCTCTATTTTTCATTAACTTAGCCTAAAGCTCAAAACTATGCACACATTTGGCATGCCGGTGGGACCTAGTCCCTTGACATTTTAGTTTAAATTTCATTATTTTGGCTAACTTTGATATGCACATGTAATAATTAATGTCCATTTTTTTTTGGAATTTTTACTAATTTTATATGTGTAAGCTCTTGTTCATAGCCATCATTTTAATGGGTTGTTGCCATTTTTAAACTAACTTGCTAAAATTTGAAGTATTGTGAGATTTCTTGTGGTTTTTGCCATATTTTGGTTGTAAGGGTGGCACAGCACACTCACTGGAAGCACAAGTACATTTTTGGTGGTGCGCACACTGGCATCGAACTTGATTATTTGTTTATTGACCCTGGCACATACACACTAACCCCGACACACATACCCTAACCAAAACGCAGATGCACTAACTTGGGTGCAGATGTCATTTTGTACTGTACCTTCACTGTAACTCAAAACCTGTCAGACCAGCGTGTACACCCTAACCCAAGTGCACACGTTGTTTTGGTGGTACATACACATTTCTGGTGGTGCAAGTGTTCTATCGGAATCCAAGACTATTTTACAAAGTGGTGACACACACACTTTTTTTGGTGGCGCAAGCATTCTATCGGAATTCGAGACTATTTTACAAAGCGGTGGCGCACACGATTTTCTGGTAGCGCAATTATTCTGTGAGTAGCGCACACAAATCTCGGGTGATGCAGGTACATGGTAAGCTAGAAATACACAGAGTAGCGCATATGTTCTTCTGGTGGCGCACACGCCTCTCAGGTGGCATAGGTACATGGTAAGCCAGAAACACACAGAGTGGTGCATATTCCCTAACCCATGCGCAAACACCATAACAGGGGCATAGGTGTCTTTTTATTTTCTTAAAGTTAATGTGTTGAGGTGTTAACATTCTTGCAAGTTTTATCTAATTAAATACTCGTTTTTGTAGGGTGTTTTTACATGCTTTTACTTGATTAGATAAACTTTGCATGTTTACTTATAGGAATAAGATCATGTATGCTCTTCCCTCACATCCCTTAGGGTGATCTTGGGAATCAGAAATGATTCTTAGGTCCTTTTGATGCTTTGAGGTTGTTAGGAATATTTGAAATGGAATAGGTTAACTTGGTGTGTTTGAATTAAAGGGTTTTTCCATTTGATGTCTTTTTGGAATTTGGAAACATCATGTATGCTCTTTGTTATCACCGAATCGGAGACTCATGTGTTTATAAAAGTGCATATACTTGAACTCAAAAGTGTGATTGGATAACATGGGTACTATCTCCAGTTGTGGGACTTGCTACTTGAGATAGAAACAAAGTCAAAAGTTGGTTCTTGCTCCTAAACTACCCGCACACAATATACTCTAATAAAAAGGGAAACTTACTATCCTAATCTAAATTTCCAAGGGACCAGAGAGAGAGAATGCATAAAATTAAATCCTACACTAAAGAGGTGATACACCAGAAAAGGAGGGTGTGAGAGTAGTCCCCAAATGTGTGAAATACAGAGGCAAAGTGCACACTAGAAGAGGTGATGACAGTTCTCCATAATCTAGCAAAATGCATTCACAACAATATTCCAAGCATACACAATGATAATGAATCCCTGCAAGAACATAATAATAGACACAATATTCTTGTAGAAATATTAAAGGGGCAAGAAGAATGCAAGAAAAGTACAGTAGGGAAGATACATCCACAAACTGATATTTTATTGCTTCATGATATGCATAGTTCAATCTATTACAAGATAAGGGCCTGGATCACCATGCAAGGAGTCCACTACAAGGGCCTAAAACACATTGGCTTCACAAAGCAATTTTGGTAGAGCTTTGCTACAAAACTACCTCTCTCTTTACAATGAGCCCAACACTCCAATTTATAGAAAAATGAGAAGGGAAAGAGAAGGGAAAATGGAAATCCCGAAATCTATCCTTCAACCACTTGTAAGAGGCATTAAATGGAGTAAAATGATTATATATTACTTGCAAAAGGCTCCCCATACTTGTCCCATGTGCTTTTTGTGAGAAAGAATGATGACCATGCCTCTTAATTGCACTCCCAACTACCAAATAAAACACTGTTATGAACCCGGCCACGTTTTATTAAAAATATCAATCAATTTCTCATCAAATCTAGAATTTCTTGATTGCTGTGTGTTGGGCTCAGAGCCACAATTCCAACGGTACCAATTTTGTGTGATTTCGTTGAGAAATGCAAAAGTTATGGCCTTTTGAGTGCGGGCAGCTATTTTGGGTCTGGCAGGCGTTTTTTGTCATTTGACGGGAATGAGCATCAACTGACTGGAGCTGAATATGTTTCTCTTATTTAAATATATCTACCCTCATTAAAAATAAGAAATCTAGTTTTTGTGGCATAGAGGATGTCGTGCTCATTCCAGAAAGTCCAATTTTGTGAAAATCGGAGCTCGGAGTCAAAAGTTATGGCCGTTTGAAGTTTCGGACCAAACGTTGACTTTTCTTCCTTGCTGTCGGCCGCTTCGGCTTTTCACGTCCCTCGCGTCCCGCACGTACCTTTGTCCTGGCTGTCCCAGATGAAAATCTCCTACTTCGGCTGATTCGGGCTCCCTTGTTCTGTTTGCTGCAAAGACACGTGGCGAGATTCCATTCGCTCTCAGTTCTTTCGGCTTTTCACGTCCTCCGCATACTTTTGGCCCGGATGTCCCAGTACGAAATTCCTCTGTTTCGGCTGATTCGGCCAGTTCGCGTCCTTTGCGTACTTTTGTCCCAACTGGCCTGGACTGCCTGGGACAAATTTCTCCGAACCGCTCGAAATGGACTGACTTGCGCCAAATCGGCCGATCTGCGTCTTTCGCGTACCTTTGTCCCAACTGTCCCAACTGCGTGAAAACAACACTTAGTCGATTTTTTCCACTTTTCGGCCGATTCGCGCCCGAGATGTCCCTCATGTCCCTAAGTCTTTTGCTTTGTTATGGGATTGTGAGGACTAGGACTTAGCCATTTTCATGATTTTTCCCGCCCAAGCTTGTTTTTTCGTAACTTTTTCACATTTTTAAAACTTCATTTGGGTTTTCCTCGTGAGGGACGGAGAGAGTTAGAAAGAAAAAGCCGAGGGACCCTAAACATGATTTTTTTCCTTGAATCAATATAATTGCTTGGGACTAAAGAATTTGATGCATGTTATCAAAATTACCTTGAGGGGTGAATTTTGGATAACAGTCTTCTCTTGCGTCCTTGGATGACCTAGAGAATCGGAATTGATGTTTACTCTTTTGATGGAAAACTACTAAAATCACCATACAGGACCAAAACACCATGCTTGTCAAAGAAAGGGGAGTCAAAAAGGAAGTCAAAAACTACTAATACAGTTGTTATACAGGTTGCCAAAAGGTGTTCAAGAAAACCACACCTAATTAAACAAGATATTCAAAACATCAGTATTACGGGTTTTGGAAAAGGGTACGTCCCTCTCCGCTCAATGGAACATAACCCCTTTGGCATAATGCCTTAAGCTACAACAACGGGGTGTTTCTAGGAACCCCAAAGTAGTCCACGCAAGAGGGAACCTTGTGGATGAAATAGGAAGTGCTCCGCACTACCTACTTGACTAGTGATTCCTTTGTGAGATAGCATTACCAGTTGTCCATATGGCGACCCCAGGGAGAGCACATGTGGACGCACTAGTTGCCCTTTGTTCTCAAAGGGGGTAAAGTAAATCCAAGATACTCCTAAGATAGTCAGGACTGTTTGGGTAAATTACGCTTGTTTAAGACAACTTTGTAACACCTAGGACGAGAGAACCACCTAGGAAGATATTCTTTGGCAGGATCCAACTTTGACCATTCTAAAACAGTGTTGAGTTGTGAACCATATTTTCATCACAAAATGTGTGACGTGTTACTTTCGCTTAGTTTTTCACTTGCCTTAAGGCGAGGTGAAACTCTGCCAAAGTGAAGCCAACATTTTTCATCCCCATTTTGATCTACTTCCTTCACATTCTTTTGACACTTTGTTGATCAAAAGAAGGGTGAATACGTTTGTGTTACCAATCGATTGTTTATGCCACTTTTTTGTCAATTTACACCCATCCATGTTTACAATTGGGTAAGTTAAACGTCTAAAGTGTGTGGAGGTGTATTCATATCATTGGTGGCCTTTATGATCTTGATACTGGATCGTCATTGTAGTTAGGCGTGGTTCATCATCTTGGACTTCCTTAGAAAGGTTACCTTATTTGTATTGCATCACTACAATTTTGATATTTACGTCTTGTTTCTTGCAAACTCAGCCTAAATATCTATATTGTAAGGTTACATTGCACACATTTTAACTATTCCTAGCTATACTTTGAGCTTTTAGTTCGATTCTATTATTACCTTGATTTTGAAGAGTGCTTGCTGTTACCACTTATGCGTGTTATATCAATAGCATCTTGATATCAATACCTTACTTTCTCACAAATTTTGGTTAAAATATCTTGGCGATATTGTTGTGTCACTCACAAATCAGATCGGCACTTTTTGGGGTATAGGTCTTAATCGAATTTGAGCTCGCTTCTAGTATATCTTGTTGGGAGGTCGCATTAACTTTTTGTAATTACTTACTTCTTGTTCATTCTCTTGAACTTGGCATAAGTGAGAACATCTTGTTAATTATCTTGCGGCATTAACTACTTTTTGAGACGTAGTCTAGGAAGTACTTCATTTGATGGGCTTAGATACCAAACATTTGTGTCACAGGTGATTTATCACTCTATCACATTGGTATTCTCACATTGTTACTCATTCATATTCTTGGCAATTTATCTTGCATTTCACTTAGGTGTGCTCACAAAGTTTTGAACACATTTACAACTTACCTTAGTGAAACTATCACAAATCATGGCTCCCAAAACATGATTAGGACTCAAGAAACAAACATACGAGGAACAACAAGCACAAGCTTGGGAAGCCTCTCATAGACAAGGGTCAAACCCTTTCATTGGACATGATCTAGGGCCTCTATTTTCCGTGGAAAAGAGATAGAAGATATGGTCAATCATAGTGGTGATGAATTGGAAACCCCACACACAGAATTCAACTTTGACCCTACTTTATTAGACGAGTTTATTTTCAAAAATAAGGATAGAGTGCTAGCATAGGTCATAGAATTAGGGGCTAAAATGCCCACTGAAAATGAAACAATCCCACCTACGAATAACGCTAATGAGGAAGAATGACCCCTTATCAACATGGAGGATATTTTGACACATGGACATGCTTCTACCTCTAACACAGGAAATGATAAAGTGGTGGGACATAGAATACCCTTTATCAAAGTGCCATGTAAAAATAGGACATGACATGAGAATGGTGAAGAACCTCCACAATACGAGGAAGAGGAGGAACCTTTAGAAGAAGAAACCACAATTCAACAATAAATTAGTAACCTAAGCCAACAATTAGCTTTGCTAACCTCTCATGTACAAAAGGAAGCAAGCAAAAATGTTCAAAAGTCAAGGCCTAAGGTTAAGATCAGTGAACTCCATAGAGAAAATCAAGGAGAAGACGATACGGGGTATCATCGAGTATATATCCCCGCTTCTCCCACTAGAGAACAATTGCTCACACAAGAGGTACAATCTATGAAAGCAACACTCTGCAAGCCTTCAAGAGAGCAATATAGGGAGCATTAGAAAGTATCAATATGAAGAATTATGTCCCTATCCTTTTGAAAAGACTATGACCCTTCAACCTTTTCCTAAGAAATTCGACATGCCAAAATTTGACAAATATAAAGGGAAGGGAGATCCATGGGATCATGTCAAAGATTTCTATATGGCATGTCAAAGGTTTCCTATAGTGACAATTATCTCATAAGACATTTTCTAGGAGGTCAAGCCTAGGAGTGGTTTACATGTTTACCTCGGGATCAATTTTCACTTGAATATAATTGGTAGAAAGGTTTGTGCGTCACTTCTCATACAATATAAAGAGTGATGTCACCATGGTAGATTTATGTGGTGCCAAACAATTCCATAATGAGACTTTCTCCAACTTCCTACAACGGTGGAGAGGGATAGCTAGCCGTTTTCCTTGTGCTTTCCCTAAAAAACAGTTGGTAAGTATTTTTGTTCCCAACCTAAACCCGAACATATCCTTCCACCTCCAAATGCATTGTGTTCGCACTTTTGAGGAGGTCATCGAAAAAGGGGTTCAAATAGAGAAAGATCTCATTACAAAAGGAAATCTCAAGTCCCAATCTAGAGCTAATCAAAATGTTAAACCCACGGAGAAGCTGAAGGTTTTTAACAAAAACAAAAACATGGTAGGAGATGGGATCACTGATTCCAAATGTGTACAAATGGTCCAAACCAGTCAACCTTTTAAACTGACCAAAGGACCAATTCAACCACCACCAAAATGAAGATTGTTCACCTCTCTTAATGAACCTTTTTTGGTTATATTAAAATAATTGGATGTGGCTCACATGGTGACATATCCTATGACACAACCATTTGATGACAATGCTCCAAAACCTTCATGGTACAAGGAGCATGAATATTGTAAAATGCATCGTGTCAAGGGACATAAGATAGACAAATGTCTGTGACTTCACCATTATATCCAAGACCTCATCGACAATGGGGAGATAGAGGTGGACAACCGAGAAAACTCAAACACCCAACAAAAAAATGGGGATATATAAAGAGCCATTCCCCAATCATGATAAATTAGAAAATTCAAATCCGGATCGGGGAGAGTCATCCCAAGGTTATAAAGCAGTGAATTACTTATACAACAAAAAAGAGAACAATCATTATGATTCACTTATTGGATGCATTCACTCTCCTACTGACCATGTCAACACCATCCGAATTAAGGGAAAGGATTGCGCTACTGCGGTAACAAGGCATGCCCGCTTCATGATTCTAGAATATTCTCTATCAACCGCAAAAATTGGTAAATACAACCTCTTAGAGCAACTTGAGAAGATGTCTGCTAAGATTTCAATCTTAGATTTCTTAAGATATTTAATGTACACAAATACATTCTATACCAAACTCTTTAGGGGTCGGGAGTGCTATTAGAGGTCAGATCCTACACACCTTTAAGCCACAAAGTGGTAAACATCGTACCAAATGAACATATTGCTTTAAACCATAGGGAGATCCCTACTAAAAATCCAACACATAATCTTCATTTGTATATTGAGGTAGTTGTTACCCACAGGAAGATCAAACGGGTGCTTGTGGATAACGGATCAGGGTTAAACATCTGCACACTAAAGTTGGTTAAATAACTAGGACATACTGAGGCAGATCTTGAGTTAAATATCATCACTATCACTACTTATGACAACATGGAAAGGGAATCAGTGGGCACAATCATGTTGCCCATGGAGGTGGGTCCCACTTGCCATCAAACAAAGTTTCATGTCCTAGAATTTGAACTTCCGTATTATATGGTTCTAGGCCAACCATGGATTCATGCCATGCAGGCCATGTCATCGACGTTCCATCAGTGCATTAAATTGAAACATGAGGGACACACCATTAAAATACAAGGAGATTTGAGCCCTTCTCTCATTACAAAGCTCTCAATAATTTTACATGTAAGGGCACATATGCATGTCCCTCTGCCGATATAGTTGTCCCTCTCCAATCTAAATCCATAAGAACATGAATAGATTCGGATTCTCTCAGTTCTTTCCCTCATGGCGCGTCTACATAAACCTCTCCTTTTGATTCATGAGAGATGAAAATCCTTGAATATGGTTGTAGAGAATATAATGTGCAACAAGCCCTCTTGGTTTCAGACCTCTCATTGTCACCCAAGACTAGAGGTCGACCCAACTATCGCTTCAGAAGACCTAGAAATGAACACACTATTGGGTCATTCTTACCTGGAGGCTTGTTGGCTGAAGAAAAATTGTTAGATCCACCTACAACTTGGGTCCCAGAGGATACTCAACCAACCTGTTATCAAACCCCTGAATACAAGAAATCCAATAAAATGATGTACTCCATGGGCTACAAGGGCCTAGGATGTGGAAGAAATGAATAAGGACAGAGAGAACCAAGTGCCTCTTCCACATTTTAAAATAGAAAGATATGGCATTGGAATTCACCCTTATGGAGCACACCCCAATGATCAAGATGCTACTTGTTTTGAACATGAGGATAGCTATGACTATCTAGACAGCGATACGGATTCCCATTGTAGCCAATATGAGGATCTTACCTCCACAAACCTATTCATGAACAATGTTGTCCTAACCATAACCCCTATAGAACCAACCCTTGACCTTGTTTACCCTTCCCTTGTTGAATGGGACCAACAATGTCACATGTCACTAGATCTATTCAAGAATGACAAAGCTATCGCAGAGTTCATGGGAATTCGGGATACAATTCCCATTGGAGACCACAAAAAGGGCTTCTATATTAACTTGGATACCTGCACTTACTTCGGCAAGAAGGCTGAGCTTCGTGGTCAACAAAACTTAAGAAAAATCGAGGGCAAAAGTTCCAACGTAAAGCCTTGGAAAAAATCAAAGTCCAAGTCGCATAGTGAAAACCTCTTTGAGGCACTAGCTGAAAAATAGGTGCAAAAATCAAGGGACAATAAAAGTGACCATGCCAAGGATGAAAATCTCATGGAGACATCCTTAGATGAAGATCTCAACCTTCCTCTCAATCCTACGTGTATGGATGACTTGTCAAAATACTAGTCGAGGAGACTATTGATGTGAATATTGGTACAGAAGAGGACCCAAAGATAGTAAAATTGGGAGCTTCACTCTCGGATAGAGAACATAAGACATTCACTATGCTACTATGAGAGTTTATAGATGTGTTCGCATGGTCCTACAAAGACATGCTAGGCTTAGATCCAACTTTGGTTGTGCACAACCTAGTTGTGCATGCAGATGCTAAGCCTATTAAATAGAAGCTCAAAAGATGCACCCAAGGGTGGCCCTACTAGTTAAAGAAGAATTAGAAAGATTGCTTACAGGCAGGATTCATCCGGCCTATTGATTATTCTGAATGGATATCTAACATCGTCCCTGTCTAGAAAAATCTTGTCGGTATCAGAATTTGCATGGATTTTAGAGACATTAATAAAGCTTTCCCTAAGGATGATTTTCCGTTGCCAAATATTGACATGATTGTGGATTCAACAGCAGGATATGAGATGCTATCTCTTATGGATGGATTTTTAGGATACAACCAAATCAAGATTGCTGATGAAGATCAGCACAAAATGGCTTTCACGACTCCTTGGGGTACCTTCTGTTACCAAGTAATGCCATTCGGCCTTAAAAATGTAGGAGCTACTTATCAGCGGGCAATGACAATAATTTTTCATGATATGATTCATGATATCATGGAGGACTATGTGGATGACATCCTCGGAAAGTCTAAGACAAGAGAAGATCACCCTGTCATTTTGTGGCATATCTTTGAATGCCTATGAGAGTATAAGGTCACAAGTGAACCCAAAGAAGTGTGTATTCAGCATGCTATCAAGAAAACTATTGGGCTTCATTGTATCAAGAAGAGGAATTGAGGTAGACCCTGCTAAAGTGTCTGCTATTACTGAAATGCCTCCACCTAAGAATATTAAGCAACTACGTAGCTTGCAAGGAAAAATATAGGCTATTCACCGCTTCATCTCCCAACTTGCAGATAAGTGCCATTCGTTCACCCACCTGCTTAAGAAGGATGTCACCTTCATCTGGGGACTAGAGCAATAACAGGCCTTTGCTTTGCTTAAACAATACTTGGCCAATCCACCTATCCTCATGCCTCCAACTCCTGGGAGCCACTCTTGCTTTATATCTCTACTACGCAATTTGCTATTGGTGCACTACTCACCCAATATGACCTTGGTCACAAAGAAAAAGTGGTGTACTATCTCAATCACACTCTCATCGCTTATGAGCTCAACTATCCCCAAATTGAAAAAGCTTGCTTTGGCTGTTGTTTTTACTTTTCAAAAACTTCGACCATTATCTATTGAATACCAAAACCAAGCTTATATCCAAAGTTGACCCACTCAAGTACTTGTTGTCTAAACCCGCCCTCACGGGTAGAATGGCTAATTAGATCATTCTACTAAGTGAGTTTGATATAGAATGTACATCGAAGTTAGTTAAAGGACAAGTACTCACCGACCAACTAGTAGAAGAACCTTTGCAAGGCATCTTGAACCTTTGAACTGGATCTCCGCTAGATGCCTCATTATTATACATTGAAGAATCTGTCGTGTGGCAGATACATTTTGACGAGTCCTTTACTTTTCACGGTTCAGGTGCAGGGGTGGTCCTCATTACTCCTTCTGGCGACCCTATACCACAGGCTTTTCACCTAGGTTTTCCTTGCACAAACAATATCACAAAGTATGAGGCACTTATTACAGGGATGATGCTCGCTATCAAGTGGAACATTCGTCATTACAAGGTTATGGGTGATTCTTAGTTAATTATCAAACAAGTTAATGATGAATACAAGGTTAAGGATGAAAAGATCATAGCTTACAAAAAGCTAGTAGAAATTCTAAAGGAGTACTTTGTGTGCATTACATTTGAACAAATTCCAAGAGAGCATAACAAATCGGTAGATGCTATGGCAATATTGGGTTCTATGGTCTCGTATTCCGCCAGGAAATAACGACATGCCGTTCTTTGTGGAAAATTTATGTCACCACGTATGACATGCCATAATCCTTCGGCTTGTGATGTTATTGGTCACAATTCCCGTGGTACGAGCCCATCTTTACCTATCTCAAAGACAACACATTCCCTCCCAATATCTCCCGTTCTGAGAAACAAATCTTGATTTTCCAAATAGCCCATTACACCCTTTTAGGAGGTATACTTTATTGTCATGGCTACAATGGGAATGTTACGTTGTCTTGATATGATGGAGTCAATCCAAGTGATCAAATAAGTGCATGAAGGGGTGTGTGGATCACATAATAATGGAATGGTTTTGGCCAAGAAATTATTAAGAGTAGGCTACTATTGGCCTACCATGGAAACCAATTGTTGCAATTATGTCAAGAAGTGTGTACTTTTCCAGAAGTATGGAAAATTCATCCATGCTCCATCGCAACCATTGCAACCTATCACTACCCCATGGCCATTTTCTAAATGGGGACTTGACTTGATAGGGAAGCTTACCCCTACCTCATCTGATGGTCATACCCACATCATCACGGCTACTGAATACTTTACAAAGTGGGTGGAGGCCGTTCCCTTAACCTATGTAATAGGAGCTTAGATTTCCAAATTTATCATGAATCATATCATTTGTTGATATGGCATCCCCTGCTGACCATTGTCACGGATAATGGAAAATCATTTAAGAATAAAATAGTGAAAGGTCTTTGTCGGTGGTTCCAAATCGAGTTAAAATGGTCTACACCATATTATGCACAAATAAAACTTTGGTGATAATAATGGAAAAGATGGTCAAGTAAAACAGGTCGTAATTGGCACTTGCAAATCCACCCAGCTCTTTGGGCTTACAGGACCTCCATTCAAACTCCTACAGGTGTGACACCATATTCTCTGGTATTTGGTATGGAATCTATCATCCCACTAGAAATTGAACTTCCTTCCATAAGAATCTCTCTTAGGGATTATTTAGATAAAGATGAGGATTACCGGGTAGCAAGACTGGCTGAATTAGAGCTCCTAGATGAGAAGCGCATTCACACTCTTAATCACCTCAAAGTGTATTAGAACAGAGTCTCTAGAAAATACAACAAGAGAATCATACCTCACCAGTTTGAGGTTGGTGATTTAGTCATGAAGGAGAATCAGTTCAACACAAACAAAGAACAAGAAAAGAAAGGAAAGTTCAAACCACATTGGTTAGGACCCTATGTTGTTATGGGTAAGTACGACACAGGGGCATACAAAATTGCTCACCCCAATGGTGATGAGCTATGTGAGCCCATGAACGCCATGCATCTTAATTAGTTCTATGCTTAAACATGGCGCAAAATCAGAAAAGCAAAAAAATAAAAAACATGGTAAAATGATCAAAAATACAAAAAAATCAAAAAGAGAAAAAGGGTCATCCACAAGTGAAAACCACACAATTGTGGCACTTTGGATAGGTCTTTGGGTTTTCAACACATGGGGAGGATTCGTTGTTCACAAGCATCTTGCATCTGGAGGGTACTTTTACTTGGCCTAGCCTTAGGTCTGCCTTCGAGATTCCCTTTGAGCTCAATCCTATCAAGCCTTGATCCGGCTTTGTCTTCTTTTATTCATTTGTGAGGGGCATGGCCTTTCAATATTCCCCATCTTACGACTGGGGTAATTCAACAACTTTACCTTCTTTTTCATACGCTTGTGGCCTTTGCCCTTGTATATTCCCCATCTAACGCCGGGGCATCCACACTTTCTTAGTTACCTATGCATAACTCGGAAAACCATTAGAAAACGATGCAAAAACAATAGAAAATTGTCTCAAAACCGAAACAATAGAAAATTGTCTCAAAACCCAAAACAATAGAAAATTGTTTCAAAAAACCCTAAACAATAGAACATTGTTTCACATAAATAAAAACAATAGAATTTTTTTCACATAAATAAATAATAATAGAAATTTGTCGCATGAAAACAAATCTTACAAAAACATTTACTTATGTTTACTTGCATTGTCTTGTTTCTTGTTTTGCTTGTTTGCTTGTATAGTTGCTTCATGTTTATGCTTTTGTGTTGTTTGTTGCTTGGGCATACTTTGTTAGGATTCATATTTTCTTGCTTAGATTAGATTTATTCTTGCTTGTGCATATTGAGGTATGTTTTTGCATGCTGGTGAATCATGGTGCATTATTATGTTAATTCATTGTGTTCTTTGTTAGCATTTGATTGTGTTTATTGCATGTGCATTGTTTTGTTATCACATCATCACATTACCATCATTATCATCACATCTAACATCATCTATACATCATATATCAAGAAAAATCTATGTATGCATCATACATGGGTGCTAAGCTAATCATCAAATATTGTATCACCAAATGGGGGCAAGAGGGATCGCAAATATCAAAATCTATCCCCCCACACCCTTATTATCATATCATCTTGTCCACTAAGTATGACACATCACATAAGCAAACACATTTGATATATTCCACAAGATCAATCATCTAGATATCAAAACACATGTGATACATCAATAAGATCATTGATACATATACATGTCAAATCAAATCATCTAACATCATAAACAAAGCTATCTATCCATAAGAAATAATAAGAAAATGCCCATCTCATATACACATATGTCATGTCAGAATGTCCATATAATATGTAAAATTCCCATTTTAAGAATTTAGAATCAAGAGAATTTTTATATTTTTATATTTAATAATGTTCACTGTTCTAAATAAAGCAATATTTAGAACAAACATTCCATGCCAATCAAATTCAATGGATAAACATATGTATTGTAATGACTCGGTGATTCACCGATTTATTCATTCCATAGCTCGGTAAGCTACTTGATCTATTTATGTTATCTTATGTATTGAATACATATTGTATGGAACATATCTCGAATATCTATTACTAATATTCATCGATATCACGTTGTTTTAAACTTGGTGACATAGGACAACGTAACTACAGAGTTTACGATACTTTGGTCAAAGATTTATAACATACTGTGTATGTCACTATTCCTAGACGACATACTCATCATGTTGGAATACATCCTTCACCTCACTCTTTTATTATCATGATTGGTCTTTACTAACTACTATCAGTCCACTTGTTCCTGGGTTTAACCCTAGCCCTAGATAGAAACATAACCTATTATAGGAAGACGCTCACAAAGGCTTAGGGTAGATGGGCATACTCGTTTGACCTAAGTCATCCGAATGTGCAAATGTACCCTGAGCCTTTGGAAGCTAATTCCTATCCTAAATATGCTCCTATCCAGACCTAGAGAGAAACTAGGTTCAAGTCTAAGTTCTAGATGTGTGTAGATCTAGATGATCAATGCGGAAGGGTGATGCCACATGTCAACTACAACATTGTATTCTCAAGAAGACCTAAGCCTTCTCGAAAGTACAGCCTTGTAGTTGGCATGTGCCAACATCCTACAAAAATGCCTCATCAAGATGTACATACCCCCGAGGAGATTGTTAATACATTATTAGTTTGGATTAAAACCTGATTATAGCAACCTTGCCAAACCCTAATCCAATGCTCAATAAGTTCTTCCTAAATTTTCTTCATTTAGCCCACTAAGAACTTCGTTATTTTCATAGTTGCTTTTAATAATTGATCACATAGTTAAACTATTAATTAACCGTAACTGTGTAGCGTTATAATATGTCTTATTTAAAAAGTACAATAACTTTTTAGAAAGTTCAACGCAGAATATATCTAATATAAGGTAGAATTCATACAAATGAAGTCTAATAAATTGTATTCATACTTGCAAACCTTTATGGTTTATATTCCATTAAGAAAGAAAAAGAGTCTTTCTCTACATGTTACGTGTTAGGGTTTATCCTACCCAATGTCCACATTTTCTTAATGTATGTTCATCACATGCTACATTACTATGTTATATAGTTTGGATAATGAATGTCATATGCTGCAACTTAACAAACTACATCACAAGTAGGGAGATTGAACTAAATCCCTCTATCCAACTTATGAAAAGATAACCAATTAACATAAAAATAAAATAAAGAATATCAACAAGATAGAATCCATCTCATCCATACAAGTACAAAATAATTTACACAACCAATGCAGGTAAACTCTCAACTTTCAATTTATCTTATAACTTATACATTTACAAGACTTATGCATTTAGGTATACTGCATAACAACCGTCTTCATTATAAAAGAATACTACATTTCCTTTTTCAATACAATCTCAAGAATGAATTATAATTATTCACAAGGAATCATATTTAATTCAGCCAATGCATCATATAAGTTTTTCCTTCTTTTATCACTTACAAAGTCCATCTGCAAAAATTTCTAGCATGGGTCAGTTCAATGAATTGAGCATGATAAATACTAAGCCTTAAAACAAAGTGCATTCCAATAATTGTTCCATTAAAACAACTCTACTTTAATGAGATAATTATTACATCATAAATATCAATATAAGTAATAGCAAATAGAAAAGAAGTACATTTAACCAATTGAATTTACTTCCAAGAGAAGAACATAATATAATCCACTATACCTACCTTACAAAATTAGAGTTTAATTGATCCTATCAATTATCCTTAAGAAAATAACAGATCAAAACATCTCATTGTTCCCAATTCTGTCATAATAGAAGACAACATTTAACTTTGCTTTAAGCCAAAAGAAGGGTTTAAAGCATGGTTCTCATTAGGATGATTCATCTAACTCCTAAGCAAAAGAAAAATAAGAACCATTACAAACTATGCCCAAACACAAGACATCCGAAAAACTGAAACAAATTCATAACATGAATTAATGGTTTCATTTAAAGGACAACTACCTTAAAATTAAAAATTTAAGATATTCATCAAAACAAAATCCCATTTCGATCCAGGAAGGAGTAGAGAATCAAATAGTCTACTCAAGTCTAAATCTACTTCCACATAATAGAAGTTAACATATAAAGATATGAAACCAACGTTCACAAATCAAGTAGACTCATACATGAGTTAATCTCCACTCAAGTCCATCCATGGAGGATCCATAAAAAGATAGAGTGCAAGAGACAAAACTTACTCATCACAAACCAAACAAAGAAAAGCCCTATCAACAAACAGTTTGCCAAACAAGCTTACATTTTCAGTTTAATAAAACCGAATAATCTAAACTCTTCCTACATCATTTCTACAAATGATTTGAACAAGGAAGACCAAACAACTCAAAAAGAAATCTCTATTTCATAAGAGAATCAAAACAAAAAAGTTTAACCAATGGACTTATCCCAGCAATATAAAGAAAGGGATGTTAATTAGAAAATGATCCAATCAATAATTCCTTATATTGTACTAACAAATGAATTTCCACTTTTAATTCAAACATAGAAATTCATAAGCTAGTTTCAGGAGAGAGAAAAAAATCGACTAACTGTAAGATGAAAGCACACTGCCATTTTCCTTACAATCCTTTACCTTCAATAAACATGAGTTTTAGTTCTAATCTCAAAATGAAATATGCATAACAGTCCCAAAAACAACTTTTTGTTCCAAAGGAATCACATTCCTTTATTTTATAAAGACACAAGGTTTATTTACTATATCCAACAAGAGATAGAAAAACAAACCGATTAGTAAGCTAACATGTTCAGAGTATCAACAAACTCAAAGATTGAAAACCCATTGTCAGGTTTCAATATTGCATTACAAAAGAGTAATTAGTTCTCGATTCAATAAGCACTAAATACAAAAACAATCTGAATATAGACAAAGTAATCCCACGATAACAATTCATAGCTCAAGTAATAAACTCTTCTTTTAAATGAAACCCAGAGCTTATTTAAAATATCTAAAGACACGGGTTTCCACAAAACAGAGGGGAAAAGAATACCCCGATAAAATGCCATTGCCATCTCAAAAAAGATGAAACAATTCTAAAAAAGGAATTACCAAATCCATTCATCAAACAAAGACATTTTCAGTTAAGATCTCAAGAGTTTACCCAACAACTCAGTGAACTATTCTCCCAATTTTCTTTGAGCAATAGTTTGACAAAAGAGTTATAAGTTTTTAAACTTTTAATACAAGTAAAACCCAACTCAAAATACCGTAATGCAGGACTCGATCAAGAAGTCTCAAAATTTTTTAGAACTACACAAGTCTCTAATGATAGGTTCAGGGAAACATAAAGTTCCCATTCAAGTTTATATTTTAAACAAGAAGTCCTAATACCAGCTCAAAATGAAACACGAGCTTCAACAAGAGTTTAGAACTATACAAGTAACAAAATACGAGTACGGTGTAAAACACAAACCTCCATTAACAGTCCAGATTTTCACAAGAATAAAACATGGGTACAGAGCCACATACGGGCTTCAACAATAGTCCTAAGTTACCCAAGATTCCCAAACATAGGTTAGAGCATCAAGAACCTCCATCACCAGCTTTCATCAAACATGAAACCAAGAACAAGATCCAAACCAAATACAAGCTCGATTACAAGCTCAAGCAAAACACAAACTCCAACAAGATCAGATGGAACTCAAGGTTCCCATATAGTTCAGAATCCACATAATGCAACGAAGGTCAGTTCCAACACAACAACCTTGAATACAAATTTTAGAAATGGAAAGCAGAGCTACTAATACAAGCTTCGCATGCATGTATCACTATTAAACTATCACAAAGATAGTTTCAAAACCAACATTATTTTTACCATGGATTCATATCCAAGATAACAGAGATTATAAAACCTAGCAAACAAGTAACCAGATAAAACATGCACGCCAAAAATCTCAAAAGAGCAGATTTGTTTTAATGAAAAATTTAGATAAAAGCAAGAGATCTTAAAGATTAGAGCCTATCATGCCTAATAGTGCTTCTGCCAAATCGAAGGAGATCTCCAGCCAAGCTCATAACTTCTCCTCTTCTCCACGAAAGATCAAACAACCATATTCTTTTTCCACGATGTCTCTTATACATCCCATGAACTGAAAATAGGTATATGACTTCAAAAATAGCCATTAAGTGCAGTTCAATCTGCTGGTTCAAAAAACCAGAGAGCATGCAGAGTGAAAATCATGAAACATGCAAAGTGAAACAACCCTAGAAAAACCCGCTTGCATGCCTTCCAAGACGGTTTGTGCACGAAAACCGAAAACAATAAGTTTCATTAATTCCAATTTTCCCACCTATCCTTCCTTGCCACCACCTTCCAAGTCTAGCGATTGCCAAATCAAATTTAACATGAAATTCCATTTTAGTGATACTTCCACATAAGCCTCTCGCCAAGTCACTAGCCCTTGCCAAAATTGGCAGTACCTTATGCATTAAAAACCTTATCAATAACATAAATGCCATAGGAACCATCGCCCTTAATACATGCGACCACCTAATTCCCCTTTCATACCCATTAGTTTAGGATAGATAAAATTGCTTAGGTTAGATCTTAGGTAGTTTATAATGCATACCTTAGGATATAACCCTAACAACAAATTTCCACCATAGGTCTTAACATATAGCCTTAGATAGTTTCCACATAGGTTAGATTAATTCACAACATAATAGTTTTAGGCATTAGGTTAGATCATCATAAAACCTTATAGTATTAGGTTCTAGGTTAATTTTAATAGCTTAATAACCTTTCCATATCCTTTAGCACAGAGCTTAGGTTAGGATGCCAATCAACCAACAAAGTAGAATATGAAGCTTTAGGTTAGAATAAGAATTATATTAAGTGACATAGCTTAGGTAGCAAATATTCTTACTTAGCTTAGGATTCCGTAGGATAGCCCTTTTTAGGATCCTGAATCCTTCCTATATCATGAACAGGCTGTATTTTTGTGTTCGTCAGCAATGTCCTGCCATGATCGATCCCTAAGGACCTAAGCATAACATACAATCGAATGGAAATATGTTCACACAAAAATAAAATAACTTGTAATAAAAAGTTCAGTCAATATGTCTCTTAATTCATGGAATGTCAATTTACCATTCGTTCAACATAGCAGATTTAAAACATTCCTTGGATCACGGTCAGATTAATAGATAAGTTTACAACTCTTAAACCAGATTGCAATTCATCTAAAATAAGTGAAAAATGGATTCTAGGAAGCCATTCCAATTCAGTCAAAGAATCTTAAGAACATAAATGATTTGTCCATATCAAGCATGATCTTTGACAATAAAAAGAACATATCTTTATAAGGAAAATCACATGTCAACACTTGAAATGAAAAGGAGGAAAATAACAACTATCAAGGGTGTTACATGCTTCCCTCCTAAAAGAATCATCGTCCCGATGATTACCTCTTTTAATAATTTACACCAAGGACAATCAATTCATTCACTTCTCTTATCCTAAGTCAAATATACCAAAATCTTATAGTTCCAGAAATCAGCATTAAATAGTTGTTTATTCAAATCAAATAAATATCTACCCAAAATTGGCATACTTATTGTCATATAAAGATAAAATCATAAATTTTTATCAATCAACAAAATCAATTCTGTTCAAACAAATATGGAAAAGTAGTTTTCATATCCTCTAGATTTTCCCAAGTTACACTCTCTTTGTTAAACTGGTCCCACTGGACCTTACATTGACTTATTTCTCGATTTCTTAAATGCAACTAGTGAGTTTCAAGCACTCATATGGGTTTAACCACAATTATTCCTGGGTCTTGGACTTGTAAGGAATTCCAATTTAACACATGTGATAAATCTGAAACATATTTCTTAAGAAAAGAAATATGGAAAACATCATGCATTCGTGACAAAGTAGGTGGTAATGCTAAACGATAAGCTACAGGGTTGATTACTTCAACTATTTCAAAAGGTCCCACATAACATGGTGATAACTTGGCAGCCTTGCCAAAAGTTATAGAACTCTTTTTCGTTTAACCCAAAGAAAAACCTTCTCACCAAGTTCAAATTTCCTATCAACCCGCTTCAAGTCAGTGTAACTCTTTTTCCTATCTACTGCTTCTTTCAAGCATTCACAAATCATTTTAACTTGTTGTTCCATTTCCATAAGGATTTCAGGTCCAATTACCTCTCTATCTTCTATGCTATCCCAACTAACAGGGGTTCTGCATTTTCTTCCATATAATTCCTCGAAAGGTGCCATCTTAAGAGAAGCATGATATGTATTATTGCATACAAATTCAACTAATGTAAGATACTCTTCCCACTTATACTGTTGATCCATGTAATACATTTGTAACATATCTTCTAACAGTTGATTTACTCTTTCAGTCTGCCCATCTGTTTCTCGGATGATACGCAGAACTAAAATTTAGCTTAGTTCCTAGAGCTACATTAAGTGTTTGCCAAAATCTTGATGTCATTCTAGGATCTCTATCCGAAATGATTAACTCAAGTACTCCATGTAATCTGAAAATTTCATGTACAAATATTCTTGCCAAAATAGGAGAATCATCCTTCAGATTTCCAACAATAAAATGTGCTACCTTTGTTAGTTTATCAAAACTACCAAGATAACATCATGCTTATTTCTCATCATGGGTAACCCTTGTACAAAATCCATGCTTATTACTCCGCCATTTGTATCTTTGCGGTATGCTATGAGGATATAACAAAATCAAGCTAAGTGCATATGTTCCACTTTAACATGCCGACATTTAAGGCAATGTGTCACAAAATCAATAACATCCTTTTTCATACCTTTCCAAAAATATTGTTGTTTTATATCAGCAAGCATCTTAGTAATGCCAGGGTGTCCAGAAAAAAGGTTAATTATTAAATTTAGTTAACAATTTCTTTCTCAAATCATTAAGCAAAGGTACATAGACTCTGTTTTCAAATCGTAAGATTTCTTCCTTATCAAAGCAAAAACCTTTATACCTCGAATCATTAGAATCTATAGCAAGTGCTGCTTTTACTTGTTGAAAGTAAGAATTAGATTCCATAACACTTTTTACTTCATCCTTAAACTGAGTTCTAAGTGTTATAAGAGCATAAATGTGCTTCCTACAACTTAGAGCATCAACCACTCTATTTTCTTTTCCTTTAATGTAACTTATGTCAAAATCATATTGAGACAAAAACTCTAACCACCTTCGTTGTCTTGCATTCAGATTTGGCTAAGTAAAAATGTACTTCAGCCCAAGATGATCAGTTTTCAACTCAAATGGTTTACCAAGCAGATAATGCCTCCAAACTTGGAGTGCATGAACAATGGCAGCAAGCTCTAAATCATGTGGAGCATAATTCAACTCATGTAACTTAATTTTTCTACTTTCGTATGCTATAACATGACCACTTTGTAATAAAATACCTCATAGACCTTCACCGGATGCATCAGTTACCACCATAAAATCTCCATTAGGATCTGGTACTGCAAGAATAGGTGCTGAAGTTAACTGTTCCTTCAAGGTTTTAAATGCAATTTCACATTTCTCACTCCAAACAAAATTTTTATCTTTCTTCTGTAAGGAATTTATTGGTGCAGCTATCTTAGAAAAGTCTTTTACAAATTTCCTATAGTAGCTAGCAAGTCCCATGAAGCTTCTAACTTCATGTACATTCTTTAGTGCAAGCCATTCCGTTATAGCTATAATTTTAGAAGGATCTACAACAATTCCATCTTTACTAATTACATGACCCAAATAGTGCACTTCTATGTCATAAAAGAACATTTGGACAGCTTACCAAACAACCGTCTCTTTCTTATAATTTCCAAAACTATTTTCAAATGCTCATGATGCTCCTCAATGCTTTTAGAATATATGAGAATGTCATCCAAGAATACACGCACACATTTTTCCAAGTATTCTTGAAAGATATTATTCATTAAATTCATAAATGCCGCAGGTGCATTAGTTAATCCAAAAGGTAACATTGTAAACTCATAATGTCCATACCTTGTTATGAAAGTTGTTTTATGAATATCCTCATCCTTTATTCGCAGTTGATGATATCTAGATCGAAGATATATCTTGGAATATACTGACGCTCCTTGCATCTAATCAAATAAAGCATCAATCCTAGGGAGTGGATATCTATTCTTGATTGTTGCCTTGTTTAACATTATGTAATCAATGCACAATCTAAGTGTTCCATCTTTCTTTTTCACAAAAATTACGGGGGCTCTCCAAGGTGAAACACTTGGTATAATCAAACCCTTAGATATACATGTGTGTTATATCTCGTATAAAAAATGGATATACATCCCGACAATACATAAAAATAAAATAAAAAAATGCCTTCATCTCGAGGCGTATAATAAGGATGATACATATGTCGAAGAATGAAAGCCTTCATCAGAGGCATATATCAAAACTGCTATACATCAAAAATGCCTTCATCGATGCATACAATAAGGATGATACATCTATCAAGGAAGAATAACCTTCATCAAGATGCATGTATGAAAGTACAAAACATCATGGCTGACTCGAGCCCTCTGAGGGAGTATCTGGTCTGTCTTGTGGAGGTGGCATGACATGAGCATTGTTGGCTCTCCCTGGTTGTGGCTGCTCCACCGAGGCCCCAAGCCTCTCGGATCAGTGCCCCTCGCCGATCGCTTGGCTATAATAAGGTGCTTGCCGCTCGGCCAGTAACCACCTCAAAATATAAAGAGCTGTAATAGGAGGCCTTACCCTCTACTGTGGCCAAATCTCTCGTGAATCCCGGGTAGTCACTACTGCACTCTATGTGTGTCGGTAGGATGTTATCTCTGCTGAGGCTTAGGAAAGCTTGGCACGGCCCACTATAAGCTCTACCCCCGAGCCTATCTAGTTCTAATATCATAGGTTGCGAAATTTGGGCCTATGTCTCGTTGGTATAAACTTGTCACTGGGCCATCTGGGAGGCCATCTGTCGAATCTGCTAGAAGTGCACAACACTATCACCTCCTGGGCTAGCCTAGGCCCAAGCTTGATCTCACTCTACTAATAAAGTCACAATTTGAGCCCGAGCTTGATCTCACTCACGTTATTCTTTGTCACACACCAAGCTCGGGCCTCGTCTCTCTCTGCTCTAGCCTCATCTCTCTTGGCTAGAGCCATCAGAATCGCTGCTGTAAGGTGGGTGTATATGCCATGGATGTGCCACTAGGATTGGTCCCTGTGATGCTCTGGATGACTGGACTTGCTCTAGGACTCTAGCTCTAGGAATCGTGCTTTGATGCCGGCCCTAGATCCTATGGCCTCGACCCTCGTATTTGAGTGGTACCCTACTCATCATGTGGTATCCCATCAAAGGGATCCTCTGGGTCATGACCTGCTATACCCTCTCTCTACTTAACACCGTGCCAAATATCTCTAGGTGTTCAAGCACCTACTACCTAGGCCTCCTCCGGGATAGTTAGACACCGGGGTAAGATAATGGCATACCAAGTGCCATAATCCACTATAGTATCTAGATCCTTGACCTCTCGTGCTAGGTCCCATTCCTGTGGGACCACCTGTAAGAAACTCTCCCTAGCTTGGGCCAAAGGAATGCATGGACCCATAATACACCTCTTTGAGTCTCGGTGGGCATACCATATGTCAGGCTACGGAACCCCCTATACTGTACCAAGCTATCATTGGCACCTATCAACTCTGTACAACTCTATGATATAACTATGACTGCCAAGGATAAAGTGCTT
Source organism: Taxus wallichiana var. yunnanensis (assembly GCA_018340775.1). Lineage (NCBI taxonomy): Eukaryota > Viridiplantae > Streptophyta > Pinopsida > Cupressales > Taxaceae > Taxus > Taxus wallichiana. The sequence continues at coordinate 534,553,006 of CM031236.1, forward strand.
TCTTTGAGCACACACATAACTCTATGGCATCCTCTGGCCACTGAATATGTCTATAGGGTCTCCATATGATGTCTATCTCTGGAAACTCATCAAACTCTCACCGGTATCTATATAGGATGCCTAGGTGGCCTTGTACATCACCACCTACTAATACCCATGCCATGTAAGATGGATCCTTTAGGTCTCAAACATGGAAAGTGCCCCATGTATGGCGTCCTGATAAAGAATGTGGTCCCATGACCAAATCTATAAGAATGAGGCTGGCCCCAAGGTCTTCTAACCATGGTAAGTGATCAAATGTAAATCTCAGTACAAGTGCACCAAGATGCACCGCCTTGAGCAATATCACTCACCGCTGAAAATTCCATGTACTAATGGTAGTAGGCCTCTCGAGAAAGATGTCCCCATCTTATTAGTGAGAAAAAACCCACTGATAAGTGATATGATGTATAGGGCCCCCGATGCAGTGTCGGGTTAGAAATACACTCATGCAAAGCAAAAGTCATACTGTCATGTGGTATGTCATCTCTATTAAAAAGGTCACTACAAGCGATCTAATTTGTCCTATACCTGCAGGTGTACTCAATCAAAGTACCCATGATCGGCACACAAAGAATCCACCATACATCCTCTAGGGTCACAGTCATCTCCCTAGTAGGAAGTTTAAAACATTGACTCTCGTTATGCCATCACTCGGCTAGTGCAGTAAGTAATCCATGGTCCAAAGTGATGGATGGCATCCGAGACACGGGGCCTAGCCCCACCGCCTCGCAAAGTATGGACATAGCTCACCGGTCTTGCCGACGCATGCTCTCCTCTAACTCAACAATCTGGGAATGACACTCCCACATCTGCAAAGGTCCTGGTAATCATCTCTACAAAATGTCAATCCACTCATTAGTCACTAACATTTCTTCTAAAAATATATCTATCATTTTAGGGTTAACCCAAAAATCCTAAATTTTCTTCTAAGTGTCATCTTTTTGGCATTTTTCCTATCTATCCTCCATCGGCCTAGACACCTACCGCCCTTTTAGGCATGTGTGCCTCCCTTTTGGCATGTGCATGTGTGTGCAATGGTCTTCGGGTTCTTGGGCCATCATTCATGCACTGCGTGCCCTTTGGGTGTTTGCAGACCACTCATTCGGTGCTTGCACCATCATTCATGTACTTGCACTTGCGCACGTGCATCCCCTTCTATGTGTGTGCTCCCCTTTAGTGTGTGCACATGCACGCACATGTGCGTGGGTGTGTGGAGTGTGTGTTTGCGTATGCGTGTGGGTGTGTGGAGTGTGTGTTCGCGCGTGTGTGTGTATGTCATGGGATGCTTGTGCCCCCAAAAAGAAACCTACACCCCTAACCTTACACTTGCGCATGCGCATGCGCATGCGCACTAATGCGTCACCTAACCCTAATTACTCATTTCAAAGTATTAATGACAAAATTTGACAAGCGAGGTTTGAATACTCACAAAGGCGCCATCGTCGGCGTGCCGCTAGTACCCTTAGATAGCATTTGCTCGCCTCAATCGATCCCATGCGATCACCATTGTCCTCATCATTTGTTTCACAATAAAATCTCAATAGTGGTCGGTAAAAGTGAATTGGTTGCATGTGATTTACCACCCCGGTGGGGTATATCAACTTGTTTTTCATTGGCGTGAAGGCTCGTATGCTCATTTCGACCGACCGCGTTTTCTCCTCTGTTCACCGTTGAATAATTATTTTTATTAAATAATTATTTTTCTCTTATTTTTCACCGTATTGGGGCATTTTTGCTGTCCAATACCCCTTTCTTCCCCTAGGAAATTTTATTGCTCCTAGGTGATTTTTCTTCTTATTCACACTCTCATAAATAATTATTTTTCAAAAATAATTATTTTATTAATTTTTCCACTACACAAGGACATTATTTGTCGCTTGTTTCTTCTTTCTTCCACCTAGGGCACTTTTTGTTGCACCTAGGCCCTTCATTCTATTTCTTCTATTTTCTTCTACTGTCCACCACATTTTAGAAAACAAAAAACAAAAACAATATATATATCTCACGTCAAAAATCTAAAAATAGGGAAAATTTTTTCACAAAATCCTAAAAAGTAAAAAAACCTACAAAACTAGTAACCTTCTTATTACAATCGAAACTTGTGGTTCGCGCATGGTATTTTCTCCATATCCTACTAGTTTGTTTTGCATCTTCCCTGATTAATACGACTCATAGATTGTCAGATTCAAAGCCATTCACAAAGCTAGTTGCTTGCTTCATCTGTACTCTAGGGCACATTTTTGCCTAGTGTCGTTTCATTGTGCACAACACTTTTTACTTAGACCCAGTGTCCATTATCATTTCCCCTTGCATATATCCTTGCTCGGGGCATCATTTTTAACCCTTGTTGTCAATCACGAACATGAGGATTTCTTCAGCTTGATAACAAAACATTTGTACAACTGTCTTGACCGTTGTTGGGTTGGATATGTGCATTCGTATTTGTTTTCCTTGTTAATCGAGCTTGTTTCCTTCTCATATTGCATTGCATTTTATAAGTTTCATGGGGTTGGTATTTTTAGTAATGGACAATTATTAGTGGTATGGCTTTTCATGTCATTCTACCTTTGTCGTATGCTTATATTTTTCATAAGGACCGATGACGTAGCTCTTGTGGCAATATGATGACATCAAAATTGTTCCAATAAATAGTGGCTAGAGGCTAAGCTCTTCCCTCCACTCCTCCATATTTCTTCTGCATTACTTTTCTCTCACCCCTAATCTTCCGTCTTACTGGGGCATCCTACCCCTTCCCATTCTTCTATTTATTTCTCACCTTTTTCGATCTTCGATCATCTTCCTTCATTACCCTATCGACACTTGAGGGGGAATCTCTCCCTCCTACTAATTTTTCATCTATCCTTTCCAAATTTCTTCTCGTCTACTATCTTTTAAGTGGCATCACTTACGCCACCCCAAAGAGGGGCAAATGTAGACACCCATAATTACGCCCAAGCAATTTAAATACTTAAATTGTGCTAACTATCTCCCTTCTTTTAAATTGGTGACATATCGTCAAAAACACTCATATTCTCTCTTATCATCGTTAATTAATTAAAATACACTAATTAGTTAAGTCGCCTATCCAAAAAAAAAAAAACCTAATTAACAACCTTTTGTTAATTAGTCACCCTTTTATCTAGACTAATTAATTATTATTAATTAATTAGCTTTCCATTTCATTTAACTAATAAATCAATATTTAATTGATTTAATCCCCTTCTAATGGCCTAAATCGTACTAATAGTCCTCTAAATAAATTCTATAAGCTTACACCTACCTATTAGTTAATCACCTTTGATTAATTAAAACACCCCCAACTCCCATGACTTGTTAAGTATAAATTAAACCCTTCTAAAGGTTAACTTTTATAAATCAACCTTATCCATTCCTAATCTTGTTTTATCTTTTATCCCACATGCAAAGGGATGAAGTGTTTCCTTTATCCATTGGGCTATATAAGAGCCCTTCTTCTACCTTTATACCTACACCTAAAATTCTTGAGAAGAAAAAAAGTAAAACATATAGCAAAATAGACTAAAAGATTTCCTTTGTTTTCTTGAGAGTTCACCACTGAGAGTTAAGCCTCTTTTCTAGAAAAAGTGCTTAGGTCATATGTGAGGTATTAAAAGGGTCTTCAGAGCCCAACTTTGATAAGCCCCCATTCCTAGGTTCTTGCAATATCAAGAGAAACCTATTTGATTATCATGGAGCTTATGGAGGTTCATTTATTTGTTGTTAATTAAGAAAATAGAGGATTTAGACATTTAACATGTTAGTTTCAAAGCTTTAAATATGATAAATGTTAGTGTCTAACCTTTCTTAATTCTTAATCTTGATGGTGCTTTGTACTTTGTTTTAAGCTTTGTTAATTAGGGCTACTAGTTGTTAGTCTCTATTTTTCATTAACTTAGCCTAAAGCACAAAACTATGCACACACTTCTACACCGTTTCATTTCAATGCACTTTCTACCCTTGGCATTGTGGGTTACATACAATGAGTGGGTTTAGACCAGTCTACGAGACCCATACACAATGAATTTTACAGGACATGGTATCCTTAGCATTCTAGGAAGTAGTTACAGTGCTCGAGAGGTTAAAATGGTTGTGCCTCCGTACACTACTTCGTATAGTGGCATTAGATCACCCAAAAAACTAGAATATATAGAGATATCTTCACACACATTGAGGGAAGCAGTTAAAGGTTGGAGGATACAACATAATTCCTCCCTATAATTCTTTGGCCTATGGCGTTAGATCACCCAAAAAACCTTGATAATACATGATATCCTTCTACACTCTCTTTCTCAACATGGATTAGGTGCACATGTTCCATTTACATTTTTCATTTTCATATTTTACATTCACATGATTTTTACATTCATATACATGCATATTTTACATTATGTTCTTAAATACATACATACATATATATTTGACTACTTAATCATTTTCTCCTTATAGGTATGGCCGTATGAGAAACAAACAATAAAATGGGGGCAACAACAACAACAACAACAACGTCAATAATAATGCTTTATGGCAACACAAACCATACTAACCATGCAAGTACATTATACACATCAACAACTTCACACACATTTCTGCCCTAGGTTCACTCTCATTACCTTTTTACACTTTTTCATCTTTAGTTTCCACTCTCCATCACCTTTTTATCATTCCACGATTTGTCTAGTCCTTGACTTGTTTTCTGCTCCAATCTTCATGGACATCGTGTACACATCTCTATCTACTTTATGCTACTGATATTTCCTCTCACTAACATAAAGTGGGGGAAAATGTAGTCACAAATTAATGCACATTAGACATTATTTAGTCCCGGTCTCATACTACTATTTAGAAGACTCTTGAGTGAAGAAAATACTAATTAACCCCCATATTTTAACCATCTTGCTTTATTTTCTTTCTTCATTCCAAACCTCTTACACCCACATGGCCAATCAACTTATGTTATTTCACATTATTTTATCCTTAACTGGGGCACCCTAGTCCCACCAGGGGCACCCCGATCCTTTTTGAAATTTCCTGCCACTTTTTGTGCACTTTCTAGCCATTTCAACTTCTTATCTTTTTAGTGGTTGGCCATTTCAGGGTTAATTACGAAATTATATAAAGAAAAAAACTATAAATTTAAAGTTATGAGACCATAATGAGGGACCAAACACTAGTCGTTACTATCATCCACCTAGAGTTGCATCCATTTGGAGATCATTTGCATCCATTAGCTCCATCACAAAGGACAAGGCTAGTTCATCTGCATCACACAAGCATAGGGGGAGGGATTTTATTCTATTCCAAACATCGTTTTACTACATTTTTTACATCTAGTTATTGCTCGCTACTTCACAAAGTGTAGTGACATAAGAGAACCCGAGGCATATGATGCACACACACACACACACTAGAACTACATTTGGGTCGAAATATAGTGTAACACCTAGTTAGTAGGCCCACTTTTTTGGTAGTTGAGATCAATTGGAACCATTCATTTGCATTATTATTTTTTTAGGGTTTTTATACTTCTTGTGGTCTCTTTGGTCTTTCTTCCACCTTGGGTTATTAACAACACCTTGAGCAAGACAATGAACTGGTGTGACACATAACAAAGGGTTTCAAACCACACCGCTGACCTATGAAACTTAGTTCCATACCTTTTTCATAAACTAGGGTGCCCATTTTACAGATTAGATCCCCGTAGGCAGGCCCCGGTCCTCTCCAAGTGCTCCAGGTCCAGCCTAGCTATCTTGGATCCATCCTTTTTGGGGCCTCTACACATTGTTCCTTCTTCTTGTTTTTCCAAATCACTTTTTGCGACACATTCTCACAAGCTCATCAAATTAGGTAAGCCACTTCCATACATATATTACATATTAGGATTTTTTACTTTCATTAGATTATTTGTTTGGGTCATTCTACATAGTGATTTATTACATTTATTTACTATATTTACATATTGTTCTAGATTAGATTAACTACCCGTATTCCTTATTTAGTTGATCAAATAGATAAAAAACATTAGCATAGTCCCTGAAACAACATTTTAGTGCATTTTGTCTCTTTTGCATCATAACACAACTTTTATAGCAAAGAACACTGCTTCCCCGTACCAATACTTAATTCATCCAATTGATTTTTCATATTAGTCATTTTAGACACCTTAGAAGATAGATGAAGAAACATTAATAGCTTTTCTAGACTCAAAAAATCTCCATACTCCTATCATACAAAATTTTTAGTACCCAACAACATATTTGAGCTCTTGTTACAATGCATTTGATCCTTTATACTAGACTTTCAATGTCTCTAGCTACTCTCTTTGAGGTGTGTGGATTCTCAATCTCTTCAATAGCAAGATGAAAACCAAATACATGACTAGAATCAACATAAAACAATTTGTGACCACTTGTATATCATCTAAGAACAAATTTTCCTTCCTTTCTTTGTTCTATCGTTGTTTGACCAACTCATATAGTCTTCTTCTAACATCTAAAATGCAAGATTACACTAGGTTTACTTCAACTTCATGAATCAAGATCTAGGATGCAAGAAAACATACCTTGAGACCAACATCATGCAACTCGGACCTGAGATAGGCCTTAAACACACTATCAAAACTATAGTCCTCAATACCATTTTTATGTAAATAATTGTTTTCACATCTTTGCACACAGGACCTTCAAAAATCCTTCAACTTGATCATTAGGGTCCCGACTCCCCTAAGATAGTATATCCTTCTATGAAGAATAAAACTTCCTTGATAGTAAATTTAAGCTTGAATGAAAAGATTTGACCTTTTGATGAAGCATGATATCAACATTCCTAGAACTCTATTTTCAACCTTGGACCATAGTTTCATAACATATGAAAAATTTTCTCAAGTAAAGACTTACCTCAAAGTGACACAACCAATCCTCCTTGATGCTTCACGGATGCTTGAGACCTTCATGAGAATATACTCATAATATTTGACCTCAGAGTGAGTGTTAACAACATTCAGAGTTCTTACTCACTCTAAAACTCCATACCTTGTTCGAGACTTCAAAATGATCTCAAAGGTATACCTTTGCATTTTCGCACACAACCTTGTCTCATATAATATTCATGATGCGCATAATAATTCTTCACAATATATTTAAATATTATGACTCAACATATAAGATCAAATAAGCCATATACAATCTGGAATGCATGATTCTCGTCCAAATTTCATGTTTTTCAAACTTGCTACAGAATTTCAAACCTAAAATTTCTTCATTTGCACAAATGATATAAGATTCATGAAACATCATGTATCATCATGCAACACTCTTGTTTTTCTATTAACCTACTTAATTCCTCTTCATAGTCCATAGAACTCTATTATGATCATGCTTTAAACATATTTGACTATCATACCTTCTAACTTCATCTAAAACTCGAATCAAGAACCAAAGGAACATATTGTAGGCTTATTCAACTCAAGAATATTCCTTGACACCTTAATAACACTAAAATAATTTATGGCATATGTTGAGGGAGTCATACACAAACCAAATACTCAACAAAGACTTAATTTTACAAGATATAGACTTCAAGGACATGTCATGACTATACAGACTTGTTAGACTATAAAGACAAAATATTCAACCAAATTGTACTTTAAAGCTTTTATTTGTGAGCTTATTTATGTTACTTTTGACAATGAAACCATGACTCACAACACTAACACCTTGAGACTTAGTTTTCACAAACACAAATTTCTCTTTGATAGGTATCAAAGACTTCTTTATGAATGATAACTATCACAACCAAGGTAGCAATATAAACCTTTGACATGAACCTCCTTGAGCATCCAAAACTTTGATAAAAGCCTCATGGGATGGATAATACATTTTTCTACTTGAGAGCACTCTTAATTCATGATAGCTTAGAATTTTGACTCCTTACTCTATTTTCATACCTTTTAAGCTTCTCATATCATGTCAACACAAATTCGGGGCATTCAAGACTTCCTTCAAGCATTTTAGATCAACATGGACTCATGACAATCATAAGAAGATCACATACACACTTTGAGGGATAACATACATAGAAGACTTGTGACTAGGAAAGATGAACTTGTACTCAATCATGACATGAATTTAAACATGTAGACCTCAATGACACACATATTACTTGATCAACATGGGACTGATGGAAACAAGACTACAAGGACTCACTGTTTACAACTTAGTATTGATAGTCTCAGACCTCTATCATAACGTTTACATGATAGTAACGAAATTTTGAATGATATTAAGGACATATACCATAAATGTGAATACATGCTTGACCATTATCGATGACTATTCATACCTCATAACATCATTTACCTCCCTTTATAACCCTTGAAGAGAAACACAAGACTTATTTTTGACCTTGAAATAGTAACTCAGGCACAAACCTCCATGAAACTTGACATAGATTTGTTACATGATCACATAGAATACTCAAAATACTTTGACCAAGATGACCAACTACCTATGTGAAAACACAATCTTGATGGAGGACACACACAATCTACAAAAATCAGATAATTTTTACTAATATCACACTCTTTACCAAAACAAAACATGATGGACATATTAAAGACAAATGTCTCATACCTTAGCTTGAGACTAAAATGATCTTTAAGGAGAAATAAAATAAACACCCATGCTTCCTTTACCAAATGAATGTCTTCTAGAAGCTTAAAGAAGACATATAATTCATTTAGAGCACTAAAATAAGATATAGGCATCATATGTGTAGACACCTAAATTCCGCTTTTGCAATCTTATTGCCAAAAAACACACAAATCCCTCTCATTCTCACCAATTCCGTTATTATTAGTGATTTTTGCTAATTAACTAATGTTTCTTACCACTTTGGTCAATTAGCAAGCACTTTGTTGATCACCAAACCTTTTTCGCATTCAAGATGCCACTTTATGACAAATCGTAAGTTAAAATCCTCTTTAAAACAAAGAATTAGTGTTTATTAGCTAATTAAGCCTATTTCCCCCTTGTTTTAGTCAATATACCCTAATATTGGTTTAAACCCCTCTACTAACCACTCAAAATCACCCCACTTTCCTCCACAATGTCTCAATAAGCTTCAAAAGCTTATCCTAGACTTCTAGTTGATCCTCAATGGTTGATTAAGGCTCCCACATCTTAATCACTTGGTAATTCACTAATTGTGATTAGCAAGGTCTAATCATGATTAGCAATTCTAATCTAATTTGGGGCTTGTAGTCCCACATGAACCAAAGTACAAGTTTCTCCCATAAAACTATAAAAAGAGTTCACCTCTTACCTCAATACTTTACACCATGCTTTGATTTGCATCTCATATAATAAATATGATATATAGCTAGGTTCAATCCTTGCTTAAAGCCTTCAACAAGGTTAGTAGATAAACATCTAAAGTGACTTAACAAGTCATTTGGAGAGGTCATTTCACCATTGTTTGGATTAGTAACCATACCGATTTGATTTCCCTCTTAGGTCTATTTAGGCCCATGTTAGGTAATTGAGCATATTAATAGGCATGTTTAGTTAGATTTTGAATTGTATTCATGTTATTTAAGCATTCTGTAAGATTTTATCTTAATGTTATATTCCTACACTTAGATCCTTGACTAGAGGTGGAAATGGTGTTAGCCTTCCTTAGTTAGTCATGCAATTTGCTTCATTTTAGGGTGCAAGGAGATAAAGGTCATAAACAATGGATGTGGAGATTATAATCTACAACAAGCCCTTATGATTCAAAACATTCTGATATCAGCCCAAACAAATGGTAGACCATGTTATTAATTCCAAAGATCAAGAGAGAATTTCCCCTTTGACAATTTCACTTCAGGTGGTTTTCCAGAAGATGAAAAAATCCTCAACGATATTATATTTCATCCTTAAGATGATGAAATGGCTTTGTGTTACAAGTCATCTAGGTATGTTATTCCTAACAAAATCATGTTTACTATGAGATATCAAGGACGTGGTTGTGACCACCAAGAACAAGGTCCATTAGAATCTCTTTCAATACCTCATCGCATAATAGGTAAATCAGGTATTGGCATCCATTTGTATGAGTCTCACCCTTCAGATAATGAGTATGCTTCTTTTGAGAGTGAGCATAGTCCATCCGGAAATGAAAGTAAACCAGATTCCCGGTGTAGTCTTTACGAAGACCTCACCTCTACAAACCTATTCTCTAACATGGCTATCCTTACCATAACTCTACACCCATTGTATCCCCTATAGCTCAAACATTAAACCTCATATACTTATCACTTATGAATTGGGATCAACAACAACACGTACCTATTAACGTGTTTAAGAATGATGAGGCTATTGGTGAGTTCCTGAGCATAAGAGATAACACTCCAAGAAATGATCAGAATAAATATTTCTCCATTCAGCTCAACACATGTGCATACTTCACAGAGGAGGTAGAATTATCTAGAAACTTAAGTAAACAAGTGAGCATGAGCAAGAGTCCTACACAAAGACTTACGGAAAGAAAAAGGGGAAGTCCTATAGTGAAAACCTCTTCGAGGCACTTGTGGAAAAACAAATAGAACAACCTATGGAAAATATAGTGTACCCATATAAAGATGAGGACCCCCGAACCACCTTTGGTAGAAGAGGATCTCAATCTCCCTCCCGATCCTATGTGCACGAGGGATGAGTCAAAACTACTAGTGGAAGATACAATATATGTTAACATCAACACAAAGGAGTTTCCTAGAATAGTTAAGTTGGGAGCTTCACTCTTAGCTCAAGAGTAGAAAACATTTATAGGACTTTTGAGAGAGTATGCAGACATCTTCGCTTGGTCTTACGCTGACATGTCTAGGACTTGATCTTGCATTAGTGGTGCATAATCTTGTTGTGCACCCGAATGCCAAGCCCATCAAACAAAAGCTTTGGAAGATGCATCCTCGCATTGCCTTATTGGTAAAGGAAGATCTAGAAATGTTATTAGAAGTAGGCTTCATCAAGCCTATCAACTACTCAGAGTGGATTTCTAATGTGGTACCAGTTCAAAAAAAGCTAGTCGATATTAGAGTGTGTACCAATTTTAGAGATATTAACAAAGCTTGTCCCAAGGATGACTTTCCTCTCCCTAACATCGACATGATTGTCGATTCTACTACTGGTTATGAGATGCTATCACTCATGGATGGCTTCTTAGGTTATAATTAGATAAATATTGCGGAGGAAGATCAATAGAAGAAAAATTTCACAACCCATGGGGATGTTGGGAATTTGGGACTGTGAAATAGTGCTATGATTTAATAACAAACAAAATCATGCACACAGGATCTAAACATTCCCCAAAATCTATAGTAGTGGAAGTATAAACTAGAATAATCCAAATCAAGACAAAGTACACACACATAACACAACATGTACCATGGTTCACCCAATGTGGGCTACGTCCACCAAAGATAAAGATCTCATATATATAATACAACAAGAGTACAAACCGACTCTTAAATACAAGATTACAATTCATCTCTCCAAGAGTATCTCCTCTCCTCCAGATCTCTAAACGAATCTCCATGAATGCACTACAACTATGCCTCCAAATACCACAAACAGATCTTACATAACCAGGAACTACTACATCTCTGAACTGCTACCAAGTTCTCTGTGGATTTGCAAACAAGACCTCTCACATGGGTATACCATATGTCCAACCATGACTATGCATGAAGAAGTAAGTATGTCTCTCCATCACTGCATGCATAACTCGTGCAAACATGAAGACAACCTCCTCTACAATATCTAGATCTACATGGATCAACAATAGAATATGTTCTCATGGATCTACAATAAAATACTAGATCTACATAGATCTATAATACAAGATCTCACCAACATGTGGATCTACAAGAAGAAACTCTATGTGCTTTGCATACTATGCAAGCCATTACAATGAGACAATAACTATACAAAGAAATACAGTAGAAGACGTTACCCTCTTCTCACCATTTAGATGTACCTACTATTTCCTTATGTCCAGCTCCTTTCCCTGGAGACTCTATCTTCATGTAACATGTTCTTTCTTTCTCTTCTTCTTCTTCTTATTTGTCTTCATCCTCTCAATCTAGGAAAATCAAGGATCTAATTCAATCCTTCTCTTAATTCTTTCCTTCTAATCCTATATTTCATGTTTATATAGGAATATATAAACTTAGGGCACTTAGCCATGTAATTACAATCAATAGATATAATTTAAAGCTAAAAATAGATATAATTCTCGAGAGTTAATTAAAACACTCCCCGCATTGTAATCGATGTCGGTTAGCCTTAACCGCTTGGTTCCTCCTTTCCTGACCGATGCCGGTCATAGGTGATTGATACCGATCTCTCCTAAATGATGATAGTTACTGTGTTTTCTAGTCACTTTGTAATACATGCTCTAGTGAAGCTATTTAGCTCCACAACCTAACACAAGAAAAATTTAACAACCCCATGAGGAATGTTTTGCTACAAAGTTATGCCCTTCGGCCTTAAGAATGCAGTGCTACATATCAGTGGGTGATGACTGTAATATTTCATGACATGATAAGTGACATCATGGAAGATTACGTAGATGATATACTAGCTAAATCTATAACTACAAAGTCTTCCTTAACCCAAATAAGTGTGTCTTTAGAGTGCTATTTGGGGAAATTAATAGGATTCATCATGTCAAGGAGAGGAATAGAAGTGGACCCTAAAAAGGTTATGGTTATCACAGAGATTCCTCCTCCTAAGAATATTAGACAATTGCATAGCTTACAAGGGAAAATTCAGGCCATCAAAAGGTTTATTTCACAGCTAGCTAGACAAGTGTCATACGTTCACACATCTTCTTAAGAAAGATGTTAATTTCACTGGGGGCCAGAAAAACAACAAGCATTTTCTTTACTAAAAGAATACTTGGCTAAACCCCCCATTCTCATGCCACCCATGGTAGGAGAACCCTTGTTGCTTTACATCTCTGCTACACATTTTGCAATTAGGGAATTGTTGGGCTAGTATGATAAAAAGAAGAGATAAAAGGATGCAACTACTTAAGCGAGAACACCGATAGCATATGAGCTCAACTATCCAAAAATCGAGAAGGCTTTGTTAGTGTGAAATCACAACACCCCCAAATGAGTTCTACATATCTACTTTTCTAAGGTAGAGTCATTTGGTGTGATTGCATAACATTCAACTTTCCCCAAGGTGTGGGACCTTGAAAAATGGAAAATCTCTCCAGATTAAAGGATGGCTCCTATTCCTCTATTTAGGTGCACACGTGATAAATTACAGAGGATCTATATCTATACCTAATCTAAAATTTACCAAGGAGACAGGGATAAAAGAAATATAAGAAATAAGAAATAACTAAACCACAAGGTGAGGTGATGCAATCGAAGGAATGATGAACACCAGTTTTGTTGATAGACACAAACCAAAAAAATACATGCAATAATCAAGCCTGAGACGACCATATTTATAATGAAATATTGGATACGCAATGAAAAGAGACAAAAAGGATCTAGTATCGATCAAAAATGTGTTTTATTTCTCTATAGATTGATACAATGCATTACAAAATAGCCAGGAGGCAAGAACATACTGCAACTTTAATGGAAGGCCTGAACTCCACGAATCCCTTTGCTAGAAGGAAAGGGGAGCCTGCAAAACAAAGAATGTCCAACCCTTTATAATGAATCCCACCCATGCATTTATAGATTCAATCAAAGAGAAGCAAGAGAGAGAGAGAAGTGAGAAAAGTATGTTGAAACTCAACCACTGCTATTAATGCCTCTGAAAAATATGCCCCCAAATCCATCTATTGCATCAATCTTTGGTTCGGCACGTTAAAGGAAGAGGAAACAATGGAATAGATCGAATCCGATATGGTTATTGAGGAAAGGAGATCCTGCATTAAAGGTCTAAAGAAATTTCTCCATGGTTCACCTACTAGGGCCTGAGAAAATTATTTTTATCTTTCCATGGCATAGAAGACATCGAGACACTTCCAATGGTGTCAAATTTGCAATATTTCAAGCCATGAGTCGAAAGCTATGCCCATTAGAAGTTTGTATCGGGTCCATATAAATGGGTGGGAAAACAGTGTGAAAAATGGGTCCCCTTTTGATATGGGACACGTGGCAGCCAAATTAGAGCAAAAAACTGGGTTTGCGGGTCCATGATTTATCTTTTCCCTTTTTCGCAAGATGCAAAACTCAGAAAACCCCGTGGCTCCAAAGCTCCACCTAGACACATGGAACCCTTTGGTTGGTTGGGGAGATGTGCTTCAATTTTCCCTTTGTGCCTTTTGTCAAAAGGAATTTTTCACCTTTTCCTCCAACTCGCCACCTTGGCTTGACTTGGGCTCAAACGCTGACTTTTTCCCTTGGGTGGAGTTGTGGCACATTTTACAACTTTTACACCTTTGGAATAATAAGGGGAAAAAAACCAACTTTTCCCTCGACAACCCACTTTGACTGGGACATGTGTAGGCATCATGATTGCTTGAAATCGATTCAAAATTTGCCTTTGGAGGAGTGTCGAGTTGACACTTGTCGGCCTCCGTTGGTCTATGGACTTTTCAACGGTCCCTCTTACCCCTTTTTGGACTTTGGGCTATGTGGTGAGCTTGCGCTCATTTAGGTCTCTACCCTAGGACTAACTCTTCGAGATGCACCATACTAACACTTGGCATTCTCCACTTACACTTTTATACTTAGCCAATTTTTAGGCCCGCCTGTCTCGCCTTTTGACTCTGTTTGACCATTTTCTACGTGGAGGGATGGCGCAAGTTTGAGTCTCCGCCCTGGGATCCCATTTTAGATTTGTGTCGAGTTGACACCTGGCCCCTTCTTTCTTAGTTGAAGACTTTTCAATGGCCTCGCAACGTCTTTGGGGCTATGGACGCGTGGAATCCTGGTGCTCATTTGGGATTCCCTTTCTAGATTAAACTTTGGAGAAGCGTTGCATAGACACGTGGTTCCTTCCGCTACCTCCTCCATACTTAGTCGATTTTGGACTCTTTCCTGAACGGTCTCGAGCCCGAAAAACTTTGAAACTTTACTATTTTCCCCTTCTTGCTCTGGTTCTCTCAGCACTGCCCCTCTTATCTGACCTTGTTATTCCACTATTGAGTCTACCTGTAACTTGAAAAATGGATTTAAGACATGGAAACGGCTCGACAGAGTCATTTCTTTTGCATAGGGTCATTTAGTCTTTCTCAGCCCCCGCCACTCCATTATTGAGTCCTTCTATGACCAATTTACAAGATCTAAATGAGTTTTCTTAGGTTCTTTCTATGCGGGGTCATGGCCGATCTAATATTTTTCCCGGGGTGAAATATGGATAATGAGAATTTCCTAGCTGTAGTGTTTGTTTTTCAAAAGCTACGCCACTATATGCTCAATAATAAAATCAAGCTCATTTCAAAGTTTGACCCTTTAAAGTACTTACTATAAAAACCCACCCTAACTGGAAAGATGGCTAATTGGATCATCTTATTAAGCGAGTTCGATATTGAGTATGTGCATCAAAAGTCATTAAAATGAAAATTTCTAGTAGATCAACTAGTAGAAGCTCCGCTACCATGTTTCGAAGCCTTGAGCTTGGAGCTACCAAATGCATCCATCATGTACTTTGATGGCTCCGTTACCTTTCATGGCTTAGGTGTCGGAGTTGTGTTAATCACTCCTATGGGAGACTGAATTCCCTAAGCCTTCAAACTTGGATTACCATGCAAAAATAATATAGCATTGTATGAAGCTCTCATAATAGGGATGAAGCTAGCTATCAAATGACACATCATACAAGTTAATTACATTGGTGATTCTATGGTTATTATCAAACAAGTCACAGATGAATACAAGGTCAAGGATGAAAAGTTGCTTCCATATAAAAGAATGGTCGATTCCTTGAAAGAGTTCTTCGAGAAGATACCAAGAGCACAAAATAGAGTAGCAGATGCCATGGCTACAATAGGATCCATGTTGAGTATTCCTCAGGGAAAAATGATATGCTATTCTTCATAGAAAATCTAAGAACACCGACATATGACATACTAGATTCCTCGTATAGTGTGCAATGTTGTTGGTCCCTTTTCCTCATGGCGAGTTGAAATATTTAATTACCTACATGATGGAAACTTTCCCAATAAAATTTCCCTGTGCTAAAAACACACCCTCATCCGAGTGTATAGCCCACTATACCCTACTGGGGGAACCCTATTCATCGAGGCTACAATGGGAATCTATTTTTATGTTTAAGTTTAGATGAATCTATCCAAGAAATTAAAGAGGTGCACGAAGGCATCTATAGGGTTCATACCAATGGGATCGTCCCTAAGCGAAGAAAATACTCAAGGTAGGCTACTATTTTCCTACCATGGAGAATGAATGCTTTCAACATATGAAGAAATATGTGGATTGTCAAAAGTATGAAAACTTGATACATGCGCCGACGCAATCCTTGCAAATTTTCATAACCCCTTGGCTGTTCTCAAAGTGGGGTCTCAATCTAATAGGGAAACTTAACCCTGTCTCTTTAGATGGTCATAAATTCATCATTACTGTAACTGAGTACTTTACGAAGTGGGTAGAGGTTGTTCCTCTCACCTATGTTGAAGGTGCCTAGATCTCTAAATTTATCATGAACCATATCATCTGTCGATATGGTATCCCCTCTGCTATTATAATTGATAATGGTAAACTGTTTAAGAATAAAAATGTGAAAGAACTCTATAAACACTTTCAAATCTCCCTCAAGTTCTTGACCCCTATTATCCTCAAGGTAATGGGAAAGCGAGGCTTCCAATAAAACCTTAATTCACATTATGGAGAATATGGTGAACAAGATAAGTCATGAATGACATTTATAAATTCATCCTACCCTCTAGGCATTCATAACTTCTATCCGCTCCCCCACATGTGTACCACTCCATACTCCTTAGTATTTGGCATTGAAGCCGTACTACCTTTAGAGATCGAGATCCCTTCTTTGTGTATTGAGCTAAGGGATTACTTGAATGAAGAGGAGGACTACAAAGTAGCTTGACTAGTAGAGTTGGAGATATTAGACAAGAAAAGACTTCACGCCCTCAATCACCTTAAAGTGTATTAGGACTAAGTGTGGCAAAGATATAATAAAAGAGTCATACCTCGTCAATTTGAGGTAGGGGATTTGGTGTTAAAAGAGAATCAAAAGAACACCAATAAGGACCATGAAAAGAAAGGGAAATTTGAACCCAATTGGCTAGGACCATATGTTGTGGTTACCAAGTTCGGTTCAGGTGCCTATAAGCTAGCCCATGTAGATGGTCAAGAGCTTCAAGAACCCATGAATGCAATGCATCTTAAGTGCTTCTATGCTTAAGTATGGGGTCTCTAAAATATCAAGAAAAGAAAAGAAAAATATAAAAAGAAAGAGAAATAAAAAGGTGCGTCTAATAGTGAAAACCATGCAATGGTGGCACTTTGGACACGTCCTTTAATGAAAACTGATTTCCGGCGCCAAGGGAGGGTCTATTGTTCATAAGAATTTTAGGTTTAGGAGTCTGATAAATTTGTCCTAAGATGGTATTTTCCTTTGTTTGAGTTCCTTGTGAGGGTATCCCCCTTTTCCCCGATCTCGGCTAATCCAACCTTTTAAATGTGGAGAATTTAACTTTTAATGAGCCCATCTCACATTGGGGAAAATTCACGTTGGCGTCACTTTTGGTACATAACACTTAGTATTATGCCCTTTTATATCCCATCTAACATTGGGGGCATCCATGTTTCTTCATTTCCTTGCATGTTTTACTTGGAAAAATTCTTAAAAAATGTCAAAACATTCGTATAATTTTTTAAAATCCCAAAAATCTGAGATATGTTAGTTGAGAAAATAAAAAACATCCAAATATTTTTCATATAAAATTCCAAAACAATAGAAAATTGTCTTTAAATAATCCCTAAAACAATGAAAAACATCCCAAAACTATCCCACAAAAATAAAGTAGTAGTTTGCTTACTTTTAGTTGTTGGTTTGTATGGTTTTTTTTTGCGTTGGTTTTTCATATTATGTACTTTAAGTTAGTGTTTTCAACGAATCACATCACCCCTATGTTTATACAAGTGCATATACTTGAACTCATGGTGCGATTGGATAACATGGGTACTATCTCCAAGTTGTGGGACTTGCTACTTGAGATAGACCTCCAAAGAAAGCTGGTTCTTGCTCCTAAACTACCTACCACAATATACTCTAATGCAAGGGAAACTAACTATTCTAATCTAAATTCCAAGGGACCAGGGAGAGAGAATGCATAAAATGAAAGCCTACACTAAAGCGGTGATACACCAGAAAAGGAGGGTGTGTGAGAGTATCCTTTCAATGTGTGAGATACAGAAGCAAAGTGCACACTAGAAGTGGTGATGACAGTTCTCCACGATCTAGCAAAAATGCATTCACAACAACATTTCAAACATACACAATGATAATAGATTCCCACATGAACATAAAGTAGACACAATATTCTTGTAATCAAGATTGGAGGGGCAAGAAGAATGCAAGAAAAAAAACACAAGCAGGGGAGATACATCCACAAACTTGTATTTTATTGCTTCATGATATGCACAGTTCAATCTATTACAAGATAAGGGCCTGGATCACCATGCAAGGATTCCACTACAAGGGCCTGTAGCACATTGGTTTCACAAAATTATTTTGACATAGCTTTGCTATCTAAAAAAACTCCCCCTATAATGAGCCCAACACTCCAATTTATAGGAAAAATGAGAAGAGAGAGAGAAGGGAAAATGGAAATCCCGAAATCTGTCCTTCAACCACTTGTAAGAGGCATTAAATAGAGTAAAATGATTGTATATTACTTGCAAAAGGCTCCCCATACTGTCCTAGGTGCTGCAACAGAGAAAGAATGGTGACCATGCCTCTTAATTGCACTCCCAACTACCAAATAAAACACTGTTATGAACCCGACCACGTTTTATGAAAAATCCCCACCGATTTCTCATCAAATCCAAAATTTCTTGATTTCTTTGCATTGGGCTCAGAGCCACGATTCCAATGGTACCAATTTTGTGTGATTTCGTTGAGAAATGCAAAAGTTATGGCCTTCTGAGTGCGGGCAGCTATTTTGGGTCTGACAGGCGTTTTCTGTCATTTGACGGGAACGAGCATTAACTAACTGGAACCGAATATGTTTATTTTATTTAAATATATCTACCCTCATTAAAAATAAGAAATCCAATTTTGTGGCGTAGAGGATGTCGTGCTCGTTCCAAAAAGTCCAATTTTGTGAAAATCGGAGCTCGCAGTCAAAAGTTATGGCCATTTGAAGTTCATAGGTCAAACGTTGACTTTTCTTCTTTACTCTGACTATTTCGAAAAATTGGGTCCGCTTGTCCCGGTTTTCCTAGACGAATTCTCCCGCATCAGCCGATTTGGGCTTTCTTATCCCCCTTTTTGGCTTTTTCGCCTTTTACTGGCGTCCGTAGCAGATTACTTTTGTCATTTATCCGGGATGAAAATCTCCGCACTACCCGCAATAGACCATCTTGCGGCAAATCAGCCTATTCGTGCCCCATGTGTACTTTTGTCCCTATTGTCCCAAACCATGCGAAACAAAAACTTGATGATTTTTATTGTCTACTCCCATTTTCCTTTTCGCGTCCGTGCGTCCCGACGTCCCAATCGCCTGCCCCGGATCGCCCGGGACAAAAATGTTTGACTTAGCTGATTTTCTTCCCTTTTTGGTCCCAAACTTGGTATGACGAACCTCAGGTACGACCCGCACTGGTACGATCCGCACCCTTCAGACCTGAAATTCTTTAAAACAGTCCTACAACCTTATCTTTTGCATTTTTTCCATTTTTCTAACTCGTTGGGATTTTTTCTTGGATGGGAGAGTTAGAGAGAAGCCGATGGGGCCCCAAAAACATGATTTCGGGCCTTGAATCAATCTACTTGCTCGGGACTAAAGAATTTGATGCATGTTATCAAAATTACCTTGAGGGGTGAATTTTGGATAATGATTAGATTAACTTGATTTCTTGAATTGAATGTTATTTTAATCTATGGTGCATTGCATTGAGTTCATTTTATCTTGCATACTTGTAGATAAGTGTGTTGCTTTGATTAGGTTTGTTTAACGTGTTCTTGTTATTTTTACTTGTACATTTTTGCTCTCATTTCATCATCATATCACATAAAACCATCACATCTATACATCATATATCAATAAATGCTAAGTCTACATCACACATGTATGCTACAACTAATCATCAAATACCGTATCATCAATGGGGCAAGAGGGGTTGCGCATGATCACAAATATACCCCCACACCAATATCACAAATAAAAACATGTTTAAATTAAAGTATCTCATCAACATGCAATATGACATTAGCTAAGGCTATCTCATAATCTAACAAACATGCGATACAAATATAAAACATAAAAGATTAAGCATGGTATCTCATAAACAACATGTGATACATCAGTAATCCATCTATCATCATACATCATCAAAAATATAAATGTCCATGTACAAAACAATGTGTCTCAAAAGTACATCTGATATAATGAGCCATCATGGACATCTATACAAAAAGTGCCTTCATCACGAGGCATAATAAAAAACACTATATAACATACATTAGTAAAAAAGTGCCTTCATCACAAGGCATAATAAAAAATAGTACATATACATCCGTACAAAAGTATGCCTTCATATCGAGGTGATACACCAAAAATATACATCTAATGCATCAATATATACAGTCAACCACGAATCGAGCCTTCTCTAATATTTCCTGGTGTAGATTTATGGCTAGGTGGTGGCATCTGAGGTGTTAGATGTGGAGGAGGCACTACACCATTCGATCGATCTCAAGCCTTTTGTCTTGAAGGACCCTGTATAGATCACGATGATCGCGATTGCCTATGTGATCTAGCATGAGACAAGCTACTGGTTATCTGACTATACTCAAGAACTCTCTTCTCGGCTAGGGACGACCACATAATATTGTTTCCTATAATATGTGGCCTCACCTGCTACATTAGCAATGTGCCCAATCATCAGTTGTAATCCTAAAGTAGTGTCTACCTCTTGAAGCACATCACGCTCTGTTATTGCACTAGCCAACTATATCTACTGACTAATATCACTCTGCAATAGCTGATATCACTCTGCGATAGCCTACCCCCTCTCTAATGGCAATCGTAATCCATCTCCGACCACTTGGTCTCACTCTATCATGGTCTATATCCTCTCTGCTTTGGCTGGTCTCACTCTATAATGAGATGATCCCTCTCGGTGATGAATGGTCCCTCTTAGCTATAGCCTCTTTGAAGTCATGTAGGACTACTACTTGTTAGAATCGCTTTATAAGGAAGCTACTTGCATGCTAAGCGGTATGTCCTCCTCCATCTACTCTCCACCCCCGCCATCTCCTCCATCTCTTGGTGGACTCACGTGAAGGGGTGATGGAGGTGCCTGCATAGGTGCCCGTAATGGAACTTGAAGGGGCATCCATAAAGTCAATTCTTGTGGTCACACCACTACCTACTGCTACACTAAAACCTACTCTTTGGATGAGCACCTAACGTGTTGGTACCTATTGCGGTCCTCCCTGTGGATCCACTGTGCATGTGCCGTGTGTCAGGCCCAAGTATTCGGGACTGAACTCCCCTACACTTTGCCGTGTCTGCAGCACCTCTTGTGGAATGGTCAAGTGTCTAAAAACACTTTGTAGTATACCAAGCAACATAGTCTTGTGAAGTGCCAAGATCAACTATTTGTACCCGTTGTACCCAAGGTTGAAAAACCACATGTAAAAATATGTCACGAGCTCACCTAACCTGATCCGAAGCCCCATATGAAATACCTCTCTATATCTATGGGCATACCACATCTCAACACTAGGAATCCCCTGAATGAGACTAAACTAGTGCTGAATGCGGTCTACCATGTACCACTCCATAATGTGGCTCCTACTCCCAAGGAGGAAATGATCAACCATCATTGTACAAAGCTCAACTACATCCTCAAGCCATTGATATAACCTATATGGATGCCATGTAATCATATGGGGCTGTAGCTCGTCAAAACAATTTCTATAATAGTATGTGTCCCCTCAGTGACCACGTACATCCTCTCCGACTAGAACCCAACCCATGACAGAAGGCTCTCCAATGGCTTGAGCTCTCAAATCTCCTGCAGGGTGACCGATCGCAATATGGTCCCAAGCCCATATCTCTGCAACAAAGTAGTAGGACCTATAGACCTCTATTCATGGTAAGCTATCAAGTGAAGATCAACGTATAAGTGAGCTAGTATACACTGACCCCAGTAGTAAACCTCTCCTTGTAGAAGGTCATGAATCACTCTAATAAGGCCAAGGGGAAACCGAGCACTAGTCTTATCAGGAAACAATATGTCATTGACAAGAGCTAACAGAAAAATAAGGACTCGTCTCAACCATTGATCTTCCATGCACCTCTTAATGAAGACCTGTCATACCCCGTCGGTGTATATCTGTCACACCAAACATCTCAACTAAGCATCACCGAATAGGTCTGGTGACCATCGTAAGTGATCAAACAACCTTGAATAGGAACTCGGAAGATCCGCCACACATCCTCTAGAGTGATGCTCATCTCACTAGTAGGAAAAAGAAATGTTTGACTCTCATTTTGTCATCTATCAAATAAGGCTGTGAGAAGGCTATGGTCTATGGTAATCTGGGGCATATGAGTCATGTGTGCTAAACCGGTCACCACTAGTGTGATCTTCGTGTAAATTTGGTCACGTCGACTATACTTACCTCATAGGCCCGGAGCCACGCGTGTCACTCCCACATGTCTAGCACGTCTAGGTCCTCCTGCAAAACCAATCGGGTCATTTATTATGATCCTATTCTTCTATTCTAATATCTCATCAGTTATTCTTCTACTCTATCATTTAATTTTTCTATTCTACCATGATTTCTTCTATTTTTATCACTACCTATCACCTAGGGTTTGCTAAAACCCCTATTTTCTACCAAAAACATTTAAAGAATGTCTTTTGTGCATTGTCACACCCCGACGGCACTAGCGCACCCCTTAGTGTACATGCACAATCTTGAGTGCACTAGCGCACCCCTCAAAGACTTAGGCACACTCCATTCAAATTTTCCTAAGTAGTTTTATGTCTTGGCACACACCCATCTATGCGCAAACACTTGCGCACTCCTACCTAAATACAATTTGAGCATAGGCGCATGCGCACCCATGCACAATGCAGCACAGTGCCCTAGGGTTTTTCTTACACATTAACTCAACTAAAAAACCCTAATTCTACCCTAAAATGCATGCATTTTAATCAAAATTAAATGTTATTAATTAACGAGGGTAAGAGATTAGTGTTTTTTACCCGTGGGCCATCCATTGGAAGTCTCCGATACTCTCTCATGTGATTTGCATGGTGTTTCCGGTTCGCACCCTCACCATCTTCTCCCGTAGGTCAGAGCTCAAATCAGTGGTAAAATGGTAAGTGAATGTGGTAAATAAACTTGCCACGATGGCTTATATACCCATTTTTACCTTCCGTGGTGTGTCTCTCACCCCCAAAATACCCTGAGACCGTCGTATTTCTTCTAAAATTCTTCTAACACTTGCTACGGTGATTATTTTTAATAAATAATTATTTTCAGCACGTTTCGCTACGCTGGGGCATATTTTTGCTTCATGGCAACCTTTTCTACTACCTAGGGCATATTTTCACCTTGCGGTCACTTTTAACGTTGTCTCACAACTTTGTTATTTCTTATATAATATTTTCTTTCATAAAAATAAAAATCAAAATAACCAAATATTTTCCAAAAAACAAAAATGGCAAAAAAATCAGTAAAAATCCAAAAAATTGTAAAAATTTATAATTTTGCAAAAATGGTAAAAAGTGGCCATGCAGCTGAAGCTTGTATCACTGACATTATCCTCAAACATCAAAATATGTCCTACAAAAACATCTCTCTACGGTTCTTGCTATCGTGATCTACCTCCATTAACAAAAGCTAGGCTACTTATTACATTGGTACTCCCTGTACAATAGTGAATTACCAAAGACTCGTGTCATAGTGCACAAAAGATTTTCCATGGGACAATTATGTCCTTTGCTATTCCCCTTGCATGTATCCTTGCTTGGAGAACCATTTTTAACCTGTGTCATTACAACACGAACATTCGAGAACCACAACTTGATAACAAAAAACATTGGTCTAACTTTCTTAAACATTGTTTGTTTGAGAACGTGTGATTGTCTTGGTTTCTCTGTTAGGTTAGTTGGTTTAATTTATCATATTGAATTGCATTATATATGTTGCGCATGGAGTTGAATATCATTTTACTTTCTTGTATTGCATCGCATAATGTATGTTTCATGGAGTTACGTATTTTTTTAGCAAAGAAACAATTGTTAGTAATTTAACTTTTCATGTTATCTTACACTTTGGTTTACTTTTAATAAAGGTCGATGATTTAGACCTTGAGGAAAAATGATATAACACAGTTGCTTATTGAAAGGCTAAATACGAGGAGATTGGGCTTGTCCTATATTCTCCACTAATCATTTCTTCTCCATTATCATTACTATTTTTAATTCCAAATCACCTGAGGCAATAAACAACCATGTTTATCCCTATCCTTTTTTCTTCTAAAAGTAACCAAGGGTTTTGCACCCGTTCTATCCTATTTCTTCTATCTATTTCAATCATATTTTCGATCGTCGATTGACTTCTTCTATCACCCCATCGACACTTGAGGGGGCATCCTTCATCCTGCTAATTTTTCTTCAAAAATTTACTTGTTTATGCTTGTCTACTATATTTGAAGTAAAGTCACTTACTTCACCTCAAATAATATGATCTCAAGGATTCCATCTTCTCCCTTTTTCATTTGAGATCTTTTCACTTTTAGGTACAATTATTTCATCACCAATATCTTCATCATCGATTGAAGATCTAATAGATACATATGGATGTTTCCATTTGTAACAAGATCTAATAGACCTCTATGATTTTGTATTAGATTTTCTAAGCTTGATTACATATTTCTTGATCATGTCAACACAGTTTGGCATCTTGATTGATCTTGAATCTCCATTTATTGTCTATGTTTCTTTTACCTTCAAGCCATCTGCATTTTCTATCTTTTTTTTTTTATCATGTCTTGGCTCTTCAAATTCCATACTTTGTATATCGGACTAAGAATCAGTTATCCTCACCACATTTTCTTGATCAACATCATTCTTGATATTAGGATCTGACATGATAGTCTTATAATCATTCATAGGACTAAATTTCCTCTTGAATACTCTTCCATTTTTCCTATTAGGAGCTTGAAACTTGTTGTTGACTCTTGGAGATTCACCTTGGTGACAAAATCTAGCAATATGTCCCTATTTGTGACAATTGTAACACACAACACCCTTCCAACTTATAGGCTCATATACAATAAGGCTCCAACCATAAGAAGATGTCTTATGGCTATACTCACAACATGAATAACATTGACCCTTAAAGAAGATTTCATCATTCCATGAATAATCTTCCTTAGAGAGCTTCTTCTTGCAATCCCTAGCTCTATGACCAAAACCATGACAAGAGTAGAAATAACCATTAAATGAAGAACCATACCTCATTACATTGGGTTTTATAATAGGGTTATACTTCTTTAAATCATCCTCCTTGGTCACCTTCTTGTTTTCTTGAGATCTTGGACCAAATTTTCCATCATTCTTCACATGTTTTCTTGTGAATCCTATCCATGTTTTGTCACTAGTAACTCTTTGACTCTCAAGATCCCATTAAGAGATTCAGAAATCTTCTCTAACTTCCCATACATCTTCAACCTACTGGAAGAATATTCTAAATCATATTCCAAAGATTTCATCTTAACTTAATACTGAGAAAAGCATCTTATTTGTCCTTTAGAGATTCGAGTCATACTTTCAACTTGGGATTATATCCTTTTGATGGATTTTCTATTTTTATCCTCCATGCAACTGATATGATCTTACAATTTATGAATTAGACACTCGGTTATCTCATACTTCTTCCTTAAATCATATTCAAACTAACTATGATACAAATTATTGGTAGAACCATGGAATGAGGGGGTTGAATCAGTCCTATGCTTTTTTATTTCCTTTACCATTACATACATTCATCATTTAAACCATTCTTCCAATCAGCCATAAACCATATGAGCTTATTATGTGTGTATTAGACATTCAAAAGTGCACACAATAAAAGAGAGGACACATAGACACCTTTGGATGTAAGTGGGAAACCCTCAAGGGGAATAAAACCCACTGAAACCTTATCTTATATTACCAAAATCAAGGACTTGCAAAAATATTACACATCTTACAAGATTTCTTTAGTGAGGCACCAACCCCAAAAGCAACATCAACCCCTAAACCTTTGATGATATGACTTATAGAAAAGGACTCCTATGAATATTACTCATCATAAGAGATTTTATAAAGGAATGATCACTGATAATATGACAATATCACAACTGATTGTGATCCAAATGCAGCTCCAATCACATCAAACACTCATAAAGACAAACACTCTCCTAACTCGCAAAATCTCTCTTCTTCATCGGCTAAATATATCAATCTGAATTACACATATGATCCTCAAAATTATTCAGGCATTCATACCTTTTCTAAGATATCTCCATGACCCCTCAACACTCTTCTTCAATCTTCTTTAGGTTGCACTTTTCTTCTCTCACTCAATTGTCACAACCGACTCATTTCACTAGCTTATATACCCAACACTAGCTCGTAACACACTTGGGTTGGGTATGAACAAGTAGGCCAGTCATTACAACTCAAAAACATAAGAATAACATCATATTAAAAATACAATGGACCAAGTAGGTTGGTAGGGGTCAAGACATCTTCAACATGCACTAGGCTTCTCAAACAATCCCACGATGCACTCTCAAGTAGTAAATTCTAAAGTACCTCTAAGGTCTTATAAATTATTTTTCAAGGCTCCTTCACCTCTATACAAGTCATGAAAAATTCCTCAACATATCCAAAAATCACAAGAAGCACTGAGACATGCATCTCTACCATGAAACACTCCAAGAAGAAAACAAACCCTACTAGGTATTTAATGTCCAAAAATTTTGTCCTAAAGAATGAATGAGTTCATATAGGTAAACTAATAATAATGGATCAAGTCATATAACATTGAAAATATATTTGAATCTACTTTCCATAATAACTCACTTTTTCCTTCAAATCATAGTGGAAGACCTCTAAACATCTCAAACTCAGCAACGGCTCCAGACTGGCTTAAAGACCCCACAAATAGTTCTTCAAAACAAATCTGGTTCTTATATCAAATCACCTCATTAAGAAAAAAACATATACCATTTGAAATTTCTTTGAGTCTAAATTCTAAAAAAACTCACTTTATCTTACAAATCATAGTGGAAGGCCTTTAGCCAAGCCAATTTTGAACCTACTCAATCGCCTTTTCAACCCCAAAGACCGATATTTGAAAATAGGGAACACTTTACATATTAGGACCTCAAAATGACTGAAACTATCATGGACATGTAGTACAACTCTTAGGATTCCATAGATGGTGATTTAGACATTAGGTTTAATGGACATATTTTGCATAAACTAAGAAATTCCATAAACTCATCTTTTTGAGTGGGGAACATATACTATCACAAGTGTTAAAATACCTCATTGAAAATATGGAGGATCTCTATATAACCTCCAATCATCAAATTTTTAAAACAAATCAATTTTGGCTCAAGATGGTCAATTTCCTCCAAGTCATTGCTTGAGAAGGGTTTTATGAGGGTTAAAAAGTTGTTTAGATTCTTAATGATTGTTCATAAAACTATCACGATAAAACAACTCTATTAAAATTGTAAAATCTTCTTAACTGACCTAATTAGATATTAAAAATAGATCATGTCCACATGCAAAGCATATAGTCCACAATAAGCATTTGTAAGTCAACTTTTGCCTCAAATCTTCACTCTTGCAAACCTAGCTTTGGTAAAAATGCAATATCTTCAAAACTACTCATCACCCAGACCTAAAAATTGTCATGAAGAATAATGAAAATATCTTATAACTGACACAACTCACCATATTTATCAAATATTCCTAAAACTCTCCATCCACAATGACCTACTGTGTTCTCCTACATTATCTTAACCTTCTTGCTTCCTAAGGACCATGAAACATCATCATACCTATGAGAAATGACATAAAACTCATCATAGAACTCATATGTAGTATTGTAATTATCATACCATGCTTCAATAAGACTTCCCTACTCCATTCCTCAAGCCACCATTTCAAAGCACAAGCTCTAGGTCTAGGAATATGCCTAGAATGACCACTTCACACCATGAATCTTCATGAACTGACCATGTTGACCTCATACTGAGACACTTGGACACTCGTTACACTTCAAACCAACCATGATAGATGTCATGAGAACCTTTAACCACCTTAGGAGAACTCATAGTAAGACCATGCACCTTTGAAGTACTTGGGACGAACACTATAGGACTTCACCAAACCAAGACACTACCAATCAACATTCATGTTTAACCTTGACTAACACCTCATGGAGACTCTCATGAAATCATGAAATTATTTTCCATTAATGGATTTGACATCAATGAAAAAAATAGACACAATGACCAACACTCTATGGATGCTCCTATTGCTTATGATATAGAACATGTGCATAATGGAATTAAGAATCCATGTATGCTTTAAATATAAGCTTATCAATACTATTAGGATAATAGTTGTACATGATTAATTTTATGTTTATTGAATTGAAAAATGGATGAATGAAAATAAAAATACATTTGTGCACTTCTTATTAAATCTTTCTATGCCTTAGAATGATAATTCTATTCCATGCATTTATCATCGTGTATCTATTTCAAGAAACTCTTTTGTATCTATGTTTGAAGTCAATGGTTAATTGAGGCCTTTGAATGTTCCTTTTCATATTATTAAAAATATTACTATTTAGACAATTTTTATAATGCATGCAATAAGTGAGCTATAAAAACAAGTTAATTCTTTTATGTTTAGAGTCCATTATACCAAAGTTCAATTCTTTGAGGAAAATAGCTCAATATATGGCCAAACTATTGTTATTTTGGTACTTTATTTTCCTTATCCACATGATTTTTTAAGATTACATTTCATTTATTTTATGGAAATGGAGATCCGTATTCAAATCTTACAATCCCTAACCTCTTTACTAATGATATTTAGACACTAAAATATGGTAACTTATCCTTTAGAAATGCTCCTTTCTAGGAAAAATTCTCACATTCAAAATCCAATTAATATATATTTTTAGATATTTTGTGAATTGTTTATCTTTACACTATGTTATGTCCTAAATTTAGGAAATATTATTTTATCAAATTAGTAAACAATCCTTGTACATCATGCCATAATAATATGTTTTACACCGCAATCCTCTTATCCAGGAATGTACACTTTAATTGGGATGCGAGGTTTGGTCCTAGACAACATATATGGTCCTGCTCCTTTTTATTTTAAAGATATTTTCAATTTGAATACATTTGGTGCATCATTTCATCTTCCTATGGTCAGATTTATTAGAATATTTCACCTAAAAAAGGTTATATAAACATGTCAATGTCACTTTATAACTCACCTAACACTCTTATAAGATCCTATTGAAAATATCATTCCAAAATCACTCAAGGGTTTCCTACATATTCCCAAATAATTTGTACATAAATTAGAGTATTCCCTGCTATAGGTATGAAGCACTCAACCAAGTCAAAGATTTTAGATTCCTATAATTCCAAGCATTAAAAGGTCATAGATCCATGTCTTAGTAAAGATAGAGTCACTCCTAGTATTTTGAAAGGATTTCAAAGAACAAGGGGTTAGGCCATGTAGCTAAGGCACACCGCATCACACTACTATTACATTGGATACATACTATACTATATAGTTAGCCTTTTATTTTTGTGTAAAAAGAAATGAGGGAACCCATAGGGGGTTGGCTTATATCATACTCACACTTGCATACAAAAACCTAGGAGAATTATATGAGGATTGATGCCACACAATAAAATGTAGTCCAACACTTGAATTGGTTTAGGAAATGGGGTTGTGTGCCAAGGGTGGTCAATCCTCACCACACACACATGATTTCTCATTTTGGTTTGTTAATTATTTGATGAAGGGTACTACATGTTTTTAGGGTTTCCACATTGTTGTAGGTGATTACGGATCAGCTTGAGGTTGTGTGAACAAGAGTGACATACAACAAAGGTCATCTCTATGAAGTAATATTAATAAAAGTTTCATATCCCACTTGAAGGGTCCAATGTGATTCCTACCTATGTTGGCAATTTAATAAAACTGAATTAAATCATTTTACAGAGTAAGCTGATGTAAATAATGATGTAAAATTTAAATACAAAGTAAGATGCAAGCAAATAAGCATGATGAGTATGCAACCATAAGAAAAGGAGAGAGATAAGAAGACTTAAGCGATATCTCGCATAATATGGAAGTGATATGGGAAGGGTAAAGTTTTGAAGCAGTTGTAAACTACATTGTAAATAATCACTTTGTAAATTTTGGAATGTAGAATTGAGGCCGGACATGAGTGCTTGTGGTAGGGCAAGGGTGTCGTGGCACCGAAGACCTGGATCTAGGTTCATGTGAATGTTAAATTCTTAGGATCTAATGTTTGATGTGTCATAAGGTATTTTCTATTGTTCCATATTGATCACCATATAGTCTCTCCTCTATCACCAAAGGTACCTATAACCTATAAGACAAAGATTCACCTGCACATACCTAGAAATCACATCAAACCTAAAAAGGAAAATATCAAATGGGGAGTTGGACTAACTAGGAGGTAACTGATAGAGTGAACTTACGACAGAGCATTGTAATATATATCATAAACCATGTAGTTATTGTGTGTGTGTGTGTAGAAATGATGCCCTAGGATGAACTTGTGTAAGTTACACAAATGATAGTGGTTGTAGCTAGAATGTAACAATGTAATAATATGTGTGGATGGAATAAAATAGACTTCCCCTTCCTATGTTGTGTATACAACCCCCCCTTTATATGTATGTTAGATGGATGTCTTTTGTTTGCTTCAAAGTTGCCTTTGAAATGCAAGCTTAGGTGATGATAGTAATGCTTAGTGCTTGGTCCTTGATTTTAAACACATAACTATGTATTTATATGATTCCATTATTTGAATTTTGTAATTGACAACTGGAAGGCTGACCCATAAGTGAAAAATATGCCCAAAAGATAAAAGAGACCCAAAATAAGCGAGTAAGGTAAGAAAGGGTTAGGGGCACTCATAAGTGATAGGAGCACATGTATGTTGTTGTCTTGGCTGGGTGGTGGTATCTGAAGCCGTAGAAGATAAATAAGTAAAGTTTAAACCGAGGTGTAGGGTTTGTAATACCAAAGAGAAAGCAAAAGACAAAGAAAATAGGCTAAAGATAGTCATCAATTACTAGTTTTCTTGCTTAGGAGTCATGTAAATGCTAGTATTATTTTAGGAGATAGAAATGTAACTATTATCTCAATTTTTCCCTCGAAAAATTGATCAAACATGACCCCACATGAGAGAAAATTGAAAGGTCAGTTCAGTCATGCAAGCTCACATTCAAATCCAATAGTCAAGGGGGTAGGCGGGCTCTACAATGGAGGAGTAGGGTCGGCGAAGGATCAAACAATGTCAAAGGAGGCCAGAGGCTCTCAAGAGGAAAATGGGAAAGGCTTGAAGTTTTCAAACTTCACATATGATTCAGAGTGGGCCCAAATCGGTTAAGTATAAAAAAACTGGTGGAAGCCTCCATGTGTCTCAATGGTGCACCTTCAAGGGTCAAAGCCAAGGCGGTTCCCCAAATGAGCACGGAGCTTGCACATTTCCAAAAACTCAATAAGGCGAGTGTTCACTCGAGGCCCTAAATTGGCTAAGTATGGAAGAGATGGCAGAAGCTTCCACGTGCCTCATTGGCGCATCTCTAAAGGTCAAGCACAAAAGGTAGTCCCTAAACAAGTGCTGGCCCTCCACGTGTCCAGAGCCCCCAAAAGTTACACCGGCCATTGAAAATTCTACGAGCCAGTGGAAGATGCCACGTGTCTCTTCCACACAACTTCAAAGGTAAATCCAAAAGTGGGTCTCCAAACAAATGGTGGCCCTCCACGTGTCAGAGCCCCCAAAAGTCACACCATACGTTGAAAAGTCTATGAGCCGGAAGAGATGCCACATATCTCTTCTTGTGTAACTTCAAAGGTAAATCCAAAAGCAAGTCTTCAAGTGAGCGCAAAGCTTCCACATGTCCCAGGTCCGAAAAGGGATAGAGCCACCATTTAATCGACTAAGTATAAAGAACTAGTGGAAGTCTCCACATGTCTCATCTATGCAAATTCAAAGGTGCGACCCAAAGCAGAGACTCAAACAAGCACCAAGCCTCCACGTGTCTAGAGCCCGAAAAGGAAGAATCGGCCGTTGAAAAGTCTAAATAAAGGTATCCCAGTGGAAGGAGCCACATGTCATCATGACACAACTTCAAAAGTAAAATTTGGAGGTAGGTTCCGAATGTGCGTTGAGACTCCACGTGTTCTAGGTTAGACATATGGCCACGCCAAACAAAGGGACTTAGACAAAACACAAATAAATAGGAAGAGCCAGTGGAAGGTGCCACATGTCGACTCGGCATAACTTCAAAGATCGACTCCAAAGGCGGTCCCCCAAACTGGAGCAGGCCCTCCACATGACTAAAAGTCAAAAGGGGACATAGCTAGCCATTTAAATTGACTAAGTATAGAAGGGACAACGGAAGCCTCCACGTGTCTTGTCCACGTAACTTCAAAGGTAAAATTAGGGGTAGGTCCCAAATGTGCGTTGAGCCTCCATGTGTCCAGGATCAGACATATGACCCCGCCAAACAAAAGGGACACATGGCCATGTTTCAGGTCAAAGCGGGAAGGCGGGCCTTGGAAGGATTTTTTTCCAAAAGCGGGCCGGCGGGCCTAGGGAAGACTTTTTTCCCAAGTGGAAAATGTGGGCCAGTGGGCCTAGAGATGAATTTTGGGCAAAAGTGAATTGTGGGATTATGGGGTTGTGAGGAATTTTTGCACTTTCGTAATTTTTGTTAAAAAGGCACAAAGTGAATTTTGGGCCAGCGGGACCATAGATCCAATTCAAGTATTCAAATGGGCATATATTTCGATCTAGTGCTCAAAATTCAACAAATTTGGTACCATTGGAAAGGTCTCGACCTCATCTATGCCATGGAAGCCTGAAAATTTAATTTTGACAAGGTTAGGTGGGTGAAAAATAGGAAACATATTTCATGCCATTAATGTATGATCTGATTGCTTCAACAACCAGATCAAATTTGATTTGATCCATCATTCTTCCTTCTTCAACATGCCAAATAGACATAGAGAGGTAGACTTGACAGATTGTAGGTGGATTTGTAGGGGCATTGATGGCTGGTAGCTAAGCTTCCAAATCAGATTTCAGTCTCTTTTCTTCTCCTCTCTTCACTTCATCTATAAAGGTAAGAGCTTGGCTCATTGTAAAGGGTTGGACATTTTGGTTTTGCACCCTCCCTTCTTCTCTAGTCTGTAGATGAATTCGTGGAGTTTAAACCTTCTATTAAGATTGTAATGCAATTTTTTTGCCTCTTGGCCATTGTAATGTTCTATATCAATTTGTGAAGCAATAATACATGTCTGTGGATGATTTCAATGCTCTCGTGTTCATTGCTTTTATATGATCTTTCATTGCAATATTGGTTATCTATGCATGGTGGTTGTATTACATTTTAATGGTTTGTGTTTGATAGCAAAGCCAATGTTTAGCATTCCTTTGGTGCATCACCTATGTTAGTTTAGGTTTAATTTCTTACATCTTCTTAACCATGTCTCCTTGGCAAGTTAGAATAGATTTTAGAATAGATCCTCTGTAAATTTTATGTGTGCACCTGAATAGAGGAATAGGAACCGCATCCAGAGATCTCTCTCGATTTCAAAGTCCCACACTTTGAGAGATGCTCCATGTTATGCAATCACACTGAGAGTCTCAACCCATTGAGTTGCAGACATTTAGGGGTGTTGTGATTTTACACTAATAGTAACCAAGTGTGTGATTTTGTGTCTACATTTTCCCCCAATTTATGTTGGTGAGTGATTACTCGATAACATAAAGTAGTTAGAAGATGCATACCTTATGATCATGTAGAGATTGTAGCTGATAACATGTCGAGTGGATAAGTAAATTGTGGCATGTTCACAAAGTAAAGCGTAGAGACTAGGAAAGGAAAGTGATCTTAGGGGTGAAGTGTATGCATAGCTTATACC
Source organism: Taxus wallichiana var. yunnanensis (assembly GCA_018340775.1). Lineage (NCBI taxonomy): Eukaryota > Viridiplantae > Streptophyta > Pinopsida > Cupressales > Taxaceae > Taxus > Taxus wallichiana. The sequence continues at coordinate 534,587,525 of CM031236.1, forward strand.
TATTGTTGTGCTTGTATTTTATGATGTAGGCTAATTCTGTTGGGTATTAAGGACAAAATTGTAAAAGAAGAGAAAAAGAGTAGTCAAAGTCCTGTATATGAAAAATATGAGCAAAGTATGTAAAAGCATTGATAAAGGAAAGTGTGCACCTGATGTATGAGAGTATAAGGGATAAAATTATGTCCTGAAATGCCATGGAGAGTGAGTTTTTTGGGAAATCTCATGCCAATAGTGAGGTTTTCAGGTGATCTCACACCAAGTGCAAGTTTTTTGGGAAATCTCACGTGAAAAATGAGTGTTTGGAAGAGATGTATAGTTTTACTCTCGTTCCATGAATCTAGCCTCATAAGCACCACTAAAAATTACACATTCTGATATAGTTTTGATTGTCTCGAATTAGTTCTATTTTTTTTTCTCGATTATATTAATTGTTCCGATTAGAGGCGATAGAACACATTTTTTGACTAAAGGCATGTTCCTCTAAATGTAGAACTACTTTGCGACATCTTTGTAGATTGTGTTGTACCGAGAAAATGAATTTATATTCCATGAGGACATTAATGCCTAGGGAAGGACACACGCGACATACGACGCTACTGATGCCGATTCTCGGGTACTAGTGTTTGCTTTGTGATTTTGACCCAAGTTTGATTTAGGGCCACTTTATGATTGTGTTCTTATGCTGTTTATGTAATGTGCATATCTATACTATAGCTTTGAGTTGTTTTAGGGGTGATTTATTCGCCTAAAGTATGCCTCCCTTGTTTGGGGTGCATTAAATGATGGTATGAGAATGTGGCCCAAAAAAGAGGACCTAATGTTGAGTTGAAGTGTATACCTATAGGGGGCATGTGATGTGCATGGTAGAAACTAAGGCACATGTAAATAAAGTAGGCTATAAATATGTGTTAGCAGTAAAAATAATTAACATACAAAATAAGACAATGTAACAATCAAGTGTGCAAACAAAATGGACCACGAAAAGTAGATTTCAAACATGGGACATCACTCAAAATATCACAAGACAATCAGGGATGAAGTGGCCAAAAACATATAATGATCATACAAGACATAAGACATAACCCAAAAATAATAACATCCAATGGAAAAAAGTTCAAGTAGAATGTATCAAATAACCATGGCAGAATATAGTCTTGTAAAGAAAATGATACACATGAAGCACTCATTAACATGTTAGATAGATAAATACTATGTCAAGAGTGTGTATAAATTGGTGAAAAGTAAAGAGACTATAATTGAGATGTAACAATAGAACCTGTGTAGTACGTGATAATAGAGAAAGTAGACGCCCTAGGATCTTTGGTGGGATTGGAAAAGGATAAATTACTAAGCATCATACATCATGTAAGGAGTTTTAAGATATGTGCATTCACCTCAAAAGACCAATTGAACACACATGTGTATATAGAAAGATAATGACATACAAAGAATTTGTCTATCATCAGTAAGTAGTGTGCAACATATAAGTAGAAAAATCTAACAAGAGCGAATGCAATCAAGATATTCAAATGATGTGTATGAGTGTGATGAAATGATATGCAATGTGTGAAGATGGTAGGAGTAGCATTCTACCCAACAGATGTGAATGAGATTAGGCTCATTTATAAAATCCCCCTCTCAATAGTAAAGAATGAACCATAGAATAAGAGTGCATCATCGAGAAAAATGCATGAGAATGTAGATTCTAGAAATATGTATAATGAATTATAGAGTGTGAAGAGTGAAGGATGTGAGGTTCATTTCAGATTTAGACCCCTAGGAGTCGAGTAATAACAATGGAACTAGAGTGCATCATAGGGTAGAGAAGATAAAATGTGTGTATCAAAGTGTGTAAGAGTGCTAATAAATATTAGATGTGAAGCACATAGCATAATGTGTAGTAGTAGAGACTAGTGACATTGTGAGTGTAAGAATGGGGGAAAATGTGATGCCCCCAAAGTGTGCGAGGATGGAGTTCTATGTGGTGATGTGAGAAGGAACATGCCATGGTGGTGGAGTTTGAAATGTGTACCAACCACCAATGTAAGTATTAACTTGTTTGAAAAAATTAATTAGATGTTGAAGTGAAGGAGGGTGGAGAGGGACTTTGAATGGTGGTGGCTTATTTGGGATTGATAACTTTGTAGATGACTTAGTAGGAGGAGATAATGGGCTAGATAGTTTTGAATATGGTTTGACACGCTTAGATAAGTGGCACGTGAATTACTAGAAGAGGAACATTAGAAATGATGGAATGATGCTCACTAGACATCACTAGACATAGATGGATCAAATTTGGGAGCCCAATGGGTTTTATAAATTTGAGATGAGCATACAATAGAATTTTGTGTAGGAAATGAAATGAAACTATGATGCTTAAGGTGGCCAATTATTCATTTTTAAGCATAGCAATCATTGTCATTATGTCCATTAATTCGTTGATAATTACAAAATATGAGACCTTGGTATTTGGATAGCTAATAAGGAGGGTATTAATGAGTGGTTCACAAGTTGATCAATTGGTGATTAAGGAGCTGAGGAAGAATATCATGTTTCTTAACATTTAGGTAAAACTTGAGAGCTTCTGTAGAGGTAAGGCGGAGGTTCACTTATATTGGAACAAGTAGAAGACATAGAAGTAGGATGAGATGTAGAAGAAGAACTAACATGGGATTGAGAAACATCCTTGAGATGTTGGATTTCAGATTTAAGAGATGTAATTTTTGTTTCCATAGCTTAAATTTTGTCTTGAAATAAACAATGTAAAGTTTCAATTGACTCTAAGATGGGTTGATTGGATGGAGGATTAGGACCAATATAGGCATCAGATAGAAGATAAAAAATGACAATTACTTGATGGGTGGCGTATTGTGAGGGAGATGCATAGTGTGGAGCGAGACGAAGTATGACACTAAGAAGGAGGCACACAAAATATTTATGTGGGGTAGCAAGGCAGATTTGAAGGTGTAGAAGGATAGGGAAGGAAGTGCGGATGAAAGAAAGAATGGATCTGGACTTAGCCATTTTCATGGTTATGGGCTATTTTTGGAGATAGCGTGTGGGAACATAACTAGATGGAAACTTGCACAACATGCAAATGCTATTTTTGGAAAAGCATCTACTAAGCGCTTTGCATGATTTCAAGTTAATAATAGGATTACCTTTGCCGAGTTAACTAGAAGAAAGCTATTATTAGCACACTTGAATGTGTGTCTATTATTGTAAAGGCACATGGCTATTTTCACTATGCCATCTATTTTGGGAATTATTTAAGCGATGAAGGGTAAGTCCCCATGCTTATAAATATGTTGTAATCTATGTAGATTAAGAGAGTACTTTGTATGACCTATTATGGAGTGATGTTACCAGATCTAATGCACTCATGAACTTATGATACTACTTATTATAAGAAGCTTCTATGATTATTGTGTATTTAATATAATGGAGCATATCAAATGAATAATGATGTCAAACGTGATTGTAACTAGTTATCGTATGGATAATTTCATTATGTTTATTGTTTGATTCATGCATCTTTAAGATCTAGATCTAGAATATGCTATGTGGAAAGTTTATATTTATGGATCTGAATGCATTAACTCTTCATCATGTTCACATCCTATACAAGCAACTCTAAGGAGGGGCCTAGTACCTCTGCACGATTCGGGTGAGTGCTTAGTCTAGGTTGAGTGATGTGCCAACATTCCTAGGTTATTCTTGGTAAATTATAGGCTGCATAATTTGTTTCCATTGCCGGGACCTCTTTTTCAGATTGTTTTCAGGATGGTTCGCGATGAAGATGTACTAGTTGACCCTAGAAAGTGTTGAGGAGTGGATAAAAGATCTAGAAGAAGAGTACGCATAGAGGTTCAACACTAGATCTGAGTTTGACGCACGCATGTGGGTGGACTAGAATCTGTAAGATAATTTATATGAGAGATTCTTTGTTATTTTTCTGGTATAACTATACGAGTGGCTGGTTGCTTATGCATCTAAACGAGAATTAGAGGTATCACACACTTGTCTAGACATAGGAATAATTTCAGGCCCTGTATGATGTTGATCTGATTTGGACACGCGCTGTGGATACTTGGTTCCATGGTGTTTTGAATAGCTATATTCTGGAGTAATCAATTTCCACTTATACTTTCGCGAGAGGTATTGGAATTCAATTTCTTACGCTATCCTAGGGGAACTTACTTGCAAGGCATTCCATTGGCGATTAAAATGTTGATGGTGACCTTGAACTTGGAAAGTAAATTGATGACTAACCAAACCCCACCATGCACGAGGGAGAGCGAGGTTTGGTGAAAGATGGCAGACCTAGCGGTAGATAGGTAGAGAGAAGAAAGGTGGATTAAGTACAATGAGGCACATGAGAGGGAGATAGAGAAGTAGCGTGAAATTACGAGAGAAAATGGTGTTGAGGAGAGAAATGACATGTAAAGGATTTAGATCTCATGTTGAAGGTATGGAGCAGAGCATCAGAACTCCCCCATTTTGGCAAGCATGAAAGGGAACCCTCTTCGGCCTCACATGGAAGCACACAAACAAAGATGACCTGGGCCACAGTGCACATCCGAATCTACCAGTAACCTAGCCCTTGCACTTGGTTTTCCAAGATACTTAGTACACACAATAATCAAGAAGCTAATTTGGGTAGTAGGGAAGCGGGAGTAAGTCAATTAGCAAGTACATCGATGGAAGGGAAACCGTCTTTGTAGTTGTTTAGAGGTACCTTTTTAGGTGCATCATCGCACAAAATTATAGTGGACATAATTTGTGGCTCATTTTTGGGAGTAGTACCACCATGTAAAATATCGAGTTCAATACAATATTACCATTGGGACATAAGGAAGTACATATTTTGGTCCACTTCCTACTACGAGTGGAGGATTCGGGGGTGTAGGTGGCTCTAGTTTTGGTGGATTTGGTGGTTACGGAGGCAGGAGGCAACACAGGGGTTATGGATCAGGTTTGTAGGTTCCACACAAACCCCAAATATTTACATGGATATGTCTCTTCATCTTCCAGAGTATAGGGGCATAGAAGATGTTACTAAGCACATGCACATGTGTGAAATACTATGGCACACAAAAGGGATCACAACTTTTGAGTGCAAGGCAAGTCAATTTGAAACTACATTGCGCAGGACGCACACACAATTGGTACAGAAGCTTGACCACGATAAAACTTGCATAGATTATGCAACATTCAAATATGCATTCATTAAAGAGTTCTATATCCCTGAATTTGAGTAGAAGAGTATAAGCGTGCTCAAGGATATTAAACAAGGTACTACTAAAAGTGTATGGGAGTATGATGCCCATTTCAAAACAATTTTATCTAAGATTTCTTATGATATTCATGCAAGCCAACATACGTAATGGTTTGTTGGAGGACTGAACACACCTTTAGGGAGGGCTTTGTCACATAAGACATATACTTGATCCACGCGAAGCCTAGAAGCTACTTTGTACGCTAAGGTAGTTGGGAGTATAAAAGCTGGAGTTAGCCCATTTATGAAGGCACATATTGCAGCTACGGTGAAACTTGAGTTGGAGAAACTATCAGAAAATTTAGCACATGAGATGTGCAGCGATATTTTGTGTATAGATGTAAAAGTGGAGGGGCACACCAAAGATAGTTGTCCCCGTAGAACAATACGCTCATTATTGATAGACTATGAGATATGTCACTTGAACCATGACACCAATCTGTTACCCATTATTAGAATGTATGATAAGGAATAATATATCTTATTATTGTAAGATTTCTTCGTCCATGACTCACGATACCAAAGATTATAGATTGATTGGTAAGATCCATGATGATATAGATATTGGTGTGTGACAGATATGAGTATGCGATAACACTAAGGGTAAAGGTGAGCATCAGGATCAAAATCACAATCAAGCATAATATGATCGGAATGAGGGGCACTATGATGGAGGATGTGGCAGATTCAAAGGTCGGGGCCGTGGTGATGGACGAGGAAAATTCCCTTGTGGAACATGCATTGCATGCGGATCACCCGACCACTACATGCATGAATGTACTTAGAAATATTACATGTTCTTTCTGTGGGAAGAATCATAGCTATGAGAAATTACCCAGATCTATATGAGCATCTTAGTAATCAACATAAAGAGGAGAACAAAGGTGCATGGATGGTTAGGATACAACGAGTTTTGGAAAATTAGTGGATGCTAAAGTTGGAATCGGAACTTGAGGTATTACTCAGTAAAGATAACTACCTACGCTGAAGCTGCGTGTGCTAGAGAGGTGTTACCACAAAAGTCTACTATCACTAAAGAGGAGGTTTTACATGTCCGGTACCTAGATCCTACCCATCGAAGGAAATTTATCAAGAGATCATGGAGGTGCTTAGAAATCTTTAGGGTGAAATGCAATGTTTAAAGGAGTAATCACGAAAGATGATACTAAAGAAGGAGGTAGAGATAGTCCAAGTAAAATATTGATGACTTGAAGGAGGTATGCGAATTTGCACTGAGGAGAATATTATTCCATTACTAGGGAGTTGGCTAAAGGGAAACAATCTATGCACTAATCGGGCCTCGATCCTACATGTAAATATCCCCCATAGCTTAGAGCACGAAAAGGGAATCACTCGAATGCTTATTGTCGATGGATGGCTCTTGAGTAATATATTGATTGACACAGGCACAAAAGTAAATGTGTTTACTTTAGATGCATGGGTACATATGGGGAGACCTACATTGCAGCCATCTTCTAATGTATTATTTATGGCTAATCAAACTAAGGCCACTCCTATCGGAGTTTTACAAGATGCATCCATTACTATACTGAGTGCCAAGTTCACTTTCGGGATTTTGAGGTTTTAGCATGTGTAGAAGTAGACGGTTTCTAGCTCTACTTGGATGCCCTTGGTGTTACGTAAATAATGTTGATCTTTGGTTCAATAAGGGATATATCAGTTTTGAGAACAAGGAGGAAAGAGTTATTATCCCTTTAACAGATGGAAAATATGCACCCTATGTTGAGCCTTTGAGTGAGGAAGATCTTAATAGGATCAATGTACACACCATTTGGGACCCGAGAAGAGCTCGAGCCATCTAAAGATGAAATCCTTTAGTGGGAAGATGCGCAATCTATTAGTGACACTATGAGTATTGCTTGCAATAATTGGGCTCATAGAACTTATGAGTTCGTAGGGCATGAAGTAAGGAGAACATTTGTGTGGAACAACAAACCTCGCTCGTTAGGAGAATAGGTAACAAGCTGTGAACCTAGGTACATTGAGGAAGGAGACCCTATGGTATTCCCGCATGCCATGGAGGAACAATGGACATACCAAGTGAGAGGAGAAATATGTTAGCATATACCCTTTCGGGATAGTAGTGTCTTTGGTGGGTGGTTCACAGGGCTAATCTTGTAGAATGGAATGAATTCAGGATTGCTCTTACAACTCATTTTTCTAGGAGCAATGCACCAACTCAAATATGCAAATATCATGGTAATCAACCTTTTCAACACCACATCCAATAGTGTTAGAGGCTCTGGATAGAGGGTAGGAAGCTTTACCACCTTCGCTATGGGTCCACAAACTTTATTCCACTTTACAGGCTCATATATTGATGGGGGATTTTATTTCAATGATTTTATTTTATAGTTGTGGTAAAACTAGGGAAAAGTAATTTTAGCCCACACCATTTATCAAGGATACAATCAAGAAAGACGTGTAACCAATTGAAGATACAATGCCGAAGCTCAATTATACGAGTTACATCGCATGCCTTGACATGGAGGATATTGCTATTTTTATATACAGTGTGTTGCCGAAGGACTAAAATCCTTAGGGAAGAAACAAATTGCAATTTTCACAACAACTTTTATGTTGATCGGTGGTGACTGTACAAGTTAGGTCGATATGAAGTATTGTGCCGATGTGTATTGGAGAATGAGCACACAAATATCATAGAAGAGGCTCATGGTGGTATTGTAGGTGGGTAGTATGCAGGTGATGCCACTGCGTGTGAAATTCTACTCACTATATTGTGGTGGGAGACCCTGTATAAGAATTATAAGGTGTATTGTAAGGCCTGTGATCACTGTCAACACCTTGGAAAACTAGGGTAAAGAGATGAAATGCCTTTACGACCTATTCCTAGTGTAGAACCATTTGAAAAATGGGCTATAGATTTTGTGGGTCCTATTTCACCAACCACATGTAGAACTAGATCGCGCTACATCATCACTTACACATATTATCTTACAAGGTGGGAAGAAGCAATACCTACCAAGGATTGTATAGCAGCTACATCAGCTAGGTTCTTATGGGAAAATTTTCTTACAAGGTATGGATGCCCATTGAGTTTGACCAGTGATAAGGGCACACACTTTCTGAATGAGAAAATCAGAATTCTATTGGATGAGTTCATGATTGTACACCATAAGACTACACCATATCATCCTCAAAGCTAATGGGGACTGCTAAAGCTTTCAACAAGATTTTGAGTCGAGACATTGGCAAAAATTTGTGATGTTGGAAGGAAAGATTGGGATGATAAATTTTCTGTTGTGCTTTGAGCATATAGAACAACATACAAGCAGTTGAAAAAAGCCACACCCTTTCAATTGGTGTTTGGTGCAGAAGTAGTTCTTTTTATGGAATTCATGTTACCTTCTTTATGTATTGCACTCACTAGAGGTCTAGTTGATGAACAAACATTAGACAAACAAATTGAAAATTTTATCAAGTTGAATGAGTGATGAGAAATAACACAATGGAGTTAGAAGCAAGAAAATGCTAGGTAGAAAGCATGGCATGATAGGCACATCAGGGACAAAAATTTGAGATTGGACAGATGGTGCTCCTTTATGATTCTAAGTTTTTGTGCCATCTAGGAAAACTTAAAGTACATTGGTTGGGACCGTATGTTATCACTCACATACTTGAAACATGCACTTTCTAGTTAGAGGCACTTGATGGAATACAATTACCTAGTTACTTCAATGGGAGTAGGCTGAAGCCCTACTATAAATAAGTCTTCTTGGTGTTTGTAATAAGGCAGTGTTTCCATTTAGATTAGATTTTCATTTATACATTCCCTTAATGTATTTCCTTTTTCATCGACGTGCTTTGTCATTTTAGTTGGTGTTTTGTGTAATAAGCATTTTTGCGCTCTAGAACTAATTACCATTTGAAGAATTTATATGCGCAGAGAACTGCACATACCATTTGTGTGGGGTGACTATTGACAAATAGGTACACATAAAGGAACAAACTGCTACAAGTGCTATTCAAGTTTCAGATGTTGTTGGAAAGGAGATTGCTTCCAAACAAGGACCATAGATGGAGATAAACAAAAGAACAAGTATAATGTGAGGTAAGCGAGAGGCCATGGAGACTATCAAGAGAAGGTGCGGTGATGAGGTACTTGGGTGCATGGAAGTGTGCTTTGGAGATAAGTCCACGGCCGAGAAGGTAGGAAGGCACGCTAGAGGGTTATAACTTGGGTGTGAAGATGTACCATGTGGAAAGTGTGAAAATGGTCGATAAATGAGAGGATTGTTGGTAGGTGGAGGAGCAATAAATGCATTTAATTTTTGAAAATATATATAAGGATGTGATGTGAGTTCATTTTTACCATTGTGATTGCAAGAATTTGAGCGAGCTAAGTGCAACCTGTTGAGTGAGTGAAGAGTGTGAAATTAGACATGGAGAGCAGATTTGTGTGCGTAAGAAGCTTGCATCCCTAGTAGTGAAGAGTTTGAGTGAAGCAGACGCATTGAGAAATAGCTAGGGAACATGGTTTCAAACTAGGGCTTGCAGATTCAAGCTAGGGTTTTGACTTGCTCACTACAAAAGATATAAAGTTGAAATTTTCTAATGGCACCAAAGAAAACACCCTTTGTAGGAGCCAAAGGAAAGGGTGGATGAAATTGGGAAGCTTATAGCATAGTAGATGGATATTACGGAAGGAAGGGTGATTGTAATTTCCAACATTGTCCTAGTTTTATAGAATGAGAAGGAAGAGATTGTACAAGATGAGTTAAATTCTATTGCATAGGATATTCTAGAAAGAGAGAAGCCATGCTAAGTGATTGGCAAACCTTAGAGGCTAAAATGAAATAAAAATATCCGAGTTAATTATTCCGGTTGAAAAAGAGGATATTCGCAGATAAAATTTCATTCTTCATACAATAATTCTTTAATTTCCTTCCATTCCCATTATTTATTCTTTTGAATATAAAAAGGAAACCATTACCGGGGTGGAAATGAAGTGTTGTGTGGGGTAATGTTGAGTAGACGAAGTAAAAAATTAAGGAGAAGGTGCACAAAAGATTCATGTGAGGTAGCAAGGTAGATTTGAAGGTGCAAAAGGATAGGGAAGGAAGCACACGCGAAAGATAGAATGAATCTGGACTTAGCCATTTTCATGGTTATGGGCTATTTTTGGAGATAGCATGTGGGGCACACAACCAAATGGAAACTTGCGCGGCACACAAATGCTATTTTTGGAAGAGTGTCTACTAAGTGCTTTACATGAGTTCAAGTTAATAATAGGATTACCACTACCAGTTAACTAGAAGAGATCTATTATTAGCACACTTGCATGTGTGTATATTATTGTAAAGGCACATGGCTATTTTCAGCATGTGACCTATTTTGGGAATTATGTAAGTGGTGAAGGGAAAGTCCCCACCCTTATAAATATGTAGTAATCTGTGTAGGTTAAGAGAGTACCATGTATGAGTTATTATGGAGTGATGCTTTACCAAATCTAATGCACACATGAACTTATGATACTACTTATTGTAAGAAGAAGCTTATGTGTTTATTGTGTATTTAATATAATGGAGTGTGTTGGATGAATAATGATGTCAAACGTGACTATAACTAGTTATCTCGTGGATAATTTCATTATGTTTATCATTTGATTCATGAGTCTGTAAGATTTAGATCTATAATATGCTCTGTGGAAAGTTTATACTTGTTTATGGATCTGAATGCATTAACTCTTCATCATGTTCACATCATGTACAAACAACTCTAAGGAGGGTTCTAGTACCTTTGCGCTCACGGGTGAGAACTCAACCTAGGCCGAGTGATGGCTAGCTCACAGGTTATTCTTAGTAAATTCTAGGCCGCATCACATAGTGCTTAGGGCTTTTGGAGAATATATTTGCAAGGTGGATGCATTTGAGTTAAATATTACAAAAATATTTTAGGAATTGTATGATCCATGAAATAAGATTGGATAAAATAAGTAAAATGAGGATCTAAGTATATGATTCACGTCGGGTTCACCAATTAAAGTAATAAAAACATAATTAAATCCTATTCAGAGGGCAATTGATGTAAATAGTGATGTACAATTGCTAATATATAATAAGATACAAGAAAATTTACATGATAAGTATGAAAAACTAAGAAAATGAGAGTGATAATAAGACTTAGTTGATATCACACAATCACGGAAGTGATATGGGCAAGGTAAAGTGCTTAATAGACTATAAACTATGTCGTAACTACTCACTATAAATTCTAGAATGTAGGAATGAGGCCAGACATGGGCACTTGTGGTAGCAAATGGGTTCTTGGGCAATGAAGACTAGATCTGGGTTCCCGTGACTATGTAAATGCTCAAGATTTGATTTATGATGTGCCACAAGGTCTTCACTACTATTCTCTATTGATTTCTTGCTAGTCCCTCCTTATTTCCGAAGGTACCAGGTAACTTGTAAGAAAAAGATTCACTTACACATACCCACAAACCACATCAAATATAAAAAGGAAAATACATAATGGGGAGTCAAACTAACCTCGGATGTCACCGATAGTTAAATTATGACCGAGCACCGCACTACATCTTAGACTCGATGCGTTCTTGTGTGTGTGTGTGTGTGTGTGTGTGTGTGTGTGTGTGTAGAAATGACTTTGTAGGTTGCCCTTGTGCAAGTTTCATAGATGATAGCGGGCTATGGATAGAATGTAGCAATGTAAAAGTATGTGTGGATGGAATAGAATAGAATTTCCCTTCATATGTTGTGTATGTAAATTATGTAGCCCTTGTCCCTTGTATGTATGCCTTTTGAGTGCTTTAGTGTCTTTGAAATGCAAGATTAGATGATAATAGTAATGCTTAGTGCTTGGTCCTTCATTTTGAACACATAACTATGTATTTATATGATTCCCTTGTTTGAATTTTGTAATTGAAAACTAGAATGCTGACCCATAAGTGAAAAATATGCCCAAAAGATAAAAGAGACTCAAAAGAAGTGAGTGAGGCAAGAAAGGGTCGAGAGGTGCCTAGAAGGGATAAGAGCACTGGGCATTGCTATCCTAGTAGGTGCTGGTGTCTAAATCCATAGAAAATAAAAAATTAAAGTTTTGACTAAGCTATAGGGCATGGAAGACCAAAGAGAAAGAAAAATACAAAGAAAAGAGGTCAAAGATAGTAAATCAATTACTAGTTTTCTTGCTTAGGAATTATGTAAATTCTAGTGTGATTAAGAACCTAAAAGTGTACCCAAGTACGTGATTTTGTGTATACGAGTTAGAATTTTGTTAAAATAATGCTACAACAAGAAATATTTATCCTTTTTGCTTCAACTTTCCAACTTAAAGACCTACAAAACCAAGATATGCGAGCAAGAGAGCAAGAAAACTCAAGTATAGTCTTTGTGCACTAAGAGATAAGGGTTGGAATGAGGGGGTGAAGGTGCTTTTATAGATTTGGAGTGCATAGAGGAATGGGAAACACATGGGTGCAATGTGCATTTGGTATGAACATGGGTATATGTGATGAGACATAATTAAATGTGAGTGGGTGAGGGTTGGAAAATGGGTGACGAGGTGTTTTTTAGCCCCATTTTATGGGGTTTTATGATTTTTTGGTCTATTTATGTTTTATAATATTTTTGTAGTTTTGGAAAAGGGACCTTATGTGCAAAATGATTTTTAGTGTCTACATTCTGCCCCTTTTTGGGCTATGTATAAAGTAAGCTAAGATGCAATGCAAAAATCAAATATGATATAGGGGTCGTCTAACCATATGATGGTGGTTTTCGTAGTCGCGGGATTAGATGGATGATTGGATATACAAAACCATGACATGTAGTTGATAGGCCACTTTAGATGGAGTCTCGTGAAGGGATCAATAGGTTAATTTTTAAGGTAGAGACTATAAATTTAGTTGATTTGATGATTGTTGATTAGGTGTCATAGAATCGGATAATAAAGGTATGTTGTATGATCCCCCTCAAGTGATAGTTTTTTGGAGCCACGAGTTTCCCAAGCATAACACAAGATGAAAAGTGGTAGTTGAAGATGTAAACCCTAAAATATGATTACATTTAGAATTTCCTCCAATACAATCTGATTGATGACACTTCGTTAATCAACCCATCTTCGCTCCACTCTTGGATGCCCATTTACGACACCTTATCGGTCGTATTCTTCCTATAATCATCTTATTTGGCTAATATCTCTCTTATTAGCTAAAAATTCCTCCTTTTGACTATTCGTAACCTCCCTAGTTCTCTCTCTGGACCACTTCTATTGGCTTCGTAGGCTATCTATCAGTCACAATTGGTTATCCAGACCCCTCCCAACTCTCAATGAGTCTCTAATCACTTGCTAATCAAGTTTAACTAGCCTAATCCAAGATTAACTAAGCCTAAAGCATGTTTATCCTAATATAATCTAAAATAGCTTTAGTCCCACATGCACCCAAATTCCAAACTCTCCCAAGTGAAAAACTATAAATAAAAGGGTCACCCCTCCCTCTCAAACACACCTTGTTTACATAGTAAAATCTCTCACATTTGGAGATATTGGCATTAGACCTCATTTGCATTAGCCAAGCTAAAAGGCATTTGATCTTGGCTATCCTCCATTGTTGAAGCTCCTCCATCTTGCATCCATAACTTCATAGTAGGCTAGTAGGAGGGTATCTAACTTGGCCTTGTAGCCATTTTAGAGAGACCTCTTCACCTTCATTGAAGCAAACAACAAATCTAATTTGATTTCTCATAGGTTTAACTAGGTTCAATTTATGTTTTAAGTAATCATAGAGTAGTTAGAGATAAAATGATAATGTTTTCATTTAATTCATTATTGTAGAAATTATCTTGTTTAGCACTCATCTTGATGTTTATGATAGGTTTAGTTAGATCATGGAGCTACTTAGTTAGTTTCTTGTTTATTAACATAGATAATCTTATCATGCATACATTTGTCATGCCCGGTGGGACACTTATGTCCATCCTCTATTAATGGAGGTCTTTTGAGTCCTTCAAAGTTTATTTTCAATTTTTTTGGATCAAATCACTTGTTATTTCCTCAATTCTATTTCTAACACTAGATAAATGACCTTCATTTGCATGTATTTTGTGGGTTTGATATAAAAATAGGACACTTTGACTAACAACTAACCTGTTTGCTTTTGAAAATTTGAAAATCTATGAGTTTTACAGGTTTTTCATAGGGTACGCGTAGGTGTTAAGAAGGGGTGCATACACATTGAAACCCTAACATTCCCATCGGAATAGGAGCGCACCTGTCTAGTTGTGTTCATCATTGGAAAATTTTATCTCTGTAGGAATACGCACACATCTCTATCGAATGGTCCACGTCTCCGTCTCTCTGGATGCGTCGTGTAAATAACCCCACTGTGTAAAAATTTGAAACTATTTGTTTTATGCTTGGGCACGTCTCCATTGAAACCTAAGCGTCCACATTGAGTTACAAGCATCTCTGTCTTTTTGGACACGTATGTGTAAATAACCCCACTATGTGAAAAATTGGAACTTTTTGTTTTATGCTCAGACGCATTTGTGTTGAAACCTAAGCATACATGTTGAGTTGCATCTCTGTCTATCTGGAAAATTGTGTTTTTGGTGTAGTTTGGATTTTACTAATTTTGTTTTGTAGGCATATCTGTTGAGTTAGGTACGTCCGTGTCAGAACCCTAGTGTACATGTCAGAAAGCTTGCGTAGGTGTTATCCCCTTTTCCATTTTTACCTTGCATGCGTCTCGCATTGGTTAGGGAACATACCCATTGGTTGGGAGCACGGTGTTAGTTTGGGAGTGCATGCGTCTGTGTAAAATTTGAAATTTTTTCTACTGATCTGCAATTTTTTTCTGATCTTTGTTACAGATTTCTAGGACTAACAAGTTAAAAACAAAGTTTTTCTTTGGTATTTCAGTTTGCATAGTTAAGTGTTTTTGGTTCTTAGCTTAAAACTAGGTTTGTAAAAGTGTGTATGCTCTCTCCTCACGCCTTCAAAAGTGATCTTGGAGATCAGAAACATTTATACAAAACTTGTATCGAATGTTCCAAACACTTATTTTATAAAGGATAAAGTAAACTTTCATGTGATTTAGTAGGATTTTTCACATTGCATATGCTCTTCCTTTGCGCCTATTGGTGATCTTAGGAATCAAAAGCAAGGTGTAAAGTTCTCTTTCTTGACATTGATCTGCGATTTGGAAAATTACTAAATCTTTTTGTCTACAGGACCCAATGCTTGTAGAAGAAAGATGTTCAAAACATAAAACTTCTAATACACGTGTTCTTGCAGGTTGCCAAATGGTGTGCCACTTAAAACCACATTAAGTTAAAGCAAGATAAAAAACACACCATATTCAAAACATTGTATTGCAAGTTTCGAGAAAAAGTTATGTCCCTATCTACTCAACTAGAAGATAACCCCTTTGGCATAATGCCTTAAGCTATAAAAATGGGGGTGTTTCTAGGAACGCTAAAGTAATCCACCACTGGGTAACCTCGTGGATGAAACAAGAAGCGCCTCTCTTACCCACTTGATTAGTATTCCTTGTGAGTTAGAGTTACCGATTGTTTGTATGGTGACCCCAGGGAGAGCACAAATGGATGCACTAGTTTCCCTTTTTGCTTGAAGGGGGTAAAGTAAAGCTGAGATACTCCCAAGATAGTCAGGGTGACTATTTGGGTAAATCACACTCGCTTAAGAAAACTTTGTAACACCTAATTGAGATATCTTATTAAGGAGGCCATTTTGTCTTTAGGCCCACTTTACTAGTCCTTTGTCACATCTTGGCCATCATGAAGTGATAACTTATTTGGATTCAGAACCTTGTTTTTCGAACAAGGCAAAGAATCCACTTAAGTTGGATCTAAGTGCCTTTCATCATGGAAATTAGATGACGTTTCACTTAGCTTAGCTTCTTTCTCACCTTCGGACAAGGCGAAGCTCTGCCCAAGTGGTGCTTAGTTTATTTTTCATCTTTTGATCTACACCTTTGCATTCTTGTTTCCCATTTGGGGCAAGAGAAGGCATCTTTCGAGAGTGTTGTCATAGATAGTGTTCACCACTTTTTTGTCTGTTTACGCTCATCCATGTTTGCGGCTGAGTTGTTAAATGTCTAAAGTGTGTGGATGCATCCTCATATCTTTGATGGCCACTTGATCTTGATTTCAAGATCATCATCATAGTTAGGATTGATTCATCATTTGATCTCCCTTTGACATGTTTCCTCATTCGCATTGTCTCGGCATAATTAAGATGTACTTATGTCATGTTTTTCATGAACATGATCTAAGTATCCACATTGTGGCATTACGGTGTGCACATTTTAACACATCCTTAGTATACCTTGACTTGGTTTTACTTCAAACATTTTCCAAAATCTTGATGGGTGTCGCTTACTTTGTTTGTGTCATTTCGATACCACTTTGCCACTAATATCTCGCTTCTCTGTGAAGCTTGATAGACGTGTCCAATTGGTGTGGTTACATGGCTTACATTTGTAATCCTCACCCTTTAACATTTTGGCCTTGTTGGTGGTTGAACGCGTCGTTGTATCCTTTGATTAGGAGTCACGTCTACCATTTGTTAATATTTACGCCTTGTTCATTTCAAGCTTGACGTAAGTATTGACATTGTGTTGATCATCTTTACATCAAACTATCACTTTGCACACACATTTTTAGGGAGTATTTTCCTTATGGATTGGCTTTGTGTTTCACACTTGCATGATTATTCATCTGGAAAAATTATTTTCTAGGGAAAATCCTTTTTGATCTCGTTGAGATTGCATCATCAAAACATCTATTTTCCTTAGACCTTCCTTAGAAAATCACACACGCATCTCCATACTTATGAAATGTCTATTTGGTTTTCATTATGCTTCCCTGAATCGACATATCATGTCCTTCCCTTTGAAGAAGTCCCATCACACTATCTAGATCTAGGCATTTATGCTTTAAAAAAAACCAACAATGACTGACTATCACACAGTTTCTAAGATTTGCAACAATACAGAACCTAGGTTTAGCAATTCAAATACAAATATTCCCATCAAAACTAAGCTTTGTTTGGTTCTTCGTGCTAAAGAGACCATTTGGGTACTCTGTTCCCCACCTTCAACTCATAGTCGGTGGTATGGTTTGGATGCTTCTAATCCAAATTATTATTCAGTTCCCCCACTCTTCTTCTTCTTGATTTACATCCAAACTACCATTCAGACTCCCACTCTTCTTCTAAAGACTCGGATCCCAACTATTGTTCAAATACCCCTAGATCAAATCTGAATCACAGTCCTCCCTTCCTTTGCAGGACCTTTATTCCAAATCACCTCAACGGTGTCTTCCTCCTTTGAAGACTCATGTGACTACATGTTAGTTGATTGAACATCTAATTTGGTTCTTGAGTCATAGTCCTCCCTTTCTTCATAGGACCTCCTTCATCAGTCGTCTCAATGACCTCTTCCTCCATCAAAGAGTTCCATGACTCAGATTCCATCTAGTCAATCATCTAACTCGACTCCTACATCACAACTTAACAGATGACTATGTGATCCTATTTTCTCTCCTACATTGCATCATCTTCTAGAAAATAAATCTAGGTCTAGATCCAAATCATACATTCATGAGACACCTACCACCAATCATACTTCCTCTCTTGAGTCATTTTCTTCTGTCAATCAATCATCCCCACTTATCGGACTGTTTGTTCTATTCAACATTCTATGGACAAAGAAACACAACATCTTGATTGATTTCTCTCGGAATGAAGGAAAACTTAGACTACATGATGATATCCCTTTAGAGGATTGCAAAAAGGATTATTTCTAAACTCGATATGCTTGCGTATTAGGGAAAAGAAGTTAATTCCTTTTATCAAAACATAAAGGAAGATCCTAAAGTCATGGAACTTGATTCTTCTTCTGTTCCATCTTCACCTTCTTCTGAGCATGATGAGATGTCGGGTCTAGCATTAATCCATGGCCTATCTTCTCATTACCAAATCATTCATTATCTATCATCATTCCTTAATAAAAATCTTAGCTTGGTTCATCGTTGGGTAGCCCATCATCTTCTTATATCCTGGTGCCACATCCCAGTAGCACTCCATTTTCTACTTGTGGGTCACCTCTTGGTAGCCCATTCCATTCTATTCTTGGGCCACATCCTAGTAACCCTTCATCCTCTTCTATCTATGGGAGCCCTCCCGGTAGTCCCTCCTCATCTATACTTGGGCCACACCCTAGCAACCCTTCATCATATTCTTCTATTCTTGGGCCATGTCCTCATAGCCCAACTTCTTCCATCTTAGGGCCATATTCTAGCAGCACTTTGTCATCTTCTATCAGTGGCTCATCTCTTGGTAGCCCATCATTTTCAATTATTGGACCATATCCTATTATCCATCACATCATCCTTCTACCAATGACTAGGGCAAGCCCACCATCATTTCTCTCATTCCTATCATCAATCATAAATGTTCGCTCTCTTCTCACACTTCTCGGGGTCAGAAAAGTCACATGTCAGCTTATAAGAAACCCAAACAGGTTCATTATCAAACTCGAGTCAAAATTTCCAAGATCTCTAAAGCTCCTAGCACTTCTAATGATCTTAAGGTTAAACATCAAGCACGATTCAAGAACACACATAAATGTAACTATCAAGTTTGGCGATTCAAGGTTGATTGATTGTAAGTAGATGATAGGTGGGCTAGGCGAGGAAGGTTGATGAGTAGTGGCGATGGAGGTGAGCTATGTGGTTAGCTAGGTGAGGATTTTGAAGGGATTTGGGTAGAGTTGGATGAGTTAGATGGGAGCTAGGCAAGTTGGTTGAAGAGCTAGTTGAGCTAGCAAAGATGGGCTAGCTAGAGGGTAACTCGGTGAGTTATCAAGAGTCTAACCAAGTCGCGCATGGGTGAATTGGTGAATTAGGAAGGGTGTGTAGATGAGGAGTTAGATCGTGGGGAATGAGTTTAGTTGTAAGCATGACCTGAGTTGAGATCAAGGTGAATGGGGAGGGGAGTGGGGGATTATGGGATTGTGAAGGAATAGGTGACTCACATATGTGACTCACCAAGTTTAGCGCGGGGAATGTAGAAGTGTGGGGGTAAGGAAAGATAGCGAAGGGATATCAACGAGGGGGAGGGGAGTTAGTGTAGACATAAAATCACACACTTTGAGTCATTATTTAGTTCCAGTCTCATACTACCATTCATATGGTTTTTTTAATAATGGCAAATAGTTTTTGAAAGGGACTATACCCTTTAATACAAAATAAGGCCTTTAAGCCGGAAAAAGAGTGAGAAGCAAAGCGGGACTAACCAAGTCCAGTAATACAATGAAATTCCACGTAGCCGAAAGCTTGACTACACAAGCGAGACTTAACAAAGAAACAACAGCAGAAAAAAAAGATGACAGACAAGAAAGCGGTAAGAATAACAAAAGAGAGCGGTAGAAGCATGCGGGACTACTTCTTGGCTGCTTGATCAACACTTGGTCTTGACTTTTTCCAAGCATGAAACATACCCAAAGCGGTCATGTGGGCAGCATCCGTCTTATCGAGCTCCTCGATGGTTCTTTTGCTCTCTTTTTCATTGCCCCAAAGTGCGGTAGGGACACCATTTGAGGTTGGAAACACTTTGGCATGCCCCACGATGAATTCCTCAATGGCCCTAAAGGCGCAATGTTGTAATCATGCCTAGTCTTAGCCTTCCCAAGGCGGGAGTCCAAGGAGGTCAGCTTTTTGTATATGTCTTCAATCGACTATTGTCAATGCTCCCTTCCCCTCCAAGCTTTTCTTACCTTTTTGCTTAGCTAGGTTTTGACCTCATCCTTGACATTTTTATCTCAGCCTCTAAGGCCTCCAGTCTCTTGGAAGGGTTATCCATCTGTGCTTCCCGGGGACTGGCACTACTTATGTTTAGCAGGTCACGTGCAATGTCAAGATCAAGAGGCTCTTTCCCTGCTGCAAGAGTCTCAAGGTTGAGTCTCCTAGAAGCCCTGGTG
Source organism: Taxus wallichiana var. yunnanensis (assembly GCA_018340775.1). Taxonomy (NCBI): domain Eukaryota; kingdom Viridiplantae; phylum Streptophyta; class Pinopsida; order Cupressales; family Taxaceae; genus Taxus; species Taxus wallichiana. The sequence goes on from CM031236.1 coordinate 534,607,807, forward strand.
AGTGGACGTTTAGAGGTAGAGGCGAGGTGGGTGGCAGGAGGAGCAGTAGGAGGAATAGAAGGAGAAACATGTGCAGCCAACAAGGGTAGTAGCGGCACGGTGGGGGGTAGGTAGAGGGCAGCAAGGGCAAGAAGGAGAAGTGGGGTAGCGGCGAGCGGAGCCCATCGGAGCCGGGCTAGGAGAGGAAGGAAGACCGGGGTACTTGAGAAGGCAATATTTGTGAATTAGCAAAATAAGCCCTTGATGCAAGGGAACCGCCCGGGTATGCTTCTGGAACTCCAAAATGGAGTGCTCAAGAGAGTTTAAAAGATAATGAGGGAAGCAAACCAATCTATTCCTTCGGAAGTGGTTTAAAAGATGAGATGCTTAGTGGGACGATAACAAACCTACCTTCGAGGAAATGAAACGAATCATCATGCGAGTGACTTCATCAAACGGTGATGGAATTGAGCTTACAAGCTTGGACCATTTGTCTAAAAATAAGCTTCTCATCTTCCTCCACAAATCTTCTTTCTTTAGTTTCTTTGATAACCCTTTTGTTGAAGAAGCGGTACCCATCAGTGAGCCAGACCTTCGCTTCAAAGCAATGAGCTCTTCATTGACAAGAATTTTCTTTCCCCATAGTCGACATTCCTCTCTTTCCACTCCTTAGCAAAGCGTCTTGAAATAATTTGATCATGTCCTTGCACCCTTTCAACAAAGCTGGGGAAAAAAGTAATAATTAACCCATGTATCGGCCATTTTACTTTTCTTTTTATCATTAATTTCAATCTTGTACCTACACTTTCCGGTATGTATTGTCATTCTACATTTTCCTTTTTACGACGGGGGTTCCCTAGTCCCCTCCGGGGTTCCTTGACCCTCTTTGTAATTTACTCACACTTTTGGGAGCTTTCTCACCATTTGTGATTTCTATCTTTTGGTGGTCAAAGCATTTTTGGGGTTAATTATGAAATTAGAACAAGAGAACCATATAAATACAAAGTTATGTGACCATAACAAGGGACCAAGAAATAAGAACTTACTATCACCACTTAAGGTTACATCCATCAAATGAATCTATAGCTATATTTGCATCCATCTATCTCCATCACAAGGCACACAAGATTGGTTCATTTGCATCACACTTCTTAAGAGGAGAGTCTATTGTTTCCATGCACACATTTACTACATTCTAGATCTAGTTATTTACTCGCTACTTCACAAAGTACGGTGACACAAGTGAAACCTAGGGCATAATTATACACATACACACACATAGAACTACATTGGGTCTGAGATGTAGTGCAACGCTCATTGATAAGTCCATCAAATTAGCAGCTGAGGACAGTCTGACCCCTTCATATGAATCTTTATTTTTTAGGTTTTTGATGCTTTTTTTGGGGTTTTGTAGGTTATTCTTCGATTACGGAGTTTCTGGTGCTTCGATGATCACAAAATGATATTCACGTGATAGGAAGCAAAAATAGGCAAACATCCAGCGACACTCTAGAGGATGTTTCCTGGACATTTCCGTAGACTAGGTGCCCAAATCTCGACCGGGGAACCCATGGGAACCCCTATCCATCTCAAGGCACCCTAGTCTATCTAGACATCTCGAGATCTGCACTTTCTTAGGCTATTATGCGATGGTTTCCTCCTCTTGTTCACCTAGTATTCACTGCGACAAAGTCCTGTGAAAAACATCGAATCAGCTAAGGCTTTCTTACCCCTTCTTGCACATTAGGGTTTTATATTTTCTATTTTAGCTTGTTTGGGTATCATTTCAGTATTTTATTATTTCATTTATTTAGTTATTTTACTACTCCTATAACATTAGATTACACTATAATATGTTCTATTTTAGTTAATCATTTTGGTGAGCCCAACTCGTGATCAGTCTTTCAGATCCTTCTTTGGCATATCTTCATCTTTATCATGGATCCTAAAATTACTCAAATTTATTTGTCTGATTTATTTTAAATACATCCTAATTTCCAAGTTGCTCTTAAAAGGCCCTAGACCCATGTATCTTCCCGAGATATGCCTCCTCATCAAGTATGTGTTATTTTTGATCATTTATTTGATGACCCTAGTATTCATGATCCTCCATCTAATCAACCCATGTTAGATTCAATTCAAGATTTGCATTATTTATTTAAATACAAATTTAAGGCTATGGAATCCATGATTACATCTCTCAAATATGAAATTCAACATCTTAAGGATGCTTCTCAGGCTCATGTTTTTTTCTCATTCTACATCTCATCTTCATTCTATGTCTACTACATGTGCTCATATCAAAGAGCCTCAAGTTATATTGTTTCTAAATCCTCTCACCTTTGATCACAATACTAAGAAACATGACATTCTTACTTGAGATCCTAAGTCATCAATTGATCACTTTACCACCTACTCATTACTATCCTCTTTATCGAATAGCAAAATATCAAGGTCACGCATATTACAATTATCATCAAATCAATGGACATAATGACAATGATTACTACGATTTATAATGGAGAATAAAACATCTTGAGCATCGAGGATTTATCTCATTCATTGCACAAAATTTTTAAAGATGCCCATATACAAATGTTACATCTTAATGGGTTCCTAAATCTGATTCATCTATGTCTAATGAGAATCATTACACCATTACTCGGAGTTCCTTCGATAATAAGTCAAGCACATCACAGGTAATCCCCTCTCAAAATCAATATAACACCTCCTCCTCTAAATTCATACGTGGCATCACCAAGTCAAATTACAGAACCACCTCTAAAAACTAGTCCACCTTATCCTATAAAGTCTTCTGCAGTGTCATAAATACCACTAAAGAAAACACCATTCAAGGTTCCTCCACATCCTACTCCACTTTCGTTTCAAATTCATTTTTTCAAAGCAACTGCTCCATCTACCAATGGTAAAGACACATTTTTTCCACCATTGCATGGTCTTGTTATTACTATTGCCACTCATAATTACACCACTTCACACAAACTTGGTCTTTGGTAGGTGATACCCGATGACACACTCTTTTCTTGATTCACTCTGACTTGGTTAAGGGAATCCTATACACAAGAACTCCACACAATGCACTATAGGCTATACATGTTGCACGCCTTCATACATCATACACTTTACATCCTACATCTTACACATTGTCATGTATACATCATATGCACTATATACATGTCTTACACCTTACATCACATATTGCATATTACACATTACACACCTTGCATATCACACTACGTTTACTCCATGCATTAAACATTCTACTCATCTACTTCATGCGCTGCACTCATTACCCTATGATGCACTATAGTTTCATGGTCCATACTAAACTATTGATGGTATATACTACAAATGGAATAAATCATGCTCACCTATTCGACCATTTAATCTTTTCTCATGCGACATTCCTAGATTAAGTGATATACGCTTTAGGATATAGGGTCATTTCTCTAACAAAATATCATGATAGGATGCACGCATCATCACTTTCACTTGAATTATGTAGTGGTATACACTATAGCCTAAATAACCACTCATTTCTATTCATCTCGTAGTGATATACGCTTAGGCTACATCATCATGCACAACTCATCTTTCTGTCGCATATCTTCACTACAAATTAACTACAACGCGCTATAGAAAACCCATAGTTCGATCATTTCCTGATGAAACACTCTCGTTTATGGTTCATTCTTGAATATTGAGGGGGAATAATAAATGAAACTCATTACATACAATTCCATTCACTCGGGGGTAGGTGCCTCTTATCATTCACTATGCATTCCATTCCATCCATCTACAACATACTACATTTTATGGTTTTATTTATTCTTGCTTGCACTTAATATTACATGTTTGATTTATTACATATGTTAGATAGATACCTTGTATGTTATTTTCATTATCACACACACATGTGCATCTAATTTCTTTCTAGGTTTCATCACAGGATATCTGAGGGTTCTACATGTAACATGGATACTTTTCTACCAATCCTATTGTGGCTTCCAGGGGCATTCACATTCGTATGATACAAGTGATATTGTTTCATTTTTGTTCATAACACACTACTTTGGTTTATACATGATTTGACATATGTTTTATCTTTCTAACATGATAATGGGTGTTTCATGTGCAACATTTTCTATGAGGATATTTACTTCCATACTTGTTTATTATATTATCTGCTATTGCTTGTTCTTATTTGTGGGATTTTCCCTTTGTCTTGTGTGCACACTTGTTTGTTTGTAGCCATTGTGGCCTTGAGTGTCTTGTGACACCGTGAGTGGTGTCCCATGTTTGCAACCCACTTTGTGTGGCCTACATTGTCTTCTTGGGTGTTTACATTATCTAATTATGTTCTAGGTTACACATTCTCTATTTGGCTTACACTTTTTTTCTACATGCATGTTCATACTAACACTTATTTTCTAGATACCTTGTTTGTTTGTGCGTCGGTTTCTACCAAGCATATCCCCTCTACTCCTACAGGGCATAGTTTCAGTATCCATTGTCGATCCTCTTTTGGTGCCACATTCTCCTATCCATGATGTCACATGCACCCCCAAAGAGGGGAGGCATAATTTGGGTTTACACACGGTACCAATATAGTTCAATTTTTAATTTTATCCATGACACATTGGGTTATACAATGAGTGGGTTTAGACTAGTTTACAAACTCCATACATAAGGATTTTACATGACATGGTGTCCTTAATACATGCAATAGTAGTTAAAGGATAGAGGACAAACCAAACCTTCATCTCTACACTTCCATGGTGTCAAAGTGCCCAAAACCAGAAGTAAAAAGATCTCTTCACAACTCTTAGGAAGCGAGTTATAGGTTGGGGGACACATCAAGCTTGTCTCCCTACACTTCTTCGGCCGGTGGCGTGAGATCGCCCAAAAAAATTGAATATCACCAAAATTTACAAGATCCTTTCTACCACCTTTTTCTCACAACATATCAGGTGCACATTTTCCTTTTTCATTTTGTACTTTCTTTACATGATTTTTACATACACACACATATTTTTATACATTACACATATACATGCATATTTGACTACTTTATCGTCTTCTCCTTTATAGGTTTTCTATATGGGAGGCAATTTTTCAATGACACAAACATTATAGGTACATAAAACACGGGATACTAACCATGCGGGTACACTACACATTTGCATCTACACACGCACTTTTCCCTAGCTTCAATTTCATCACTTTTTACACTTTTTACATATTTAGTCTCCACGCTCCATGTTTTTATCACTCCATGCCTTTTCTAGTCCTTCGACACACATTATACATCACTCTACATGGATTATTAGGTACACATCTCTTTCTACTTTATGTTACTGAGATTTTTGCTCACCAACATAAAGTGGGGGCAAATGTAGACACAAAATCACACACTTTGAGTCATTACTTAGTCAGTATCATACTAATATTCATATGGTTCTTAAGTGAAAAGAGTAATAATTAACCCATGTCCTTGGTCATTTTACGTTGCTTTCTATCATTACATTTGATCTTGCACCCACACTTGCCTAATATGTATTGTGTTTCTACCATTTTCCTATTTTTGATTAGGGCACCAAGCTAGGACTGGGGTGCCCTGATACTCTTTGCACTTTACTCTCACCTTTTGGGAACTTTCTAGCCATTTGATATTTCTATATTTTTGGTGGTCGGCCTTTTTGGGGTTAATTATGAAATTAGAACAAGAGAACCATATAAATATAAAGTTATGTAACCATAATGAGGGATCAAGCACTAGAACTTACTATCACCACCTAAAGTTACATCCATCAAAGGCATCTATAGCTGCATTTACATCCATATATCTCCATCACAAGGCACATAAGGCTAGTTCATCTACATCACACTTCATAGGAGGGGAGTCTATTTTTTCCATGCACATATTTAGTACATTCTAGACCTATTTATTTTCGTGTTACTTCACATAGTGTGACCGGCACAAAAGAAACCTAGGGCACAATTACACACACACACCTACAACTACATTGGGTCTAAGATGTAGTGCAATGCTAAGTGATAAGTCAATCAATTTGGTAGTTGAGGATAGTTTGAATGCTTCATATGCATATTTATTTTTTAGGGTTTTGATGTTTTGTATGGGGTTTTATAGGTGATTCTTTCATTGTAGGTTTACTAGTGTTTTGGAGATCACATAATGACATTCATGAGATAGGAAGCAAACAAAGGTGAACATCCAAAAATAATTATAAGAAGGTTTTGTGGCCATTTTCATAGACCAGGCACCCATGGGATCCCCTATCCCTCTCGGGAGTCCCAGTCTATCCAGATAGCTCAGACATGCACTTTCTCATGCTATTGTGTGATGGTTTCCTCCTCCTATTCACCTGGTCTTCAACTGCGACATAGTTGTGAGAAAACATCGAATCAATTAAGGATTTCTTACCCCTTCTTGCACATTAGGGTTTTATATTTTCTAGCTTAGTTTTCTTGGGTATCATTTTAGTATTTTATTATTTCATTTATTTAGTTATTTTACTACTCCTATATCATTAGATTACACTAGAATATTCTATTCTACTTAATCGGTTATGGTAGGTCACGGTGGCGACCGAATAGAGGTAGGAGGCCATAGGGAGGAAAAGTTAGCTAGGGGAGAGGGTGGAATTAGGGAGAGATATCTATCACTATAGTGATAGAAATTTGGGTGGTGATGGCGAACGAGAGGGACTCCATGGGAATTAGTGTAAGGTAGGTAGGGTTGAGTTAGGTGAGGTGGAAATGGGTAAGTTGGCTGAGTTGGGTGAGATAGGAAATAATATAGGGGTATAAGTGGCTTGAAGAGTCATGCATGTGACTCATTGAGTGAGTTGGGGGTCGATTGAGTCACTATGGTGACTCGGTGGGGTGGGTTATAAGGTGAGGGTAGGGTGGAGGGAAGTGTAGCAAGTTGGGAGGTGAGAGGATTTTGGTGAAACAATGTCATAAAAATAAGAAATATGGTTTCTAAAAAAATTAAATGATGTAAACAAATGAACAATGATGAAAATTATGTAATGAGGCCATGTATAGTGAGGTAATGCAAAAAGTTTGTAAAAGGAAGCAAATGCCCAAGGATATTCACTCGAGTGAAGTGGATTGTAGTCATGAAAATTTATTGATTACAATGAGGGAGTATAAGAAATGTGGTTATGCCATAAAAGTTTTAGTGAACACTGATGATCCCAAAGACACGAGACATGAGACAACAAGTGAGATAAAATGGGAGCTTGAACAAGGTCTAAACCACACAAGGTGACATACTAGCCCTGTGACTCATGGAGATCCTATTTTTGCATGTGAGAATTAATTATTTCTTGAAATGAAGAACCATTAGACAATGATTGAAAACCCAAGCCAATGTGTAGGTATGATTGAAAAAGGTGATTTGTGATTGAGTGAGATGGAAGGAAATTATACGTCGTCTGATAATCCCCTTTGCCAGGACATGCGTCCATTGCTGATGACATAAACATATATGATTCTATTGATAACATTTCTACTTCCATCCAAGCGTCCATATCCCCAATAGAGATACTAGAAAGACCCTTGAGAGAGTGTGTGTGAAATTTCTCTTGTTTCTTTCTTTCTTGTTTTTTAATTTTTAATTTTTCTTTTGATTCGTTTGATTTGTTTTTCACATGATATTTAACTCTGTTGATCTGCAAGAGGTTTAGAACCATGAGTGACTTGGTGGAGGAGTGGAAGTGATCGTGGAGATTAAATTGGTAAGTGTCAACAAATAATGCTCTAGGGTCTTTAAGACAAGTTTTTAAGTGTGTAAGAGTGTATGGATATCAAAGAGGATAATTGTTCTTAATTCACCAAATAAGGAGATACCAAGGTTAAGAAAATAAAGTAGAGACTATTGAATCACAAAATGTGACAACAAGATGATCAAAAAGTTCACTAGAAGCTGGGAGACAAACCAAAACATGGAATGTGAACAAATTGTAAGTGAAATGCAGTAGTGAATGAAGAATTGGGATAAAAATATTCTTGAATGGAGAAAATGTGGAAGAACATCCATGGGAAAGTGTTGTTTATTGAATTTTGAGGAATATATATATTTTTAGATTTTTGAAAGATGTTTATCTGTGTAGAGGTGTGCCGATGATGAGAGAAAAATATGTGCAGAGACTCAAGATGGATTTTAAAGCTAGGATTAATGAAGAGAAGTGGAATGTAAGGAGCATGTAGAATGCGGTAGTGAAAAGAAATGAAAGTCCCCCAGTCTGCGTAGGGACTAAGTGAGTGTGAGACATGATGTATAAAATAAAATAATAAATGAGAGAGATTATTAGAGTTTTGTGGATGACATTAATGATATTTGAAGCAAGAATGCCAAATAACAACCATATAATGGTGGTGTGTGAAGAATGTGAGTGTGGGGATGAAACACACAAAAAAGGTGATGAATGTGGTGGATGTGTGAGAACGTATGGTGGTCGAGGACATGAGAATAAACCAATGGTAGATGGTGGAGTGTTATGAAGCATGTGGCTAGTGATGATATCATGTGGATGTGGCATAGAAAAAGTAGTGATGTTTGAAGAAAGTGTGAGAGCCAATGGTGTGAACTTGTGATGATTGGGTATGATAAGTGTAGGATGACATGAAATAGGAAAAAATTTGTAAGAAGGAATGTCCAACACAATGGAATGTGGGAGAAAATTAGAATGATTGGAAAGTATTATTGAATGTGGGGGAGGCTTGTGAGGCCCATGTGTAAGAATAAAGGGTCGTGTGGGTGTGATTGATGATGTGGATGCAAAAGGAGGATCGTAACATGAAAAGGGAATTTGAATGAGTGGTTATGAATGAAATAAGGTGGATGTGAAGAAAGCTACAAAGGAGATGAATCAATGGGAGAACATAGATGTGGTTTGTGAGAAAGATATGAAATAATATGTTTATACAAACAAGGAGGCATAGATGCAACAAGAGTGTAAGTGAATGTAATAGATGGTAGAGGATGTAATGGAGGTGCCATAAGTAAGAATAATGCTTAAATGAGTGAAGATGAAGATAGTGCAATGCATGTGGAAGAATTCAATGAGGTAGGTGAAGTGATGAATGGAACCATATGTGGCGAATATCATAATGGAGATGGAGAAATTGGTGATGTGATAAGTGGATTGTATGTGAGCGACGCAAGTGTAGAAGGAAGGGAAGTGATGGGTGTGACAGAATTACATGATCATGGATAACTGGATAGATGGGGTGAAAAAATGAAATACTCTGGCAAGGATGGGGATAAAACAACACCCATAACAGAGGGACATGATAGTGGAGATGAATACAATAATTATGTAGATAATGAATGATTACGGGAGCATAATGGTGTTGAATTCAATGTGGAAGAATGTGTTGGTTGTCAAATAGGAATTTTAAGAGAGCAAGCATGTGAGACGGGGGACAAGAAGTCCCTCCTCTTTAATGGGAGAGGTTCCCTTATTAAGAAAACCTATTTACAAATGTACGAGGACATGATTTGTTGGTTAAACTTGGATACCACGAAAGTGTTTTCTATAAAGGTCACCAATTACAAAAGGACCGAGGAAATGAGAGCATGGAAAAGAGAAGAAAGGCAAACATGCAGAATTATAGATATCAGAGTAATTCTTTATGTATGCGAAGTCACCGTGAATTGAAAACAAGATCATTCGTATAGAACAAGTAAGATGGAATTTAAAGACACAAAGTTCTGTAAATAACATCTGCCAGAACGCAAAGTTTCTTAACGTAACACAAATTCATTAATCAAGGACACGAGTTCCTTCTTGGTTATACAAGATCACCAATCGAGACTAACAAGCTGAGACAAATGATCTTCACAAAGAAAACAAATGAAAGCTTAGAGCAGACGAGAGATCGAGATAGATAAAGAAAGGAAAGTCCATACGTATTGATTTCTCTATAATCTATTTACACATGCGCAGAAAATATGCCCAGTTCTTCCTTTTCTAAATGGCGCAAAAAAGGCCGATATAGCTTACAATTCGGTTACTCCTCGTAACCATTTCTTTAATCAAGAACCGTTAAGGGACTGCCAACCACAATACCTCAACTGAAGAAAGCGGAAAAAGAAAGAAGGCAGGTGGCGGTCTTGCACGAGAGGGACCCACCGACTTGAGAATCTGCTTTGCCTAAATTTCTCTAACGCCTCGGCCATGTCTACGCCACGAGGAGCGCGTGTTGGCGATAGGCTAGATGCGTCAAAATCTATGGTGTTCCTCCATCTTTTTAAGAAACTCGGCGCGTGCATGATCATCTTCGTTCGGCTTCTCTCCAATGGTAGACTCGGCGGCGGAATTTGTTCTGTTCGAAACTCGATCTTCATATTGATAAATATGCAATTTATGCAACCGGTTTGAAAAGAAACAACATATTCGGGTAGAAGCGGGGAAAAAAATAAGTATGAATTGCATTAGGTTCACTTGGGACATGTGAGACGTGAATCGTGAAACACGAGGCTCGGCCGATTCGGACGAAATAGGGAGAAGAGCGCACAAAATGCATTTTGGGACAATTGGACGAAAATACGCGAAGGACGCATGTTGGGCGAACCGTGAAAATGGAACAGATTTGCATTTTTGATTTGGGACAACGAGCTCGAAGTACGCGACTCGGGAGTTTTGGCCGAAAATGGAACAACGTGCATTTTTTTTTTTTTAACTTTGGGACATTCGGGACAAAAGTTAGAAGGACGCGGTTTGGGTGAATCGGCCGAAAATGGAGCAGGCGCACTTTTTGACTTGGGACGGTTGGGACAAAATCGGGCGAATCGGCCGAAAATGGAACAACGATGAGTCCGTTTGAACTTGGGACATTTGGGACAAAAAAGTTCGGAGTACGCGGTTCGGTGGTTGAGGCGAAAATGGAGCGACTCGCACTTTTTGACTTGGGCTATTTGGGACAAAAAACTTAGAAGTACGCGGTTGGGCGGTTTGGCTGAAATTGGAACAACTCGCACAATAAGTTTTGGGACACTTGGGACAAAAAGTTCGGCAGGATCGAAAATGGAACAACTTCGGGGATTTCGCCAATAGGAGGCAGAATGCACTTTCGTACTTGGGACAGGCGGGACAAAAATGTCCGACAGGCCCGAAATACATACAAAAAGACCCAAAACATAGATTTTCTCCATTTTCACGACTTAGGCACTTTAGAGAAAAACACTCCCAACTCAAAATTTTGAAATTTTACATTTTATCAGAGCAGGGAATTTTGAGTGGACAACGTGCTGCTCCTTACAGGGATGACTTGGCTTAAATTCAAGGAATGAGGCAAGGCAAGAACTTAGAAAAACTTGGGGAAAGCAGGCCAGTGCCTTATCCATTGGGCAACGGAGTCAAAAACAGGCCAACACAGAGGGCAACACACAAAAACAACAGAAGGGAAACACACCAAAAGTAGAGAAGCAAAAACACTGTACAGAATATACAAGGGACTCCCTAGTCACCTAAGACTTGAACAACTTGAGATACTGCCCACTATAAGGAAGTGGGAGGGGCGAACCATCCATGTAATCAAGATAGAAAGAGTTCTTACCAGCAAAATGTCTTATCTTGAAAGGTCCGAGCCACAGGGAATCAAATTTTCCATGGCTGCCACGAGGTTCATGTCTTTTGTCCCATAACAAAGCAGTATCTCCAACTTGGAACTCTCTGAACCTAGCTTTCTTGTCAAACAGAACCTTTACCTTCTGCTGGTGAGCAGATATCCTATCAACAACGTCCAATCTGTCCTCGTTCGGTTTGTGCGAGTACATGATTCTTTTATCCGGAGCGCCATGAAACTAGTATCTTTAATGGCCTTCATCAGTGCAAGGTGGCGGTTCCACTTGTCATTGGCAATTGAGATTCTACTCCATACACCACTTGAAAAGGAGACATTCAATGGCCCTTTTAGGTGTGATCTGTCTGCCCAAAGAGCATCATAGAGCTTCTTGTGCCAGTTTCGCTGAGACTCATTGACTAACTTCCTTATGATAGTCACCAGATTTTTGTTAGTAGATTCTGCCTGCCCATTTCCTTGAGGGTAGTAATCTGAAGAGTGAGCCAAAGAAATACCATACCCATAGCAGAAGTCCATTATCTCAGCTGAAGAGAAATTCGAGGCATTATCTGTTACAATCTTGTTAGGCACACCATACCTTACCAAGATGTTCTCTTTGATGAAGCTGCATACCACTTCAGAAGTAGTGCTCTTGACCGGAATAGCTTCCACCCATTTGGTGAAGTAGTCGATGGCGTGATTAGCACATGAGTGTGACCAGCACTAGAAACAGGGTTGAGTGCACCAATGAAGTCAGACCCACTTGTTGAAATGGTTCCTCAATCACAACTGGCTTGAGAGGCAAAGAGGCCAATTTAGGTCTTCTCACAAAGGTCTGACAAGCCTCGCATTTATCCACCCACTTGGATGCATCTTTGAACAAGGAAGGCTAGTAATATCCTCCCCGGAGTATCTTGTGGTGTGACTGTTGATGAATAGTGCCCTCCACATGCACGATCATGAAAAGCGAGAGAGCAACTTTTTCTGCTGTTCCTTGTCCACACACTTAGAAATCTCCCATCTAAACCACGCTTGAACAAGGAATTTTCCCACAGTACATATTGCGCTGATCTCAATTTAACAGTCCTCTTTTCCTTGGTAGTTAAATGAGAGGGGCATTCCCCATAGGTGAGAAAATGGGTGATGTCAGCATACCATTCATCAACTGAACTCAGGAATAGAACAGAGGAATGTCGGCTTTCTCCTCCAAAGAGCTCATGTTTGGCTCCTTCAGCAATGAGCTCACAAAGACCTTTTCCACGAACCAGCTTGGTCGGTTTGATATCAATGTCATACTCCTGGACTTTAGCCACCCAGTTTCCTCTCTTGGACCCAAATTCTTGTTGTGTAAGAATTGACTTAACGATTGTATCGGGACCAGCACCATAGAGTGAGAGTTGAGGATATAGAAACGGAAGGCGCTTGACGGCTTTGACTACTGCGCAAAAGCATGCTTCTCCATCATGGTATATTTTAGCTCATGATTCTTCAGGATATAGCTCATGAAGGCAATTGGTAGCTCATGTCCATCAGAGTCTTCTTGGGTTAAGACAGCTGCCAGGGTATTATCTGTAGCATAGTAATAGATGATGAAATCTTTGCTGAAATCGGGATAGGCCAAAATTGGAGTTTTAGCGATAGCTTTCTTGATACCCTCAAAAGATTCCTTTCCTTCAGAAGACCAACCAAATGTTTTCTTCCCTTTCATCATCTGAGAAATATTCAAAGTTAATTCAGAAAAATCAGGGATGAATCTTCTTAAAAAATTTATCTTACCGAAGAAGGAGTGCACACCCTTTTTACTGGTTGGGAGAGGAATCTGCATTGGATGGCTTGAACTCATTCAGGATCAATCTTAATACCATCCTTGGAGACAATGTGCCCTAATAGCTTTCCCTCTGTAACACAGAAGACAGATTTTTTAGGGTTCAGAGAGATTCCATGCTCTCTGCATCTCAGCAGAACTGTCTCTAGGTGATCAAAATGATCCGCTCTTGTCTTGGAAAACACTGTCAGGTCATCAAGGTAGATGACAATACACTTCCCTTTTAAGCTTCCAAAATCCAGATCCATAGCTCTCTGGAAAGTGGCACCAGCATTAATAAGCCCAAAAGGCATTCTCTTGTAAGCAAAGGTGCCCCAAGGAGTAGTGAAAGCTGTTTTATGTTGATCTACAGTATCAACCTCTACCTGATTGTATCCAGAAAATCCATCAAGCATAGATAACATTTCAGAGCCTGTTACTGCTTGCAATATTTGATCCATCATGGGCAAAGGATAATTATCTTTCAGAGAAGCCGATTGGAGTTTACGAAATCAACGAGATGCGGATCTCACCATTCTTCTTTTTGACAGGCACAATATTTGCAATCCACGTTGAATGGTGAATGGGAAAGATAATTTTAGCTTTCAACAACTTCTGTATCTCCTGAAATATGGTGTCAGCTACTTTGGGGTTGTATTGTCTCTATTTACGCAGCAAAGGCTTAATTCCGGGCTTGAGAGGGATAGAGTGCTGCATATCTTTTGGCTTGAAAGCCTTCAAATCTTCATAAGAATAGGCGAGAACGTCCTTATACCTTTTCAAAAGATCAATTAATTTTCTTCTCTCATCCGCTATGCAACATTTCCCAATATTCACTAGCTTAGGGTCAGTGGGGCTCCCAATATCAATCTTATCATACTCAGCTGATTGCTGAGGCCCAGAAGAAGCTCTAGATTTCACATACCTATCATGCTTATCAAATAGTTCCTCCAAACTTACCAACCCTTTAGGAATCTTGTTTCCTTTGAGATTGATGCACCCTTCCTGATCTGCTTCTTCTTCTTGGGGGACAGCTTGGCCAAAGGACACACTTTCACGAGGCAGGTTGTCACTTCCCTCAAAATACAGTTGTTTGAAATTACCTTTGAGTTCCAGGAAGGAAAGTAAATGCTGATCATTATTGAAAACCTGCCAGTTATTGGTGTTGTCGGGTACACTAGGCCGATGGACCCTTTCGATGGTGAATTTGTCTGAGAAAAATCAGGATGAGGAATCGGTAGAGATCCCAGAGACGGCTAGTGAGTCGGCTCTACTGTTCTTCTCTCTAGGTATTGCTTCGATAGAGAAAGCATCAAGGAATTCAATGGAATCCCAAACCTGATTCCGGTAATGCTTCAGCCTTCCGTTTTTTACTTGATAGAGGCTCCTGACTTGCTTCACAATCAACTCTGCATCACCACGAGCCAGAAGATTCTTTATACCTCGTTCTTTGGCCACCTACAATCCGAGGATGAGAGCCTCGTATTCTGCTGTGTTGTTAGTATTCTCAAACTGCAACTTAAATGAAAAAGGATGAAGGACACCTTCCGGTGACACCAGTAGAACACCAGCTCCAGAACCAGCCGAGGAACAACTTCCATCAAATTCTAAAATCCAAATACCATTAGGATCTTTAGGTGATATCTTGGGAAGTTGGATTTCATCAGGGGACATAATCATGTAGTTGCCATGACCCATATCCTCATAGAGTATTTGTGCTCTAGGATCATCCGTTTTCTGCACAATATACTCAGACTGCTTTTCAGGCAACAACTTCTTCATTTGTCCATTGACAGGCACGAGTGCATGTGACCAGTCCATTTGGATTTCCCCACCCACATCTTTGTAGAAGTTTCTACTTAGCAACATTCCATAAGAAGGAGGAATGTCTGCTACTAGGATGGTAGCCAACACTTTCTTTTCAGGCAAGGCAGCAAAAGCCACTTGCGCATCTTTAATCCTCCCGACCAGGGGCACTTCTTTACTTTCCATGGAGTAACAGGATCCATAAGTGCGAGTGAGGGTCAGGCCTAAAGCATGAGCTACTTTAGCAGGCATTACATTATCTGAGGCTCCTGAGTCTATGACACAATTACTGAGCCTATGGCCAGCTATAAGAAGTGTTACATAAAATGGTTTAATTTTGTCACCAGGTGAGGTGACAGCAGCTACCAGACTTGGCTGTGGTGTAGAAGGAGGAGTAGGTAGAAGGCCTTTAGAAGTGGTCTTAGAGTTGGAATTGACAAAGTGGATCATTTTGGCAAAGGCTTTGGGATGGGTTTAATAGTACTCAGCTTCTGAGATTTGTACCTTGGTCTTTTTTAGGTGATCAACAATATCAAAGGATCCAGAAGTGGATGGGCCATCATCATTTGGCATTCTAGGCTTATCAACTTTAGGAGAAAAAGAAGAAGCAACTTTGGTAACTGGATTGATAGGACTCACCTTCTGTGTAGACGAAGTAGGGATAGGGGATCCTCTTCTTGCAATTACAGGGATAGTTGCCGACTGCTCCTTAGATTTCTTAGGTGGCTGGGTCACCTTCTCCCTCTGCTTGGTCTGTTCTCGAGTCATGACAGCAAAAGATTCGCTGTTCATGTCTGCTACCACTTCATCATAATCATCAATGCCCTCAGTGGTAAAGAAATTCACTCGAGATCCCTCAAGTTCCTCTGCCTCATCATCAAATTCCTCCACAAACTCTTCGCAAGCTTCATCATCATCTGGCTCTTCAACTTCACAGGTTGCGTTCACGGGAACCCTAACAGGAGGTCCTTCAAGTGCTAATCTTGTTTGAGGAGCAGGAAAACGATTCCTGGGCTGGAAATTTCTTCTTGGAACATCTGCATAAGGAGCGTGCTGAGCCAGTTGTTTCTTTATAGCAAGAAGATCATTTGCAAGTTTCTGAACTAATGGATCAGTGTTAGGTCCAGGAGTGGAGGAGGAAGAAGCAGCAGACTTAGATTTGGAAGTGTCTCTTCTCAACTTCCCTGACATGATCAAGTCATCCTCGACACTAACAGCCAGTTCTTGATCCAGAACTAACGTTCCGAGATTAGCCCTTCTTAGTGCATAACTAACTTTGGGCGTTTGAGCATTTAGAAAGAAACATTTTTGAATTTGATCAACAGGCCGAGTATTTGCAGGAATTTTGTTGATCAGTCTGTTGAATCGGGCCACAAACTCTCTCATAGGTTCTTGCGAATCTTTCTTTATCTGAGAAATTTGGGCAAGCAAAGCATGCACATCTTCTGCCGGCTTAAAATGGTTTTCGAACTGAGTTCTCATTGTGGTCCAGTTGGTTATAGCACCAGCCGGAAGGTGAAAGAACCAATCAGCAGCATTGTCTTGTAACGTCTCAACGAACAGCCTCACGGAGACGTCTTCATGCTCAACTCCCAAAACTCCACATGCAACTATGAAGGCTGCAATATGTTCGTCAGGATGTACCTTGCCATCACCTCTGAATTTTGGGAAGTTCTTCTGGTTACCTCTGGGTAACTCATGTAAAGGCTGTGTAAGGGCCAGGGGCCCGACACGCTGACCCCAAGGCAATTGTGCCGCCATTCTTGGAAAAATGGCTTGGAGAGGAACTTTAACACCAGCGAGGATCAAAGCTCGTAGATTGGGACTAGCAGGCTCTGAAGGAATACCACCTGTGGGACTTCTTTCTTGAACAGGTGGAGTGCTCGTTGAACGAGTTCTTCTATTTCTTGTCGAAGGGAAAGGAAAACCCTGCTGCTCCAAAAGCTGAAACTGAGAGTCTTCAATACCAAGGGTCCTTCTCCCTCGAGTAAAACGTGGAGTCGCCAGATCAAAAGATGATCAAAAATTACAGAACTGGAATGTGATTTTCCCCAGCGGAGTCGCCAAAAACTGTTGGTCGTCAAATAGGACTTTTAAGAGAGCAACAGACAGGGGACAAGAAGTCCCTCCTCTTTAATGGGAGAGGTTCCCTTATTCAGAAACAAACCTATTTACAAATGTACAGGACATGATTTGTTGGTTAAACTTGGATACCACGAAAGTGTTTTCTATGAAGGTCATCAATTACAAAAGGACTGAGGAAATGAGAGCATGGAAAGAGCAGAAAGGCAAACATGCAGAATTATAGATATCAGAGTAATTCTTTATGTATGCGAAGTCACCGTGAATTGAAAACAAGATCATTCATATAGAACAAGTAAGATGGAATTTAAAGACACAAAGTTCTGTAAATAACATCTGCCAGAACGCAAAGTTTCTTAACGTAACACAGATTCATTAATCAAGGACACAAAGTTCCTTCTTGGTTATACAAGATCACCAATCGGCAAGACTAACAAACTGGAGACAAATGATCTTCACAAAGAAAACAAATGAAAGCTTAGAACAGACAGAGATCAGATAGACAAAGAAAGGAAAGTCCTTCTGTATTGATTTCTCTATAATCTATTTACACTTGCAGAAAATATGCCAAGTTCTTCCTTTTCTAAATGGTGCAAAGAAGGCCATTATATAGCTTACAATTCGGTTACTCCTCGTAACCGTTTCTTTAATCAAGAACCATTAAGGACTGCCAACCGCAATACCTCAACCTGAAGAAAACGGAAAAAGAAAGAAGACAGGTGGCCAGTCTTGCCTGAGAGGGACCCACCGACTTCAGAATCTGCTGCCTGAATTTCTCTAACGCCTCAGCCATGTCTCTGCCACGAGGAGCTGACGTGTTGGCAGCAGACTGCGTCCAAAATCTATGGCGTTCCTCCATCTTTTTAACAAACTCGGCGCGTGCATGATCATCTTCGTTCGGCTTCTCCAATGGTAGACTCGAGCGGCGGAATTTGTTCCTGTTCCAGAAACTCGATCTTCATATTGATCGTAACAGAGCTGCAACCGGTTTGAAAAGAAACAACATATTCGGGTAGAGCGGGAAAAAACTAAGTATGAATTGCATTAGGTTCACTTGGGACATGTGAGACGCGAATGCGCGAAACACGAGGCTCGGCCGATTCGGACGAAACAGGGAGAAGACGCACAAAATGCATTTTGGGACAATTGGAACGAAAATGCGCGAAGGACGCGGTTCGGGCGAACCGGCCGAAAATGGAACAGTTTGCATTTTTTGATTTGGGACAACGAGCTCTGAAGTACGCGACTCGGGAGTTTCGGCCGAAAATGGAACAGCGTGCATTTTTTTAACTTTGGGACATTCGGGACAAAAAGTTCCAAAGGATGCGGTTCAGGCGAATCGGCCAAAAATGGAACAGGGCGCACTTTTTGACTTGGGACAGTTGGGACAAAATCGGGCGAATCGGCCGAAAATGGAACAACAGGTCCGTTTGAACTTGGGACATTTGGGACAAAAAGTTCCGGAGTACGCGGTTCGGGTGGTTCGGGCGAAAATGGAACGACTCGCACTTTTTTGACTTGGGCTATTTGGAGATGAAAACTTCCGGAAGTACGCGGTTCGGGCGAAATTGGAATAACTCGCACAATAAGTTTTGGGACACTTGGGACAAAAAGTTCAGGCGGGCCGAAAATGGAACAACTTCGGGATTTCGGCCGACCAGGAGCAGAAAGCACTTTCGTACTTGGGACAGGCGGGACAAAAACTTCCGACAGGCCCGAAATACATACAAAATGACCCAAAACACAGATTTTCTCAATTTTCACGGCTTAGGCACTTTAGAGAAAACACTCCCAACTCAAAATTTTGAAATTTTACATTTTATTAGAGCAGGGAATTTTGAGTGGACAACAGAATGTAAGGATGAAAATTGTAAAGTGTGTGATGGAGATGATGAGACAATAAGTGTGCATGATGATTGGGATGTAGTGGTAAGTGAGGAATATGATGATGGAGAGATGACACATGGAGAATAAATGGTAATAGTATTATGTGAAGTGATTAGATGGTCATTAAAAAATGAAGGTGGATGATATGGAGGTTCAACTACAATGCCCCCTTTTCAAGAAGGTCTGAATGATATTACGAGTTGGGGACATGAATAAATGGAATGAATAAAAATAAGATGGTAAACACATGTGTCATGGGAGGAATGCTAAAATTGAGGGGAATTTTGGGAGGGAGAGTGATGAGATCGAGGTAAAAAAATTTAGAGAATAGAGGAAAGTGGCTCAGTCAATGGGGTGAATTTTTGAGGGGGTTGGATGAAGCTATGAACTATATCAGAAAATAATGAATGAAAATGCATGAGTGTAGGATGTGATGAAGTGTGAAGAGGATCTGATTGGATGACATTGTGAACATGGGAGTGTAATGGTGTGGTAGGTGGTGGAGGAATGGAAACAAGCTGGAAAGGGCGGAAGATGACCAAGATGGACTTCCTTGAGGCACTGTGTCATATGAATGCCTCATCAAATGTGTGTAACGGATGAATTTATAAGTGGTGTGAGGTGTGATGGAATTTATTTGGGGAGGGAAATGAAAGGCGGTGAAAAGAGCATTCTAACATGTGAAAAAGTGAATGATGGACTAGCTATGGGATTGTAAAATCATGTGAAGGTCAACAAGCATTGTTTTGGTGTGATATGGATGGAGAAGTGAGATAAAAAGGTATCCGTAAGTTGTTTGAAGGTGAAGATGCTATGTTGTTGGAATCATGAGTACTAGTCAAGTGCATGATCATCGATATAAAGTGAGAAAGTGCATAGGAGGAGAGCGTCATCATGTTGGATAAGGTGGCATGCATATTAGAAGAGATGTAAGTGATGTTGAGGGTCCTTGGTGCCATCAAATTTTTCAAAAATGGGTAATTTTAAATGTGGTGGATAGGGATGATGTAGTATAATGGGATGAATAGGCTCATTGAAAATGGTGTGATAAGTTGGTGTGGGTGGAAGTCCCCCCAAATGTTGGGACTCAAGCTTAACAATGTAGTCAAGAAGGTGTTGATGAAGAAAATTAGGATGAGAATGAACATGGAAATGAATAGAATCCATGGGGAATGATAGTGACTAGGAATTTGAAACATGAGTGGAACAAGTCAACAAGATGGTAAGACCAAAAATCGCAGTCATCACGGTTGCGACTGAGTCTAGGATAAATAAGGAATCATAACAAAATGTAAAATGAATGATTTGGAAGGAAACATGCCATTCATAGTTATAACTAACTTTGGGGAAAATATGGGGTGGAAAATTGTAGCATAGTCACATTTATGACTAAGCACGGGAAAATCAGAACTCATAATGGATGGTAGAAACAAATATGGAAATGTGAGAAGGGTATGTGAAGAATAAAAATAGTTGTAGATACGACTTAGAAATACTATGGTGATGTTTTTTTGTCTCAAGGTGGAATAAAGGAGTTCGGTCTGATTGGGTTCCTATGAAAGGTTCTCTCCCTAAATACCAAGAACTATCGAAGGAGTAAGGTACACTCTAAAAATTGCTAGTTGACTTCTTTAATTTACCCTCCTTGATTAACCAATTTATATTTTACCCCACTCAATCAATCAAACCAGGTCTATCACTAAGGATAACCTTGGCTCTAATCCTCATGGGTGTACTAGTCAAGTAGGTGGGGGTACTTGTTTTGTTGGCCAGTTCCCTCAATGTGCCAACTACTTTGGGGTTCTTATGGTACTCCTCACAATGAGTTTTTGGGCTTATACCCATGCACTTCTCATAGTTATGCAGATGGGTATTTACCCTTATCCAGACCTATAATAAAATGTGTAGTTCATTCCCAATTCATTCTTTTAAGAAAAATAAATGTGTTTTTAATTTTGAAGAAATAAAATTACAATACGAGTCGTAGTTGTAACTACCCTACTACCAAATTGTTATTTTTTTTTAGAATTCACAACCCATTCATAGTTACGATCGACCTATAATTTGATTTTTTTTTAATTTTAGATTTTTTGGTAGACTTGTAAAAACTAGATGTTAGATCTACAACATATGTTAGAAAAAGGATAAATAAAAACCTAAGAGAAACCCTAATGAAAACGTTGTTAGACTTAGAAAATAAAAATAGATACCCACAACCAAAATTGTCCCACTGTAGTCACCAAAATGGATGCCTATATTTGGATCACCTACAAGATAGAGTATTTAACTATTAACAAACAAATAAATTCTACTAAAATATAATGGGCTCATGCTACCATTGATAAGAGAGGGAAAATTATGGTTTCTTTCATTGAATAAAGTGGGTAAAACTATTTAGATCTGAATCTAAACCTACACACAAGAACACTTGGAAAATGTTAGTTATTTTTGGTGGTTAGGGGACCTACCTTGGTCAGATCCCTAACCATTTTAAGGAGAAAAATACATTTTATTGATGTAAAATTACAAAACACTAAATGAAATGAAAAGTGTGCCTGACTTTGATCACATGATAATCAAAGTTGTGTTTAACCGAGAATCACATGAATATCGCAAGCTAATTATAGTTTCAGTAATTCACACATGTGTTGGAATTTTGTTAAAATAGTGTTGCATCAAGCAAGATATATCATTTGTGTTTCTCCTTTCTTGCTTTAAGACCTATAAATCCAAGATATGCAAACAAGAGAATTATAAAACTCAAGTATAGTCTTTGTGTACTAAGAGCCAGGGGTTGGAATGAGTGGGGTGAGGGTACTTTTATAAATTTAGAGTGTATAGGGGAATGGGACACACATGGGTGCAATGTGCATTAGGCATTTACATGAGTAGGTATGATGGGAAAAAATTAAATGTGAGTGGTTGAGGGTTAGTAAATGGGTGGTGAGGTGTCTTTTAGCTCCCTTTTATGATGTTTTATGGGGTTTTTGGTCTTTTGGTTTTATAATGTTTTTGTATGTTTGGATAAGGGACCTTATGCACAAGGTGAATTTTCTAATGTCTAGAGAACCTTACAAACCACTTATTAATACAAATCAAATAAAGGTTTTATTATTAAGTGTGTTTTAATTGATAAATGATTTGGTCTCAATATTTTTCTTACTTATTTTCTTACAATATGGGAGTTTTATGCACACGATTGACACAACTATTATTATGGTGAGGGTTTTGATAACGTCACACAATATACATTAGGCAATAATACTCTTGAACTCTTAGTTGTCCTTAAAAATTTTCCCACTACATTTCACATCATGGACACATATTTACATTATAATCTTCTTTTGGGTTATCCTTGGATCCATGCTATGCGATTTGTTCCATACATTTCTCATAAATGTATCAAGTTCATACATGACAGATGTGAGTATACCATGGTTGTTGACCCAAATTTTCAAATATTACAAATTTGACACCTCTACTTCTCAAGTACCCATTATTACTCCTCCTCAACAACCCATACCTATGGATAAATTGCCCACCTATGTCATAGGATAATCCAATAATGGCTCGATATCATCACTTATTTACTTGCCATTTATTTAACGCAATATGGGTCTAAATCCTACTACTACTTCTCTAAATATTATACCTAATATTCCTAACCTATTTGATAATGTCACACTACATGATATTTTTGTTTGTAATCCTCAAATATTTATATTGAGACTATTGTAAATAGTGATGAAAACTTGTATAAACTAGATTTCAATCCCATTGATGAAGATGAATCTACGTTCCATTATATTTTTGTTTCTACTAGTCTCTAACATTATCAAATAAGATATGCTACATCTGAAACCTTAGTCCTTGATACCCCATATAGTCAAGAAAAATCCAATATATCTAGATATGACCCATTATGACATGTTATTAATACAATAGATTGTATATTGGTTATTAGTTCTATCACCATTTTGATGCATCTTGATACCCTATCGAGTTACCATATATCTTGTTGGATATTGAGTCACTCTACCATCTCTACAAAATTGTTCGATAAAAATATATCTCGACAACTAGGTACACCCTATTGTGACTATGAATGTGTATATGGACATGACACTAATCATTTTCAAGCTTTAATATTAACATTAGTACACTCAAAACCAATGATACTATCACCATCTATCTAGAAAAATCACCGTAATTGAAATTCTCTCTCATTATACATAAATAAATTTAAAAAGTGACCACATCAAGATATTTATAATAACTCATCTTCCATTCATAGGAACTACTAAACACATGCACATGAAGATATCATTGTGGCTCCTACCAAGATTATTTGTACTTATGATGTGTTGTATAACTTGGATCTTCATGTAGCTGACATTATCAAATTTGACCCCAACACAAATGATCTCCTTGATGATATATAGGCACTTATGCCACCCTCTTTCATGTACATAATTTTTTTCCAAAATAATTCAAAAATTTCAAATGACCACATAATACAAAAACATTCACATATTTGCAAAATACAAAATCAGAACATGATTATGGTTTCATTTGGTATCTTGTTACTTGATACATGTTGTTATTCATGTTGGTTTGAAAGATAAAATGTATTTTCTATATAATCTTTGCATAAATGTGTTCATTAGGTATATCAAGAATAATTCTAGAGATAAATAAGATGAAACATGATGCTAGGTTACATCTTGGTTCCTTACACTACTCTTTGAGGCCCCCATGTTATACAGGTGATTTTGTTTCATTACAATTATTTTACACCTTCCTCATCATGTTTGATTATATACATAGTGACTATTGTTATATTTTGGGTAACATGATTAACAAATGTGTGTTGTGTAGCACTAACCTATCTTGCTACCCATGTTTTTACTATCACTATTTTTTACTGATTCTAGATACATTAGTGTAAATAGTTGCTTAGATGGATTATTTCCTATTTTCCTATTCCATTATTTGACTCATTTATTAAGATTGATTAAAATTATATGGTTGTTTACTCTATGGTCTAAGTGCCTTGTGTGTTGTGACATCATAGGTATCAAATGTTTATGTCTCTATTCTTAGCTACTATGTTCTAATGTGTCCTAGAAACATAAATACCACTAACCTCTTTTGATGAGACTATATAAAGAATTGATAAATATCCTTTGAAACCACAAGGATGTTCCAACTCTTATTATTCCTCCCATAATCATTGTTAACAACCTTTTCTAAGAAATATTTAAGATGACATCTACCTCAGCCGTTCACCATGATTATAGATCCTTATGAACCTCTTATTTAATTTCACGATGAAAATAATTTGTTTTAGTGTTATGTCAATCGGGGTCACTCTTATGAAAATTTCCATGTTCTTCAATCCTTTTCCTAAATTTTTCTCCCTAGCAATAAATTTGATCATGAATCCATTACTTGGGAGAGGTTAGATGAAGCTATCAAGGCATGTGATAAATCCCAACAATGTGATTGACATGAGGTATTTCATCAAGCCAACAGATGTTTCAAATTCCATAATGAACCACTCCTTGATACCTCTAAATTGGACCAGCTTAATTCAGGTCCTACAAAGGATAAAAATGATTCCACTAACACCATTGAAACTTCATATCCTTCTACTTGCATGCCCATGGAACATATGGTCAACATGCAAGGTGTTAAGTGTTTTATTTCTTTTATTGAACCCATATATCCTTATTTTTCTCACCTTAGAACTTATATGGCCATCTATCCATTTCTCCAAGCTAAATATTCAATTAATAAACATCAAATCATGACTCCACCATGAAAATAAACACCATAAAAATAATGTGAATTCCCCTACATGAATGATCTTGTCTATAACTTCTCCATAAACCTTAGATGCCATAAACCACTATAAACCTACAAGAGTGATCCCATTATTTATATTCCCTATTTTATCCTCGTCTACGAAGATCCCTCTACTAGGATGATCCTGTAGACACAAAAAAAAAATATTTTGAAAAAAAAAAACCATAGACCTTAAAAACATCTTCAACATTACCTCCCATAGGTCCAAAATGTTACACATTTCAGCCCTGAATATTGGGAGTACCTTTTCAAAATATCTATACTCCTATGTGAAATCCCATTTATAGAGATTATTCATACCTCATCTAAGCATCATGAGTGCCTCATGTTAGTCCTCTTTTATATGAATATTCTCTTCCACCAAATTTGATGTAGGGTGATACCTACATGGTTTAAAAGATAGTATCATAGGATATACAAGAACATCACTTGTAAACATTCAAAGTTTTATTTTTCATAGTTGTTTAGGGTTGTAGGGTCTATTTAGATGTTCTTGTTAAGTTTCTAGTACATTTGGACTCTTGGGCATGTAATAAGTGGTGTTTGGGAGTTTCCCTCCAAAACCACAGTGTAAATGTTTGAAATTGTCATTTTTGTGTGTGTGTGTGTGTGTGTGTGTGTGTGTGTGTGTTATAGGTCTAGGTGATAGTGCATGTTTAATAAATGCAGTAAAAGGGCTCATAGAACATGTATTAACTTATAAAATTACTTACTTGATCCTAACTTGACCCTAAACCTCTATGGTTAGTCTAATTCATAGTTGGGTTAGTTGAGTTAGAACCCTAACTACCTCTTTTCTCACCTAAAATTTTAAGAGATTCAAATGAATGAGGGAATTAGTTGTGTAAATGGTCCTAAGAAATAAAAATATTTTTATAGAGCCATGGGAGCTCAAGGAACCAATATTATACTATGAAAGCATAAAATAAAGGAGTTCTTGAGCAACATTTTGTAAAAATGTGATGAATGCTTATAAAATGATGAATGAGTGATTACTTGTTGTCTCTTGAATGTTTTTCATGTCTTATTAATGGTGATATACAGGTGTGAAAGGAATGTACAGTCACAATAAAGACATGAAGGGAGAATGAGAGTGTTGAATCATCCATGAAGGTTATGCTATGTAGAAATGTGGAACTGTGTTGCACGAGGTGAGTTTCTGCATAAATGATTGAATAATAGAAAGGATTTTGAGTGTGTAATAATATAACCCTATATTGAGGTTTAATAATAATTAAGTCTAATTTTGTGCAATGGTTAGGGTTGATGTTATGGTAAATGATCTTGTATGTGAGTTAGTAAGAGTCTAAAACTCGAGATTCTGCAGTATGACAACCTAGTTGATGAATTTTTAATGAGTTATATCCCGGTCATAGGGTGATATCATAAAAATGGAGATGGTAGAGTGGCATAAAATTCTATAGAAGCATTTTAAGTCCTTAAGATATCCCATAATGCTTAGATAAGGAGAAGTAAACTTGAAAACCTTCTCAAGGTTAGAAGTACCTTGTTTTAGGATTAGAGAAAAAGAATGTGGTTTAAATGCTAAGAGAGACTACAAAAACCTATGAAAATTTGATTACCAAGGAGATTAAGGAAAGTTTCAAGTGTTCATAAAGTTTCAAAATTGGGGAAATGGAATTACCTATTCAAAATTGCTAAATTCAAGTCGATAGAGGTATCCAACAATTTTGGAAGAGTTAGAGGAACATTTTCCTAAGTGAAATAGTCCCAGTAATCATGTAATCATTGAGAGGTTAGAAGGAATTCCAAATGTGATAAGATTCATAAGAACTAGTGAATAAACTCAAAATAATAAGGAAAGGAGATATTTTCACGATTGCCTACCTTTTTGGGATGATCATAACCATGTTTGGTTAAACAAATTTCTTAGAGAGAAAGACATTTAAAAATTATTTTCAAGTGTTGCGGGAGTGTTTTTAAGCCTTGAGGAGGTGAAAAGTATTGGTACAAACCATTAATTAAACAATACCCTTGACTTTCCTAATCTTGTCTAATTAAGAATCTGGAGGGAGTGAGTGTTTGTATGGAACTTTCTTGAACATGAAAGTAGTAGAGTGTCCGGAGTTGGTCGTCAAGATGAGTGAGAGATAGTGAGAATAAATTTATAAGAAGCAAAGGAAAAGAAAATAGAAAACATAGCTTAGTGGATAATAGGGTGTCAAGAACAAGTAAAAAGACTTGAGAAGACCAAACTTATGAAAATGTAGCCTACGATGATTCTAGGATGATGGAACTTTAAAATACACTTGTAAAAGGGTGTTATAAGGGATGCAAGGTGAATATAAAGTTTAAAATAGTGGGTAAGTGCTAAAACCATATGAAAGCCATTAAAACACTAAGGAGACCTAATAACCCTAGTCAAGAAAAGAGGAAATAGGTGTTGGGTGAATTGTATTGAGAATTGGATAATGAAATTGACCATAAAGCAAGAAATCCATAATGGGTATCTAGAAAGCTAAAGACTTCTACATGAAAGTTTACATATTTTTCCAGAAAATGATCTTTGGGTGATTTGAGGGCTAGAAATTAGGCTTGGAAGAAAAGCAAAGAGGAAGAGAATAAAAATGAATTGGCTTATAATTGAGTCTTAAAACTTTGGAATCAATTTAAGTGCCATAAAGGGTATCTAAATATCTTGACAGTGAAGGATAAATCTTTGTAGTTTGTTCTATTCATCAAAATTTGTCATATGGAAGGGCTACTAGCTATTTTGGAGGTCTAAATAGTGAATGATGATAAATGATGGTTTGTAACTTCTTGAGGTGATTGATCATGTGTGTTAGGTGTATTTGAGAAGGTGGAAATAATTCATGGCCATAGTTTCAGTTTTGAAGGAATTTTGACGTTGGTATGTAAAACTAGGCTTCTTGTGTAGTGTACAATCTGTAAGATTTTTGTGTTCTTAAAGAAGTATGAAAACCAACCTTGTGATCTAAACTAAGAACTTATATTTTGGTGTGAGCTCATCACCCTCCTCTGCATCACGAGGCCAATGTGAAGATCTATCTATTCAAATTGACCTTTCTACTAAAAAATTCTTCGTGTATTCACTTCCCTTTTGATTATATGATTCTTGATGAAGTTATCTTTTACGTAGAAAACCCCCTCTTTATTTCAATATAAATTGGCCACAATATGGTTAAGATATCTCTTGTAGACAAAGGTTGTGGTATTTATGTTACTTCCCTTGATTTCATCAAAACACTTGGCTATCTATTAATAATATGAAGTCAACTAAGAGCACGAGTCAAGGTTATAACCATAAAAAAATGTCCCCTATGTTGTATTTTATTACCTATCACCATTCCTTCTCACACTTTCCATATCAAAGTCAAGATATTTAACCTTACCTTATTGTATAATTTCCTCATAGGTTCTCCATGGACCCATCGCATGCATGCCCTCATGTCATCTCGCTTATCAATGTGCTAAGTTCAAAGGTTTAAGATCTATCTATAAACTACATGGAAAAAATTTGATCTCTTCAAAAATGTGGGGCATTGAACACACCCACTTTGGAGGATATTTAAACCATTAAATTTCATGAATATCAACACTTTAACTATCCTTTTGACTCCTTTCATGACTATAGTGGTCATCTTGAGGTAGTGGGTCATACTTCACTCAACCTTCTTAACTCAGATGATGACTAGCCCAATGAATTCAACATTTGGATTAATACTTATAACCTCCATGATGGTATTAACTACTATTTTCCTCCTTCCCTATAACCTCACCCTCTTAAGAAGAACAATGACCGAGTTCCTATAACTATTATTTACACTAAATATACTCATATAGAGAATCTCATTCAAACTAAGACACTTAGAGACTCATGTGCTATTGATGTTACTATACCTAAATATGACAATTATACCTAAATGATACCTTTTAGTAGGATACATCTAGGATAAGAATATAGAGATTCTACGATAATAGGAATCATTGCAATGTCACTTTAATCACTTCATTAACACTATCACTTTCATGATAAAAATATTAACCTTGACCCTCAAAAATAAATTCATGTACAAAAATATGTTTTCTTTAAATTTTAATATAATATTGAATTGATGCACTACACTCCTTTGATTAAAACATGATGCGAGACTCAACTTGCTCCCTCGATTATCTCCTTTATTCACATGATACCTCTCATGACATCTCCTCCTCCTCAAAATATTTCTATAGACTTACCTTTTATAAGATCATATTTATCTCTTCTTTCCACCCATATGAGGTTGAACCATATTATACATGGCGTGAGGCTCACGTGTGTGATGTTTTTTCAATTGTAGAGCCTATGGACAACATACAAAAAATTTATAAAGAAAAGTTAGGAGAGTTCAATAAAGGAAATATACATGATCTTATTTTTCTACACCTCCATTTTTCTCTCATTATTTCTTTTATTTTCATACTAAGGACACTTACTAGGTTATTTACATAAAGTTTCAAGTTTGAGTACCTTATTCTTGTGCACCCAAGTAAAGAGCCCATTCTTCTCCATCATGACATCGTCCTTCTATACCATCATCTGCTTCTTGAATTACTCTTTCCCCATCCCTCCTTTGATGATATTATCATGAAATTCTCACGTGAGTATATGAAAGGATAGATTATTCTCTATTCTTCACATAATAAAAATTTCATCGTGATATCAACACTATTTAGGATAATATAAAGGACCTTATGATTCATAATTGACTTCAAATTCTACATCAAGTAAATGAAATTATAATTGAAACATGTTAATATTTCACACACTACCATTGATTCATTTGACTTTGAAATATCCCTCTATGTTTAATCCCACTTGGTTTTGTTTATCTTCCCATCTTGGTTTTATCTTCCTCACTTGAGTTTATCTTCCCTACTCAAATTAATCCTTATCACTTGGGTTTCTAGGGACATTTACTCCTAACTTGGATACTTTGGTCATTTATATATTACCTCCCACTTGGGTTTATCTCTCATTAGATGGGAAAGACCTTTAATTAGTTCCCATCCCATTAATTTAACATTTTATACTTCACAACACATATTACATATTATATTATCATAATTTATTCCTTTTATTATTTCAATTTCCTTATCCACAAGTATTCATAAATTTCTACAAAAATAATGAAATGGAATCATAAATAAAATCATACTTCAACATAATAGATACATACACACACTATCATAAGAATAATACTATATCATACATATCTAAAAATAACCATTTTATAAATAATATAATGTCTCTCTAAAAATAGATGATAATATATATCCATCACTTAATCATCTCTTCCCTTGGATATAGGTCTTCTAATGCTTTGGGTTTATCGTACTTGCCTAGTATCATGTAGGGATTGTGCTAATGATTTGGCTCTTGAGAAATCCCTTGCATCCTCTTCCTCTACTATACTAAACCTATAACTTTGAAATACAAGATACATTTGTTACCTAACATACATCCACTTGTCTCGTGAATTTGGAAATCTAGCTTATTGCTCTCAAGCTAGTGTTACCTATGCTTAGAGGAGGCCCTATACCAATGAAGTCATGTCTCCTACCTTTGAAAAATCCTAGACACTCCAATATCTCTAAGGCTCAAGATATTCCTCTCCACAGACATAAATTAAATCTTTAATTCATTTACTATCATTGATAATGTATCTCCCATCAAAAAATTATCCATCATGTCTTGTATGTAATATAATATCTCATGATGTTAACTTTCAATCAATGCATAACACTCAATTTGTTATCCAATATGCAATTACAAAACCATATAACTCATTATAAATCTATCTATACTGACATACTCATCTACTCTAATATAAAATATTTACACAATACATAAACCAATTCAAGTCTCACTTGTCTCAATAGGTTATTACACCATGATGAATCCATCTTCCTAAACTCCCAAAACTACCTCTTAATCCTTATATATCGATGGGAAGGATATCACAAACTATGCTCACCTATCTCAAGGAACCATAAATATCTTTTCCTCTTCCAATATTCTTCTCTTTGACTTGGTTTCTGAATAATGTGGGTCATAATTTAGGAACCTATCAGTGTTAGATACCCTTCTTCTAGTCTCCATAACCATAAATCATGGTTCCAAACTCTCTCTATATTTTCTCCTCTTACTTCTAGAGAATCCTCATTCTTAGAATACTATCTATTGAGGCATTCCCACACATATATAATGTGTTGACCCTCCACCCCTCATGCTCCCCTCCATTAATGATTCTTGTATCCAAGATATAGGGTACACCTAACTCAACATGGTCTCAAGGATGGAACAGATACAATAATACATACTCTCCTTTCTCTCTTTGGCATGTTGTCTTCTATACTCTAGAGGGGTTGTGGTACTACATGAGATCAATAACCAAACTATAATGGAATTATAGCAATTGGTTGTGCCTCCACACACCAAAAATTATAACCTATGATATCTAAAGTCCCCTTAGCAGTCACTATCATGTGCAATTTTGTAACTAATATATTGTCCTCCTATAGGAGTCCCACACCACTTGATCTCATGAAACATGAATAAATGATCTATACCCCACTACTAATATAATTTTTGGGATTCTCCCCATTGAGGTACCCTTGGTGCGTCACATTTTTCTCATAGTGGCCTCCTTTTGGGCCTCTACATTAGGAATATATTATATATCCAATCTACTAAAATAATAACTTTGCATACGAATCTCTCGCTACCTAACTCAAATCCTGTATAAATCATGCATCAATTGCACTTAAGTAGCAGTCACCCAACTGAACTTAATCCATAAATATAATACATATTTGAATACCATTATAAAAAAGGGAACTACTCCATATATTATACATGATATTTGTGACACAACCATTGCTTTATAATCACCTTTTGGATATCCATAATCTGCACAACAAATGCAAAACTCAATCATATCATTAGTGTGCAAAGATGGTAGTAAACACTACTAGTGGCCCACTATGCTTATTACCTCATATTTATTGTACCATCTTACACATAAAAATACTTACACCATAAATGGGTATATTGAGAATCATATGCGCATCCTGTAGGGTGATGACAACTTATATGGTCTATCTTACATCCTACCACTTAAAGGTGTTCGACCTAATCTCCCTAATGTCCAAAAATTGAATAATATCTAAATCCTATGTGATCCACACCATCTGCATGATATTCCCTAATATAAGGTAATGTAATTATGAAACATCTTGATTGATAATTTCCTCAATAACTAGGGTAGCCAAGATACATTGATAGATCTCCACAATTAGATCCTTTATAGAACCCATAAAATATGAAACAACAAGAACCCATTATATATCCATAAAAATAAGTAATCAAAAACATAAAATGCATCATATTTTAATTTTTTTTGATACTTTTACTTTATTATCAGCCATATACCCATACACAATTGGCCACAGTGTAAATATTTTCCCCTTTTCATATGGGATCATCCCTTTAAGAAAATGCAATATACTACCATAAAAACTAACATATTATAAATTCCATTGGCCATGATATGAATTTTCAACACTATTTCCATCCTACAATTGGCCAATTTACCATGAATATCCCATTTACTTCATGGATACATGACCTTTATAACATTTAACTCACTAACTCACCCTAATGACTACCAAAATTAAAATTCTCCCAAACCCACCAAGACATCAAATCAATCTACATTTTGACTATATTTGGGAAAAAGTTTGCAATATAAATTTCCTCAACACACATTTTCCTTCTTTTTCCTAGCCACCCTTTCCTAATTTAGATACAAAATCTACTGCAAGATTCATACTACTGCAAGATTCATACCGCTTTGCATGCCCCGTCTTTCCCACATTGGATGACACCTTTTAATCTTATCATCATCATTCAAATTTATCAAATGAGAAAATTTTAAAGATTAGAATATTTTAATATCAATTAGAAATGTAAAAAATGACTAGCTATCTTTACTATTTATATAAAAATTTTACACTTTATTTCATCATGATACCCTCCAATCTTCAATTCCTCATAAGTTATAAATAAAAAATGCTACAAATATCCCATCAATTGTTACATAATCATGGTAGAAAACCAATCATTTTTACATATTAAATAATTCTCTAAATAATTGAGCTAAAAGTATTTATTTATCACACTTCATGTGTATTATCCCATTCACAAAATGCTTCGCACAATCTTGTTTTTCATTAGAATCAATAAGTTCATCCTGGGTTGGTAGAAGGGAATCTTGATCATCATTTGAAGATATGATGTCTAGATAAGAAAAATCAAACCGTGGGCAATAATCAAGGAATTCACAACCAAACACAACTATATCTCGTACTGAGGAATCATGCATCTACCTCTAATATATTAGAAACCTTCATGAAATGGAGGATAGAATTGTTCCAGGTATTTGTGTAGATAGATGACTCCTTCCATACAGATTCTAGCTGGGTACTTCTGATTCACCACTGCAATTCTATACCTCACCCAAAAATTCTTATCCGGATTAGTACCTACTAATTGATCACTTTCTAGGTATATAGATAGAGTTTCGAAATAATCATACACACCTATATGAAGTTCACATCCTCCCACATGAAAACACTTGCTAAATATCTTCCTAAAAACAAATCTAAATTATTCGATTAGGGTTATACCCCATATTTCTTTATCTTTGGCATAAATATATCCGTGATATTCTGTCACATTTGGGAAATGAAAAGCCATCGAGTGAAAACACACAGGACCATATGAAGGAGAAACCAGCTGATCCATGAGTACAATATGTTGATTTGTTGTCTACATGAGTTAAGGAGAGGAAATTGTAAACAGTGATATTTTTTTTCCTTCACAAATGAGTTGATGATGTATCCCATCTACCACATTGAAGGTGAGATCTTATGAGGACCGATCTAAAATCTTTTGAGTTGTTTCAATGCCAAGGAGAGTCACATGGTGTAGTGCCCACTTCCCTTCGACACCTTTTACTTTGATTTTGCACTTATGGACATTGATGTAGCCTTTTGATTTAGCATGATACTAGATGTTAGAGATCCGTTGATTTCATTTCATATATGATGCATGTGGATTATTAGAGACATATTATATTGATGATTGATATGTTGTGGACATGGTTATTTATATATATATTTATGACATGTGATATACTTTTGTCACCATGAGTAGGCTTTGATAATTGAATTAATGTTGTGATCATTTTGACATGGATGAAATGTTGGATAGAAATGTTAGAAATTTGTAAATGATTTGTAATTGCCTAGATGATATTAGCTCGTATATAGATGATTTTAGATTTATATTGCATATTTTGGCATGGATGTTTTAATGTGGCCACGAGGCCGAAGGAGGTATTCTCTGTTTTGTAGGTATATTTATATTCACAACAACATCGGGGGATTGGAGACCAACCACATTGGAATTATAGATGAATTCAACTAGGGTCACCATGGCAACATGTAATTGTGTGTGTGTGAATTATTTGGTTAGGGGAAAATTGTGACCAAGGGGTCATGTGTTGTTTTGTTTTAATTTCCTTTTATTAATGTTAGTATGTGTTTCTTTGAGTGATGTAATTTACTTGTTTTAATTATTTAGTTTTGATGTATGTTTTCCCCTTTATCTTAGTGGGTCTAAGTGTCTTATTAAAGTAATTAAATCTTATCCTAAACTAATTAAAGATGTGACCAAAAGGAGTTCATTTATTAGACTTGATTTACTCTTGGATTTTGTGTTGTGTGTTGAATGCTTGAGATTTTGAGTGTTGTACACTCTACCCTTCATGGGAAACTCGAATTTGACCTTAAGGGCCAATTTTGAAGGCTTGTGGGACAAGTTAAACTTGTCCCACACCTCTTAAATTGTCATACCAACCCTACCTATGGGTTGGGGGGTCAAAATTAGACCCCATTAGGTGTTTTGGGAAGAGAAAAAGGTGAAATGTTTATTGCACTTTCTTTCAAATATTTAATTTTGTCCTTTGGGGGTGTGGGCTTAGTTTGTGTGTGTAAGTATCTTGTCATTCCTCTCACCCACCAATTTATGGTGCATTGGGGTTGAGGTTTGAATTCTTATGTGGAGTTGAGGATGAGTGATGTGGCATCCTACATGGAGCCACCTCATCCTCCTCCTCCCTTTTCTATTTATTAGAAGCTCTTTTGCTTGTTTGGGGGTTACTTGATCATTTTGTGACTCTTGAATTTTGGAGAGTTAGAGGATTTTTTGGGAGTGCTTGTGGATTGTTGGAGCTTGTGGATGCTTGCTTGGTTTTGAGGATCTTGGAGTTTCATTCTTGGAACAAGCTCTACTATGGAGAGGTAGGAGCTTTACCTTTGCTTAAATTATGTTATTTTTTATTTTTGTGTTTATATGTTTGTGTTGAGTGTTGTTTTCCTTGGAATGCTTGTTGGGTATGGGTAGATTGCCTAAGTTTGGAGTAGGAGGAGACTATGGGGAGTTTCATGTAGGGAGGCATAAGAGTTTACTTTCTTGTTGGAGGGAGTTTGGGTTGGGTGCCCCACCTTGTATGAGGAATGCTTGCATTTCTTCTTGTTTCTTGTTATGAGGGAGGCATAAGAGATTGAGGAGGCATAAGAGTATATGGAGGTATAAGGGGTACTTGAGGGAGGCATAAGAGTTTGTAGGGGATTTGAGATATGCATTGGAGGCTTTAAGGTGGGCACCCATTCCCATTGGGAGGCATAAGTGGCCTCCCCATAGGTCTTGCTCTTTTGGCTTTCTTGATAAGCCTTGTTATATTGTTGTTTTGTTGTTCTTTTTTTTGTGTTGTTGATGTGTTTGAATGTGGATGAAATGTTGTGAAACTATTTTTGTGTGTGGAAGCTTGTTTTTTCCATGTGTTGAAATCATCTCCCATTGTGATGTGGTTGGGGATTGGGCCAATGAAGAGGATGGCTTCTCCTCTTCATTGGATGTCTTGGTTGGGTGGAGAGCGTTGCCTCTCCCCCATTTTGTTGTGAATCAAAAAAATCTTGAGGAGCTATCTTTGTGGAGTTTGGAGCTTTTTTTTTGGAGACCTTGTGAAAGTTTCCTTTGAGAAACCTTTTTGTTCCCACTTAGAGTGGAGAAACTTGTGATTTATTATGTCTTAAAAAGAAATTTTCTTACATTCTTGTATTATTTCCCATTTGAGTGAAGTTTTGTAATAAATTTCATAAAGAAAGAAAGATTGCATTCAATATTAGAATGTATAAGGAAAGAGAGAATCAAAATGACTATATTGTGTAAAAGTTTAGTTGGAAGTTGCATTGTGAAAAAGAAAGCTACTTTCATAGTGAAGTTGTAATGTTGTAAATGAGAAAGAAGGAAATATAGAAGTTGTAAGAAGTTGAACTTGTATGCATAATAAACTTGAATGGAAAAATAAAGTTATTATAGCTATTTTGAATGTATGTACATTGTAGTGAAATGAAAGAGAGAACAAGTTTGAATATATTGTTATTTAGAAATGTTGATTTTTTTAGCAAGAAAATGACAATGTAAAGCAATAGATTTAGGTCCTTTTTCCTCTTGAAATGGAAAGAAAATTATATGAACATAATAGAATGATTTTGTAAGTAGATATGTTTTTTCATTAGTTTAGATAATTCTTTAAATGAGTAAATTTAACTAAGAATGAACAAATAGAATGAAATCTCAAAACTGGAAACTCTAGATGCTCAAAATAGGCTCAGAATGCATTTTAACACCTTTTTGTAACTTTTGGATTTTGTAAAAATCTGGATTAAAGTTTATTTTTTAGAAATAGGACCGCCACCTATGTGTAGAGTAGAGGGCGGTCCCAACCACGCTCGCTAAGGCTAAGGAGGTGGTCTCAAAACCACCACTCAGTAGGGTGGTGGTCCATGGTTTGTCACCTAGGAAGGCAGGTGGTGGTGGTCCCAAGGACCGCCGGTGCTCTCTCGGGCAAGGTGGTTTCTATCACTTACGACAAACTCCATGGATCCGCGCCATGAAAAAATTTTAACTAGTTCAATCTAATTTATAAAATGTAAAATTCATCTAATAACTACAAAAAAAAACAATGAGTAAAACCCTTAGATTGGGCAATAAAAACATACAAATGGTGGATCTAAAACTTTTCTTTCTCATTTTAACAATGGGGTAGGGTTTGCCCCAATTTGAAAACCCAAATACAAATGGTTTAGAAATAAAACTAGATGGGGAAAGAGATCCCTCCCAATCCTTGAATGAAAATGAAAACAACATTAAACCTTCAATCTAAACCTTCTAAGCTTGGTCCTTGTAGAATCCTCCATGAATTCTTCCTCCTTGCTCCCATGGCCTCCTCTTCTCCAACCTACATTTTTAACAAAACAAATAGACCAAATGAGGGAAATGAATAAAGGAAAGACTTTAATAAAAACTCATAAGGAAATTTAGGGCTAAATGGGAACCCTAAGATCTTGTGGTTGAAATTGATTTGATCCAAGGGTGGAGGATCAACCCTACCTTTGTTAGGTGAAAATGAATTTTATTAATGTTGTTTTAAAACCTTAGGGGTATGTGTAATTTGGGAATGGGGCCATTTTATTGCCCTAGAGTGTTAAACCTTTGTTAGTCCTTATCATGCTTTAGTTAATAATAGAAAAGACTAATACTATTAGGATAATGAAACTAAATTATTTAATCATGAGGTTAGTAATTAGGATTAACATTAATTAAGAGAAGAAAACATTTAATTAAGTAAATTAATCCTTGGTACCTTCCTATTGAATATTTGATTAATGGACCTTAGAGAGTGAATTTGAAAACATGTTAACCTTTTATCTAGACCTGGTCCTTCTATTGTAAAGTGGAGTTTAGTGGTGTTAGTTAGTTGTTGTACCTAGGGATTAACATCCTTGTAACTATTTTATCCTTCTACCTTGTCTTGTAAACAACAAAAAAATTAGTCACAAATTTTGGGTTAAGTGTTGGGAGTTAGTGTGTTTTTAGAACGTCATTTTTATGGGTGTTACATTTGGTATCAGAGCCATGGGTTCAAAGCTTGGACCCTGGGAACACTAGAAAACATGAAGACATGAACTTTTTAACCTAGTGCAAAATTGTTTCTTTAAATCTAGAAAACCACACTAGCTGATATTTGGATAATTTTAGAAAACTTAGAAAACTGAAACAAAACCAAAATGATGAACTAACTCTCACCTTGGTCTATGCAGGAGGCGCGGACTAGATGAGGGGTATTTTCATATAGACCTAGGTATACCACCGCCAGATTAGGGAGTAGTGGCCATTCTTCCTCAGATTTTACAGACTCTTCAGGACATCAATGCTGCTATACGTGGAGGGTCCTAGGAGGATGACTTGCTAGATAGGATATGGAGCCATCAGTTGAGGCTAGGGAATCTCCTCGATACAGTGAGGAGCATGGGGTAGAGAACTTCTACATGGAGTCACCTAGGGAAGAGTCACCATAGAGAGGGCATGGAGACAAGATTTCAGGACATAGGATAGATCTTGGAGCCCTAGACAGAGGGAGGAGCACACAGAGAGAGAGACCTAGGGCTCATCAATCATCATCTGCACCATATCAGGGAGATCCTAAAGCTACGACCATCTCATTATTCTAGAGATACATGAGGTTTTCAGGTAGAGGCTGGTTGGTGAGCTTGAGCGGATGCTTCAAGCTCTTCCCTTGTACTAGAAACACGAAAGCTCATGTTGTGATCCATCTTCTGAGGGATGGAGCAGGAGTTTGGTGGAGGATCGAGGAGCAGAAGCTCCATGTTGACTTAGAGACAGTTACTGGGAGATTTTTGAGGAGCATTTTAGGAGCAGGTATTTTCCTAGGAGGTTTATTCAAGCAGTGGATAGATGAGTTTCATGACCTCCGCCAGGCATCTATGACCGTAGCCTGAGTATGAGAGTTGATTTCTGGATCTACTCAGTATGTCGACTATATGCAGGATGAGAGGTATGGATTCACAGGTTCATCGGGGCCTAAATTTGGATTTGGGTGGTGCGGTGCACATTCACTACCCACAGACATTAGCAGAGGCCATGGAGAAGGCCTATATTGTAGAGGAGACATGGGGAAGACAACAAGCTAGAGATAGAGTTGGAGCCACATCCAGTAGATGCAGGATAATAGATCGAGGGGGTGTCAGTTCCTCCTCCTGTGGTGGATAGAGTTCAGGATAGTCTTCCTTCAAGCCACCTCAGTAGCCACCTCACAGCAAACCCACCCACCTTATAGACCTCCTCAGAGATTCGACACAGAGGGGGTGGAGTATGGGGCCTCCTCCTAGAGGTCCCATCAGGACACAGGGGTGCATAGAGAGAGCCGGTCAGCAGGACCTCATCAGAGAGACCTCAGCAGTCCATAGTCGGGTCGTCAGATCCACAACATAGACATCTAGAGTACCGACTGGGGCCGCATCCCACTGGAGAGGACCAGGAAGTTGTTATGGTTGTGGTGTTGCTTGGACACCATTGGAGAGAGTGCCCACAGAACCCTAGCAACAAGGGTAAGATGTAGATCTCAGAGCCTACTATTGGAGATATGGCATGGAGTCATCGGATCTATGCAGTAGGTCGAGAACCGCCAAGATGAGCACAGAGTACCGTGATAGAGATGACAGGTAGTATTGGTGGTGTTTCACCTCTATATTATTTGATTCTGGTTCCTCTGATTATTTTATTGCACCATCCTTAGTAGAGTGTTACAGGCTGGTGGTAGTTAGGTAGGGTCATAGTTGGGACGTTGAGATGGCTTATGGAGCCAAAATTTTTGTAGACTCCTTAGTTAAGGAGTGTGTAGTGGATTTGGGACCCTTCACCACTACTTCGGATCTTCAAATCCTTCCTTTGGGTTCCTATGGTGTCATCTTGGGCATGGACTGGTTGTCTACACACATAGAGCTAGAGTGGACTATTACCATAAGACTATTGCTTGTACAGATGATCTAGGAGTGGAGTCAGTGATAGCAGGGGTTAGGAGGCCCATTTCTATTCACACCATCTCCGCTATGCAAAGCTTAAGCGGTGTGTGATGGGGTTGTCAGATGTATGCTGTTATGGTTAGTGACAGATCTGAGGATGAGTCTAGTGGACCATCCCTTGATGACCATCCCATCTTGAGAGAGTTTGCTGATGTGTTTTTCTAGGGAGCTACCGGGGTTACCTCCCCACGTGAGATATATTTTCATATAGATTTGGTTCTAGGTGCAGAGCCTATCTCACGAGCACCTTATTGGATGACTACCCTGAGCTATGTGAGCTCAAGTTGCAGCTTGAGGGCCTTCTGGAGAAAGGCCTAATCCATCCTAGTGTATCCCCTTGGGGTGCACCGGTGATCTTTGTGAAGAAGAAGGATGGATCTCTACGGTTGTGTATTGATTATTACCCAATTTGAACAAAGTAACGATCAAGAATCGTTACCCCCTTCCATGCATTGATGACTTGTTTGATCAGATGAAGGGGGCCACAATTTTTCCAAGATAGATCTTAAGTCAGGTATCATCAATTGAGGATTACGGAGGTAGATATTCATAAGACCACCTTCCGTATGAGATATGGCCACTACGAGTTCATAGTGG
Source organism: Taxus wallichiana var. yunnanensis (assembly GCA_018340775.1). Taxonomy (NCBI): domain Eukaryota; kingdom Viridiplantae; phylum Streptophyta; class Pinopsida; order Cupressales; family Taxaceae; genus Taxus; species Taxus wallichiana. Next base: position 534,648,485 of record CM031236.1, read on the forward strand.
TACCTTTTGGTCTGACGAATGCCCCGCAATGTTCATGAGCTTGATGAATGGGGTATTCAGGAATTTTCTAGATTGCTTGTGCTCATTTTCCTTGATGACATTCTGATTTACTCACACACACATGCATGAGGAGCACGAGGAGCACCTTCGTCTAGGTTCTTCAGTGTCTTCGTGAGCAACATCTTTATGGGAACCTGGAGAAGTGTGTGTTCTTTCAGAAAAGAGGTGCAATATTTGGGCCACATCATTTTTGGGGAAGGTATCACAATCGATCCTTCCAAGATTGAGCTATCATGGATTGGCCAACACCCACCAAGTGTGACCGAGGTGCATAGCTTCATGGGTTTGGCAGGATATTATAGGAGATTTGTTCAGACTTTTCTCAGATTGCACACCCCATCACTTCCTTCAACGGAAAGGGAAGAAGTTTGTTTGGTTAGACAAGATGTGAGTAGGCCTTTAGGACACTAAAGGAATGCCTTACAACAACACCTATTCTAGCAGTGCCAGATCCTAGGGTGAGTTCTACGTTTGCACATATGCTTCTTTGGCAGGACTTGGAGGTGTGTTGATGCAGGAGGGTAGAGTAGTTGCTTTTGAGTCTTGCAAACTCAAAGATTATGAGCTCAATTATCTCGACTCATGATCTTGAGCTTTGCATATATTTGTGCATGCCTTAGTGTGGTGGAGACATTTCCTCCTTGGCTGGAGATTTACACTCAGGACTGATCACTTGAGTCTTCGCCACCTCTTCACGCAGCCCAATCTCAACGCTCATCAATGGTGTTGGATGGAGTTGCTTTGTGAGTACGATATGGAGATAGAGCATGTGAAGGGGAAGGAGAATGTGGTTGCAGATGCTTTGAGTAGATAGAGACATGTGGCTATGGCTACTTCAAGTAGTTATAGATTTATGGAGCAAGGATTTTTAGCAACTTCCTCATGACAACTTCTACCTTACAGCCAAGAGAAGAGATTGAGTCTCAGAGGCCCCTTGAGGGGAGATTTGATGGATTTTCATTAGAGGTAGATGGTCTTAGACACAGAGGTCGGATATACATTCCTAGAGATGGAGACTTGAGACAGGACATTTTGACAGAGGCTCATCATGCACCTTATTCAGCCCATCCGGGGTGAAGAAGATGCACGCCACTTTGAGACAAGTTGTACCATTGGAGAGGACTTTAGAGAGACATGGCTCAGTTTGTGTCATGTTGTTTAGAGTGTCAGAGGGTGAAGGCCAAGCATCAACATCCAGCTGGCCTTCTCTTTCCTCATGCCTATACCGGAGTGGAAGTGGGACACCATTTCCATGGACTTCATTGTTGGGTTACGACGTCGAGATACCACCATGATGCCATCATGGTCATGGTGGATAAATTGATGAAAGTGGCTCATTTTTCTCTGGTGAAGACCACCTACACAACTAGTGCAGTGGCATGGGTATATCTTGATGAGATTGTCAGATTACATAGGATTCCATGAAGATCATTTGTGACCATGATCCTTTGTACACTTCCCATTTTGGACCACCTTGCAAAGCATGCTCTCGGGATGAGGATCAATTTCAGCACAACATATCACCCTTGAGATAGATGGATAGACTAAGTGAGGGTGAATCAGATCCTGGAGGACATGCTTAGGATGTATGTTATGGATCACCTGAGATGGGAGGAGTATCTGTACTTGGTGGAGTTTTCCTACAATAATAGTTTTCAGAGTTCGATAGGCATGGCTCCTTTTTAGGCATTATATGGCAGAGAGTGTAGGACACCTCTTAGTTGGGACAGGTTAGAGGACATGGTTTCTCTTGGGCCAGCCTTATTGCAGGACATGGAGTAGTAGGTTGTTTGATTAGACAGAGATTACAGGAGGTGCAGGACAAGAAGAAGAAGTATGGACCAGCATAGGACAGATCGTAGTTATGAGGTGGGCATGAAGGTGTTTCTTCATGTCAGACCACATAAGATCCCTATCCATTATGGAAAAGGTTCTAAGCTTCTCCTAGGTTTGTGGGTCCCTTTGAGATCTTGGAGTGCATCGTCCCTTGGCCTATCGTCTAGCGTTGCCACCTAGCTTGTCTCATGTCCATGATGTGTTTCATGTTTTTGTGCTTAGGAGATATATTTGATCCTTCTCATGTGCTAGATTGGACCACATTGCATTGTAGGTGTAGGATCAGGGGTAGGTGATGGTGGAGCCCATCTACATTATAGAGTGTAGGACCCTGGGCCTTTGTGGCAAAGAGAGATTGACTAGGTTCGGGTCCAGTGGGATAGATATGATGAGACTGTAGCTACATGGGAGGATGCTACATTGTTATGAGTGTAGTTCCCACACCTGTTCAGTGACTTCCAGGAGGAAGTCGAGTCTAAGGGGAGGGGATGTAGTGCCCACTTCCCTTCGACACTTTTTTTCTTTGATTTTGATACTATCGACTACACTTATGGACATTGTTGTAGCCTTTTGATTTAGCATGATACTAGATGTTAGAGATATTGGACTGTTGTTGATTTCATTTCATATATGATGCATGTGGATTATTAGAGACATTTGATATTGATGTTGATATGTTGTGGACATGGTTATTTATATATATATATATATATATATATATATATATATATATTTGACATGTGATATACTTTCTTCACCATGAGTAGGCTTTGATAATTGAATTAATGTTGTGATCATTTTGACATGGATGAAACGTTGGATAGAAATGTTGCTAGAAATTTAAATGATTCGTAATTTCCTAGATGATATTAGCTCGTATATAGATGATTTTAGATTTATATTGCATATTTTGGCATGGATGTTTTAATGTGGCCATGCCACGAGGCCGAAGGAGGTATTCTCTATTTTGCAGGTATATTTATATTCACAACAACATCGGGGGATTGGAGACCAACCACATTGGAATTCTAGATGAATTCAACTAGGGTCACCATGGCAACATGTAATTGTGTGTGTGTTAGAATTATTTGGTTAGGGGAAAATTGTGACCAAGGGGTCATGTGTTGTTTTTGTTTTAATTTCCTTTTATTAATGTTAGTATGTGTTCCTTTGAGTGATGTAATTTACTTGTTTTAATTATTTAGTTTTGATGTATGTTTTCCCCTTTATCTTAGTGGGTCTAAGTGTCTTATTAAAGTAATTAAATCTTGTCCTAAACTAATTAAAGATGTGACCAAAAGGAGTTCATTTATTAGACTTGATTTACTCTTGGATTTTGTGTTGTGTGTTGAATGCTTGAGATTTTGAGTGTTGTACACTCTACCCTTCATGGGAAACTCGAATTTGACCTTAAGGGCCAATTTTGAAGGCTTGTGGGACAAGTTAAACTTGTCCCACACCTCTTAAATTTCATACCAACCCTACCTATGGGTTGGGGGTCAAAATTAGACCCCATTAGGTGTTTTGGGAAGAGAAAAAGGTGAAATGTTTATTGCACTTTCTTTCAAATATTTAATTTTGTCCTTTGGGGTGTGGGCTTAGTTTGTGTGTGTAAGTATCTTGTCATTCCTCTCACCCACCAATTTATGGTGCATTGGGGTTGAGGTTTGACTTCTTATGTGGAGTTGAGGATGAGTGATGTGGCATCCTACATGGAGCCACCTCATCCTCCTCTCTCCCTTTTCTATTTATAGATGCTCTTTTGCTTGTTTGGGGGTTACTTGATCATTTTGGACTCTTGAAATTTTGGAGAGTTAGAGGATTTTTGGGAGTTCTTGTGGATTGTTGGAGCTTGTGGATGCTTTCTTGGTTTTGAGGAGCTTGGAGTTTCATTCTTGGAACAAGCTCTACTATGGAGAGGTAGGAGCTTTACCTTGCTTAAATTATGTTTTTATTTTGTGTTTATATGTTTGTGTTGAGTGTTGTTTTCCTTGGAATGCTTGTTGGGTATGGGTAGATTGCCTAAGTTTGGAGTAGGAGGAGACTATGGGAGATTTCATGTAGGGAGGCATAAGAGTTTACTTTCTTGTTGGAGGATTTTGGGTTGGGTGCCCCACCTTGTATGAGGAATGCTTGCATTTCTTCTTGTTTCTTGTTATGAGGGAGGCATAAGAGATTGAGGGAGGCATAAGAGTATATGGGAGGTATAAGGGTACTTGAGGGAGGCATAAGAGTTTGTAGGGGATTTGAGATATGCATTGGAGGCTTTAAGGTGGGCACCCATTCCCATTGGGAGGCATAAGTGGCCTCCCATAGGTCTTGCTCCTTTGGCTTTCTTGATAAGCCTTGTTATATTGTTGTTTTGTTGTTCTTCTTCTTGTGTTGTTGTTGTGTTTGAATGTGGATGGAATGGTTGTGAAACTATTTTGTTAAGTGTTGTGGAAGCTTTTTGTTGCCATGTGTTGAAATCATCTCCCATTGTGATGTGGTTGGGGCTCGGGGGCCAATGAAGAGGATGGCTTCTCCTCTTCATTGGATGTCTTGGTTGGGTGGAGAGTGTTGCCTCTCCCCCATTTTGTTGTGAATCAAAAAAAATTGGAGGAGCTATCTTGTGGAGTTGTGGAGCTTGGAGTTTTGTTGGAGACCTTGTGAAACTTCCTTTTTGTATTCCCACTTAAAGTGGAGAAAATTTGTTATTTTATTCTATGGATTTGTTAAATACAAGTATTATTTTTGAGTAGTTCTTTGTAATAAATTTCATGGAGAAAATTTCATTTCATTAGAATGTATATAAGTGAAAGAGAAATAATCAAAATGATTATATTGTGTAAAAGTTTAGTTGGAAGTTGCATTGTGAAAAGAAAGTTACTTTCATAGTGAAGTATTGTAATGTTGTAAATGAGAAAGAAGGAAATATAGAAGTTGTAGAAAAGAAGTTGAACTTGTATGCATAATAAACTTGAATGGAAAAATAAAGTTATTTTATAGCTATTTTGAATGTATGTACATTGTAGTGAAATGAAAGAGAGAACAAATTTGATATGGAAATGTTATTTAGAAATGTTGATTTTTATTTAGAAAAAATAACAATGTAAAGCAATAGATTTGTAAATTTTTTCTCTTGAAATGGAAAGAAAATTTAGTTGAACATAATGAAGAATGACCTTGTAAGTAGATGTTTATTACTTTTTTTGGAGTTTGGAAAATTCTTTAAAAATGAGTAGATTTAACTAAGGAATGAACAAATTGATTGAAATCTCAAAACTGGAAACTCTAGATGCTCAAAATAGGCTCAAAATGCATTTTAACACCTTTTTGTAACTTTTGGTTTTTGTAAAAATCTGGATTAAAGGTTATTTTTTAGAAACATGACTGCACCCCCGTGAAGAGTGGTGGTCCCATAACCACCACTTAGGCTAAGTGGTGGTCTCAAAACCACCTCTCAGTAGGGTGGTGGTCCATGGTTTGTCACCCAGGTAGGGGTGGGGTCCCCAGACTGGCCTGGTCTGCTCTGGGCGGTGGTTCTGTCACTTATGATATAACTCCATGGATCCGCGCTTTGTGAAAATTTTAACTAGTTCAATGTAAAATTTATAAATGTAAATTAAATCTAAAGACTACCAACAAGAAAACAATGAGTAAAACCCTTAGATTTGAGCAATAAAACATACAAATGGTGGATCTAAAACATTTCTTCTCATTTTATTCATGGGGTAGGGTTTGCCCCAATTTTGAAAACCCAAATACAAATGGTTTGGAATAAAACTAGATTGGGGAAAGAGATCCCTCCCAATCCTTGAATGAAAATGGAAACAACATTAAACCTCAATCTAAACCTTCTAACTAGATCTCCTTGTAGAATCCTCCATAATTCTTCCTCCTTGCTCCCATGTCTTCCTCTTCTCCAACCTGCATTTTTAACAAAACAAATAGACCAAATGAGGGAAATGAATAAAGGAAAGACTTTAATAAAAACTCATAAGGAAATTTAGGGCTTGTTTGTAACCCTAGGATCTTGTGGTTGAAATTGATTTGATCTAAGGGTGGAGGATCAACCCTACTTTTGTTAGGTGAGAATGATTTTTATAAATGTTGTTTTAAAACTTTAGTATGTGTAAATGGGGAATGGGGCCATTTAATTGCCTTAGGGTTGTGAAGTCCTTATTAGCCCTTAGTATGTTTTAGTAAATTAATAAAAAGACTTTATACTATTAGGATAATGAAACTAAATTATTTAATCATGAGGTTAGTCAATTTTGGGATTGAATATTAACTTAAGTGAAGAAAACATTTAATTAAGTAAATTAATCTAGGGTACCTTCCTAATGCATAATTGATTAATGGACTCTAGAGATTAATTTGAGAATATGTTAACCTTTGTTCTAGACCGGGTTCTTCAATCGAAAAGTTTAGTTAGTGGTGTTAGTAAGTTGGTGCCCTATGGAATTAACATCCTCAGAACCTATTTTATCCTTCTACCTTCATGGGAGACATATATAGCTGATCGCTAAAAATTTATGATCCATATTCCAAGCAAGGTGGAATTTGATGCAACTCACAAAAGTGCAGACTAGTTTTCCATGCAAGAAAATAAGAACTCGACCACAACATGGAATTGCCTCCCGAGTCGAATGCGGTGATCTTCAACAAAAAAATAGATAACGAAATCTTTCTACAAAATGAAATTAGAATCTCCAAATAATTACACCTAGAAGCACATAAAACAATATATATATATATATGATTTTTGATGAAAACTGTGAACAAAATGGGTGAAATACTGCAGAAGGAGTGAACAAATTGAAGAGAGAAGACGATGCACGTGAATGATGGATGTGAGTGGGTCTAATGCGAGGTCCTTGGTATCCGCTATTACTGTTGACAAATATGCAAGAAAGGTGGAAGCTAAAAATCTAGATTTTGTGTGAGGTCTCGTGGTATCCTACTAGTCCTTTGTTTGCATTGCTTGAATTCACAACAACCTGAATGGGAACGGAAGAAGAGAATGGGGTCACATAGGTCCGTGGGATCTACTAACCCATTTCCTTAATCAACTTGACAAATGAAGCATGAGTGGAGTGAAAAAACTAGAAAGTCCTCTTTCGAAACTAGCTCGATAATAACAAATGTGCGGGATATCCCATATTCAACAAGAGCATACGCTCAAATATAATTCAATTCAACATAGCACAAATAATATGAGTTACAAATATATAGGAGTTTAATTCTAACAACTCCTCAAACAACTAACACTAATCTAGGATGGTTGTTCTAACCTCCTAGATTCTCTCCTAACCACTAACCACCCCTACAATTTCTCATTGTAATACCTACGTGAGATCTAATTGATCTCACTTTCCTTATTATTCTCATATAATCTAAACATTAACATAGTACATTTAAATGTGCACATTATTTATTCCCAACAGCTTGAGATATACTATCTATATTATTATAACAATATATCGTATTTAGTGGTTTGCTTAATTATAGGATTTCGGGTGTGATAAACTAGTGTTGAGATAACAACAATCACATTCCTATATATTTGTATTGTATCCCCGAATGATTCATGGTGAGAATATAGAAGAGTTTATATATTATTTTTCCGTAAGTCCTGATCCAAACCCGTGAATTGTTATCGCCGTGAAGAGACATGAGCTATTTCTCCTATACCAATACAAAATAGAAGGTAGTAATCTCTAACATGTCATATGGACTAATTCCTCTCTATTCTATATATTACAAATTGGCAGGAATCTTTACAAAGCTATAGAATGAATTTGTTTACAATTTAGTAAAACTCCTTTCCGTCTATTACATTTGGGTTCCCCTGCATTTAGCTAATTTTAACATGAAATTAATAGTATAAAAATAGAATATGAAGTGATTTAACATGAAATGTGAAGAGTTGTGTGATATTTGTTATCTTGGGAAGTTAATAGTTTTATTTTTTCATGACTAGAAGCTCATAAAAATAGAAAATCTCTCGAGGCCCTTCAACATATTTTTGAGAGGCCTAGCATGGAAGATCTTATAAGGTCGATGCCTTACACCATATGGTACTCATTTAAAGCTGTCCTACAATTATTATAGTTTACAATTATGATCAACAATCAATCTATCAATACTCAAAAAGTGTCATGCTAGTGATGTACTAATTTTCTCCATATTTTCCCCACAAAAGTATACCCCATCTAGATCTCTATAGTCTATTTATGTGACATAAGATTGAAATTTAGTAAAATATGTATAAATGCAGAACAAAAATAAATAAGGTGCAAAAGAACTGGGAAACTCAAAATGGCTGGGATGGATAACTCAAAAATAAGCGAAAGAGACTTCAAATCACTAATATTAACAAAAGATAAAATGCCAGGGGCCAATTTTAGGTTTAAACACGATGTTGAAGTAACTTCCATCCTTGGGCCACATCTTTTATAAGAATAGTTCAGCTGTTGATATCACGTGTTGAGATCGCTGTAGAATTTTAATATTCTATCTAACGAGCTCTAAAATAATTAAAACAATTGACCTTTCCTGAAAAGTTGCCACAATAAATTCGCCTCACCAATACTCACCATGAGTTGTTTCCACCATCTTGTCCTGCACCCACATGATTTTCCACCATCTTCCTTTTAAATTTTCAGCTCCTGCACTTAAATACAAGCCGTAGAATACAGGGAAGAGTTGGCAGGGAAGATTTGACGCTCGTTCTTATTAGGAAGGTTATTTATATGTATCCAGTTTTACATAGTGTAGGAATTTCTAGCTGTGATTCTATATTCACTTGAATATAAAAACGTTCTCGTGGAACAGTAGATATCTTTCAGAATTTCTATTTTCACTCTACGCGTATGGTCTCTTAGAAAATTCATAGCCACAGCAGAAATGGGGTTATTAATTGTAACGTATTGAATGATACTTGTAATTCATACATATTTGCTGTACAATGTGAAAGGTGGTTGATCCATTATATTCACATAGAGCACTCATTTGGGTGTTAGTTTATGTTAATCTCTGGATAATAAACAGATATATGACTCTGTTATTCTTGGGCGTACTGGTTGCTTAGAATCAGAGCTCGATTCACGCCTCTCAAATCAAACAGAACATTTTTTGTGTAAGTTAAAAGAGAAGATTATGGATAAAGAGTCCACAAACACAGAGAACACGAGAGCCGCACCAGCAAGGACCTCCTCCTCCTCCTATTCCCGTGCTTACCTTGAAGTGGGGTTGAGAGTTGTAGCAGTAGGTGCTACTCTGGCAGCAGCCATTGTCATGGGCAAAGATAAGCAGACCCTCTCCGTTTTTGGCGTTGCATTATTCGAGGCCAAATATAGTTATTCACCAGCCCTCGTGTAATTTTCTTACCATCTGGTTTTAATTTTTTCAAGTTACGAATCCTCATGTATAATTCTCCCTACTTTTTATTTTGTATCAGTTGAAATAGATAATCTAACGTGGTATACCTTTGTGCAGGTTTTGTAGTAGCAAACGCAGTAGCCTGCGTGTACGGTTTCTTGACGGCACCAATCTCGCTCCTCAAAGCCAAAGCTAATGTAGCATTGCAGCAAAATTTCTGGTGTTCCTTCTGGATCTGGTAATGCCTTTCACCCTTTCTTAATTTAATAATAATTTGAAGCTATATTTAAAATTTGAGAAGAGATTTTCTTAAATAAAATCATGTAATTTATATCAAAACCATTAACATTTCAGATCGTTGTAGTCAAATGCGTTTCTTATTTGTTATTTGTTTTTCTCATTTTATAGAAACCAAACTTGCGTACAATTTGAGAACCATATTGACTACCCTACAAATTATATATGTATTAATTAATGAAAATATATTATTTAAAAAATGGTAAAAAGTTTATTGGTTACTTCAAAGTTTAGTGTATTACTTACACTGATATTTGGGGTTGTAATAGAGTGAATTGTTCACTTTTCTTCCTACCATAAAATTTAACATCCTTTTAATTTTCACATGACAATTCATCCATACATGCAAGTTCTATTAAATTGTTAAATCAAGGACAAAAATAGAAATACATAGTACAATTAAGTGCCTCAAAATTAATATAACTTGGGCCACATCATTTATAAGAATAGTGCAGCTATTGATATCATGTGTTGAGATGGTTGTGGAACTTAAATATTCTATCTAACGAGCTCTAAAATAATTAAAACAATTGACCTTGTTGCCACAATAAATTCGCCTCACCAATACTCACCATGAGTTGTTTCCACCATCTTATCCTCCACCCACATGATTTATATATGGGGTAAATTCTTTAATAAAAATTATATAAAATAATAATATTTAAATTATTTGTAAATATATTATTGTCTTTTTATATATAAAGCCTTATCGACTCTAAATCATATATTTCATTTGGTGTTCTACTTTATATAGAAACCTTGTTTCAATTCATTTTGAATTAACTCCCCTAGCAATTTATCTAATATAGATATCTTAAATATATCTATTTAAAATATGTTAGAGATTTAAATTCTATTAGACTATTAAATTAAAGAAAAAATAGAAATATCTAGTATGGTTAATTAAGTGCCTCAAAATTATATATTTCAGATATCTATACTAAAAGTAAATTTTTTAATTAAAATTAAGTAAAAATTAATATTAATATTATATATATATATATATATATATATATATATATATATATATATATATATATATATATATATATAAGGTATGGATTTAATTCAGTCTTCTTTAGTTTAAATGTAAGTCCTGAGGGGATATCTCCACAAAGTCATTGGAGGATGATCTAAATCACAATCTTTTGAAGACACATTAACTTCAATTAAACTCATATAATTAATTTATTATTATATTTTTATATAAAAACCTTGTTTTACTTCAATTTAAATTAACTTCCTAACAATTCATTCTTTTCCATTTCTTCACATTATTATTTTTACTCATTGAATATATTAAATGAGAGCCTAAATAGTCGGAACTCTTTTATTTATTTAAATATTTTTATTACATGAAGATGGGGATTTAACACTTTTGTGATGATGTATTTTAGGTTACTTATATGCCGCAAGAATTTTGGATATAGTAATGTTATAATATTTTTCATTGTTAAAATTCATGTGTTCAATGCCATTCCATGTATAAACTCTTCACTTTTAAACAATAATTTACCGAACAATTTCAATGTATTGAAATCTTTAAATAGACAGTTGCTCGTGAGATAATTGAGTAATTTATGTTTACAACCTGAACCGAAAATTATTATATAAATAACAACACATTATCAACATAATAATAATTCAGTTAACTGTAAGTGAACACAATGCCCAAAGTGACAAATGTTCTTTGTTGGATTTGAATAGTAGTTTAATAATTCGATGTTGCAGGCAATGGTGGCGTTGGTTATGGCAGCAGTATCCGTAGCAGCAGCAATTTCATACCTTGGTCAGGAAGGGAATTCCCACACTCACTGGTCACCCATTTGTAATAATTTTCACAGGTTTTGCGTCCATATCATCGGGGCTCTGGCTTCCTCCTTCCTTGCAGTAATCATATTTATGATTCTTACTTCAATATCTGCAATTTCTCTTCACAAACACACTGGACATTAAATAACCATCAGAGACCTCTCCTCCAGTAATAAGGATCATATTAAGGTTTGGAGATTCATGACATAGATGTAATATTTGTTGGTGTGTTTTGGATACATTGGGTAGATGTTTTACGATGTTTTCACTTATAATATATGGTACTACTCCTTTTGCAAGATACATGCATGTAAATAAAGTTCGTTTACTATACTTCTACTTTTGAATGTGGAATTCCTATTTTTAGTGTGTCAACCAGAAACAATATTGTGACTAGAAATTCAATGGTGTAGAAAATGGTATTGACATGGTTGTATCTATGCACTAATAGATTTAGGTTTTAATATTATGCAACTTGAAACCAATTACACCCATTGTATGGCTGTCGCAATAATTTGGTTAAAAATAATAGTATATTCATATTATCAGTATTATGTATATTTCTAAGTATTAGTTTTATCTAATTGACTTATATATGTGATAGAGGTTGATTAGAGATAAATTATCAAGATGATGTAATGACTCTCATGACTACAAAGTTGTTAGAGAGAGAGAAATTACCTACTCAAAATTTATACTATTTATCATAATATCGTATATTGTAATTATGTATTTCATAATTGTTCTAAAATATATGCTTCACTAGGCCTTTTATTATAATCTAACGCAATAAGAAAGGATAAACTTTCTTGGACTTATGATTATTGTATTGAGATTCAAATATGCCAAATTTATATTTTGTATTCATTGGAATTAATCTATATAAATTTTGTGATATGTTACAATGAAATTAAGTATTAAAATGGAATAGTTAATTATTTTTGTACTTAGTTTATGCATTGAAATTCTACTATTACTTTTGTAATGCCACTTTCCCCACAATTTTCATTAAAAAAGTGGTTCCCAACTTAAGGAGCATTAATAACTATACATCAAGTGAAGAAGAATTTAGAAATTATTTTAATATAGTTTAATTTGGTTATAAAATGGAACTTGTTTGATGATGGTTTATGGTAGTAGCAATATGAAATTATAATAAGGCATGGATTTTAGTCCCACATGACAGACTATGAGCTTTTATATGTTATATATATAAAAGTACATTCATAATAATGTAAAGCAATGTTGGTGTGCTTGAGAGAATCTCAACCTAGTTAATTTTAGGGATACACTGTTCACAATGAACATCAATGTTAGTTGGTCAGCTTAGCCACCATCTCCATAGGGAATGATATCATGTAATTAGAGTTATGGGTATGGAGTATAAATAACATCTACATGGCCCAATGACTAGCATTTGGGTTATAGGTTACAAGTTGAAATAATGTTGATCAATATTGTGCATTTAGGTTAGGAGGATCTTGCAAGGTCTCATACTAAATTTTATTATGAGGTTATCCCAATTGTGGAATTATCTCACTAAGGCAAGTGATTCAATCTTGGACGATAAAATGTGATTCTATGTTGTGGAGCTGACTTTAAAAAAAAAAAAAGAATCTAGGATGATGAAAGTGTTTGCATTTCGAAACTTAAGATGTGGTTGACAAGGAATGAAATAAAGACAACATGTTATATGAATTTGGGTAGTAAAAAAATTAGAGTTATTGTAATATTGTTTCTATACATGAAATCGTGGTATGCTTCCACGTAGTGTAATCCCTAAGACCCAACTCCCGAGATCATTTGATTTCACCATTCACGAAATACAAGGCATATGACTCAACGAAAAGTGGTTTAATAGGAATTTTCTATGTTTTTTACCTCTAGAAATATGAAACATGTAAATATAAGAGATCGTTTTAGAGGTCAACGTATTAGCCAATTTAAAATGACAAGGCAATCTCTTTCATAGTAATATAGAGTACACATAGAAACTCGTAATAGTTTATTTACGATCAAATCATAATTTTTCATTGAGATAACAATTAAATAAACACATATTTAAAAAGAGTGCTTATATTATCCTAGTATTTACATGTATCTATGTGTTATAGTCGTGAATCAATGTTTTAAACACAAATAATAGTGAACCATAATTTAATAAATTACTTAGTGTATTCATACAAAGATTATTCAAGTCATTGAGATAAATTACAGTCATTTATATCGTGAAGTTATATAACTTGTTTTGTAGATCAATATAATGGAGTCTCTCTCTCTTTTGTGTATGGCCAATTTTCTATGGAGGAGAAATATCATATAAATCATATCTTTCTTGGCTAGGAAAAATCTATGGTTGTACTTTGTACTCTTAGTTATAAAACATGAGATGCTCCAGTCCAAAAGCCTACCAAACCTCTTCACCTTTCTCGTAATGCCCCCCGGGACATAGGAAACCAAACCAAAAAGTAACTAAATAATTTTGGGTAAATATTTTTTTGAAGTGAACAAATACTAATACTATACTTTCTCGATCCCCAATTATAATTATTTTATATTAATTCGATTTACCCAAATTAAGTAATCACTAGTCCAATACCAACTTAATTATTTATTTCTATTATAAGTTTGCTAGGGTCACAAGGGAAGTCTACACACCCTTTTTATTTTAATTAGTTCCCCTTTTTATTTAATTTTCCCCACACACCCTTCTTTATTTTATTTCCCATTCCCATCAAATTCCCATGACTTAAAAGTTGTGTAGGGTTTAATGTGGACCCTAGGATCAATCTAATCTTGGCCCTTGATTTCAAACTTTCCCTAAAGTTGCCCTAATCCATCCTTATCTTTTCTTTCTCTTCCATTTAGTTTCATGCATGTGCAGGTTGAGGATGAGCCATAGAGGTCAAGTATTCATGGTTGCTCAAATTATTTACTTATATTATTTTTTTGAATTCTTCTTAACCAAATATACTCTACGGTTGGGTATATTTTATACCCATATTTTTGAAGGAAATCTTCTGCATATATATATATATATATATATATATATATATATATATATATATATATATATATATATATATATATAGAAAATACAGGGGGTTTGGTAGTCAAGGGTGGTGGCTATGCATTGGCCACATGGTTTGAGGCTATTGGTGGCGGCTGGAGAGGGGAGTGGTGGGTTCGGTGGATGGGAGGGAGGGGACTGGAGTGTAGGGGGTGCGGGGATGAGGAGTGAGCGGTGGATGAAGGGAGGGTGTGTAGTTTGTGGAGGGCTCGGCCCTCCCACATTTTTTTTTTTTGAAACATAAAAACATTTCTCTGAAATTTTTTTAATACAACTTTTGTTTGTTTTACACACACACACACAAACACATTTAATTTATACTTATATTTATATCAATATATTTTAAAATATTACATTAAAATATATAACTATAATAATATATCAAGTAACATATAATATGTTTGATATTATTATAGTTATATTATATGATGTAACTATATTAGACATATTTTAATATATTTATATTATAAGCTATGCTAAAAATTATGACAAGTTGTAGAAACGATAGATTATATTTTGTTATCTTTGTGAAGTATATGAAACTTGATAATTTTCAATATATATCTATGTCAAAATGATTTACTTATTTATGTCATAAAAATAATGTAGCAAAGTATTTCAAATAAGAAGAGAGAGTTTTGGAATATGCTTAAAAATTAGTAAGGAAGAAAACATATTCACATTTGATTTCCTAATAAGATCAAATTCTTAAGTTTCACATGGAAAGGAAGAAAACTAATTTCATTCCATTATATCATGCTACCCAAATTTACAATGAACAGATAAATTACAAGAATGATAATATTTCCATTCAATATAAATCCTCAAGCTCCATGTTACACTAACTTTCCTTTCAAATGTAATACTAAATAAATACTGCAGATTTCTACAAGAGGGAGATCCCACAAAGAAATATCACATTTTATTTTAGTGTTCTTAACATCACATTTTACATTTTTATTGTGGAAAAACATATTTCCAATAAACAAAATTTCTTTTCAAAATGGAGTTCCAACAATCCATATTAAAGAAATCAACTATTTTACAAGATTTCTTTTCCAAGAGCTTAAGCTCACAAATACAACATAATTCCAAAATACTTAAACTACTCAAGGAACCACATTACAAGGATTCTTTGCAAGATTGAAGAGGATGCACAAACTAATACAACACTAGTTTACAAGCAATCCCAAATCACAAAATGGGAACTTTACAAGACAAAGAAACCTCCCACATAGCCATATCCATAAGGTTACAATGAGAGTAGTGTTCACAAAAGTTGGAGAAAATAACGAGAAACCATGATGACAATAAACTCCAACCATATTCCAAATTCAAGCTCCAACTTTGAGTGTTTTACAAATAAAAAATACATATAGAAAGGCTTGTTTTACCACCTAACATATAGGCATAATTACATGTCTTTCCAAAGGTTAGAAGACATTTTATCCTCCCCAAGCCCATGGGAGAGAGAGATATCTTCCAAAAATGTGTACAAGATTTAGGGAGACATAAACAATAAACATATCACATACAAGACCATTCATACACTAAATAAAACACAACATTTACGAAAAAAAATAAAGAAGGAGAAAACCATATTCATCCTTAACAATGGGGTATAGTAGATGAGACATCCAAAATGCCAAAGAGTGTGGTCCAACCATACGATTCATACTTACAATATTCTTCACAAAACCTCCTTATCCCTCCAAGAAAAAAAACCCTCCTTATTGCTCCACCCATTCTCCTGAATTCCTCCTTGGGAGGATATTCAAAACCATTGGGTTTCATCTCTGCAAGGATGGGGAAGGGGGTGCAAAGCATATGAACCACCTTCACCACCTCAAACCATATGAGGGGAATACAAAGAACCAACATGGATTTCCCATGAAATCATGAGGTTTAAGAGGGAAAATCCCTCCTTCTTCCCCATAAAACTCCAAAATCCATCAAGCCATATGATGGATGGATAAAATAACAAATAACATACCCAAGCAATATACAACATAAGCAACAAAACACAATTTTCAACCATAAGAAAATCTAATATATAACATGCAAAATAACATAGAGTGAGATCAAATATCCTACCTCCACAAGCTCTCCAAAACTCTAAGATTTTCCCAAATTCTTGTCCAAGAAAAATCTAGCTCCCAAATAGTCTCCAAGCACCAAGCAAAAGCCAAAAAAAGTTATCTTTCTCCCCATGAGGGAGTATTTAAAGAAAAAGAAAGAAATTTCCTCACGATGAGGGGGTGACATGTGTTACCCCACTCTTTTATCCAAGTCAAATATTCCCAAAACAAAAATAAGAAAACATAAACTCACATTTAAACACCCTTTTTCTAAATTGCCCAAAAAGAAAATGAGACAAGTTTGTACAACTTTTACAACACACATGCAATTCACACATTAAAAGCATATGTCTAATACAAGTGTAACTCAAACTACTAAATAAATGATCATCAAGTATAAAGATGAATTCTATGCCATCACAACATCAACATGGAATCATAAATGAGAAACATGCACAATTTCACACAATTCACCCTGACTTAGCCATTGAAATAAATATAAATACATACATCCATGCTATCATGTATTCTCATCAATAATCGAATAATCCATATCCTCAAGATGCACGAATAAATTATTTATCCATCATACATCAATTAAGCCTAAATAACATAGCAATAAGTTAGTATCCACAACATCTAATGAAATGTGTCAACATACTACTCAAGGATAAATTGCGTTACCCACCCAAATCACCATACATGTCCATGAAGATCAAATAACATAACATAATGTCTAAAATATATCAAATCCATGTCAAATCATATCTATGAATAAAGAAGTCAACAGATAACTGAGGCTATAAAATGTAAACACTATATCCCCGTATCATAAAATTAGACTTCCTTCATTAAGTAATCTGAAATAGATAGGGATATCTATCCCTCAAAGGTGTAGCATCCTCCCAGGTATCTATTGTCTCATCATATTTGTCTCACTGCACTCTAACTTGGTCCAAGTCTCAACCCCAAAGGGCTAACCTCCGATGCTCTAGTATACATACGGGCTCCAGCCCTCCACTATCAACTCGTAACATCCACAAAATTTTTCCCGCATGAAACCCAAGAACAACCTACGTCAAACTACAAAACTTATGGATTTTTTTTTGAAATATGTGCCCACAATTTTTTTGAATTAACAATTGTCACATTCATGTTTCTAAGTTACTTTAAATTAATAATATAAATTTCCTTATTTAATCCCCATTATAATAAAAATAATAATGCCCTCAATACCTATGAATAAACCAGGTTAGTCTAAGGCTTGGTTTAGTTTCCCCTAAATTTTATTTTGATAAAATTTAATTTACACCATAGCCAAACTTGCACAAATTAATCCCATGGGTAAAGGGGTCTATTTAATTAAATACTAAAGTTATTTTAATCCCACAAGGTGACTAGGTTTAAAAAATTAACAAGTCCTCAATTTAGCACAAGGGTTAGATAAATAATTCCACCCCTACACAACTCAAGTGGCCCCCTAAAAGTCAACCCATGCATTTAAAATTTAAAATTTACTCAACCACTCCCCACCTACTTTTTGTAGGGATGAATCCCATCCATTGGATGGATTCATTTGGGGCCACAAGATCAAAGGATTTCACTAACCCTAAGTTTTCTTATGAAAGACTTCTTTCTCTTTTCTTTTGACTTATTATTTCTCTTTTGTTTTGCAGATTGGTGGAGGAGAAGGAGGAAGCCATTAGAGGCCATCTCAATCTTTTGGAGAGACATACATGCCTCATTTATTTTCTTATTTTGTTTACACCCTCATTTAGGGTTTCAATGTATTCATTTATTTTATTTATCTCATTATTTTAAGATTTGCCCAAATGGGCATATGGGTTTTGCCCCATTTTAGTGATATGATCAAATTTGATATATTTTTTCATTTGGGCGTGAGCATATATACACATATATATACATACATGTGTGTGTGTGTGTATAATGAAATTAAAAGGATGTAATACCCAATGCTGGTTTGAGAAATGCACACTGCATAAAGTATGAAAATGTGCAGAGATCAAAATAACCATGGGGAAGGACTTGTTGGGTTATGTTTTGTAATGTTTGGGGGGGGGAAGGGTCGCTAACCCCACCCCCATCCCATTGATAAAGGGGTGAGGATGTGGTCAACGACCCTCCCCCAACCCTATCCCCCAACAAAATAATATTAGAATAGGCCGTAACCCTTGCATTAAAGCAACGACCTCGATTTGCTACTTTGACTTTAAAATTAAACCCTTTCTTTGTTTAGTGTATAAAATATGACTTTATATATATTAAAATACATATATAACTAAAGGTATATAGGTACACTAATTATGTTTCTATTATTATTATTAACAAAATAATAATATATTTTAATATCACTACTATTACTAAGAGGTAAAAATATTTACATCATTTGCTAACTTAATATTGTGCTTAATTTTTCTTTTATAGATTGCAAAGGATATCACCAACGATTATTTTAGAAATTTATTTCATTAATCATTCTCATTTTTCTTGTTATTTGATTTTAAATAAGTAAATTTTAATGTAGTAATACATTTACAAAATCAAAAGATCTAAGGTCTACTTGCAACTATGTAATTCCTTTACACAATTAGTTTTAGGAGTTAATCTATTTTATTGATCAAGTAATTGACAACTAAAATTTAAGTTATTTCCATCTATACATATAAAGTTTGACTCTCCTACAAACAATACAAGGAAATGAACAATTATAACTTATTTCACTACTCTATAAGTTTCATGTAATACAATGGGAGTAACTCTTTATTTGCTTTTACAAACTACAAATTTGCAACCATTCTCACAAGCAATTATTACAAGATTTCCAATAAGTTTTAAAATAAGAACTACTAACTTTCCAATAAGATCTACACACTTATATGAGATAATAAGTTGACTAAAATATGAACAAGTTGTTTCTTTCCTTTCTAATCACTTTTCCATTATAACAAGACTAGCTTTACTAAAATGTCTTTCTTTCCTTTTCAACCTACAATATAATCTTAATAACTAATAATCAATACAACTTTTCTTTCAAAAGAACAATACAATAATATTCCACTTGAAGTGGGAATTTTTACAAGAAGGAAACTATAATGAAATACATTTTGTCTTCTATTATTGCTCCAAGAATCAAATCTCCAACCAAGCTCCATATTCTCTTCACTTGATCACAACAACAAAAATGGGGAGAGGCAACACTCTCCACCCAACCAAAACTCCAATGAGAAGAAGAAGCAATTCTTCTCATTGGCCCCCGAGCCCCAACCATAAGGCAATAAGGGATGGATCAAACACATGGAAACTATAAAATGCTTCCACACTTACTTTCATGAAAAAAACACACAAGAAAGATAACCACACAAAAACACTTATTTTTAAGCACAACAACTTCCTAAAACAATGGCTCTAAAATAAGCCAAGTAGAGATAGGAACATGGGGGTGCCCTTGTGCCTCCCAAGGGTTTGGATGCCCACCTCTAAAATCCTCCACAACACAATAAATCCCAAAATATCTTATTCCTCCCCAAAACAATAAATCTATGTCTCTTATGCCTCCCTCACTCTTATGCCTCCCTCTCTCTTATGGCTCCCACAATACACAAAATAACAAAATAGAACAAGGTGGGGCATCCAAAACCCACTCCCTCCTAAACACACAAAGAAGCTCTTATGCCTCCCAACATATTTCATCCCCATTTCCAAATATCAACACAACCTAAGGTCAATTTACTACCCAACACTTCAAATAAGAACACACATCCATACAACACATAACATACAAGAAAACAAGAAGAAAACAAGAGTGCAAGATCCTACCTTGCCATGGTAAAGCTCCACTTTTCAAGAAAGTCCCAAAATATTTCAAACTCAAGAAAATCCAAGCTCCTTTCTACTCCAACAAGCAAGCACTCCCAAAAATCCAAGTGTAGTGCCAACTAACTACAACAAATAAGTTATAAAATAAATGGGGGAAAATGTGTGAGGGTGTTTTGAAAGGGCGGTGGGTGAAAATAATTCTTATAGGTGAGATGGGGATGTGGTGTCAGGGTGGCATGTGGCGGAAGTGGCGTGGCATGTGAATGGTCGTAAAATTTCAGACCTAATCTTCCTTACACAGTAATACATGCACTTTATTTTGGAATCCAATGCATTAAACCCACTGAAAACCCAAATTTGCATTGCAATTTTAGCTGTATTTGGATAGTTGCAACGATGATTGTGTAGAAGGCATGGATATCCTCATGAAACAGGATCATCTTTTCCATATTCAAAATACAGGCCTCCAACCCGGTCAGTTTGCCTTTGGCACATACTCCCACCAGGCGCCAAACTGGAGGGATTTGTTATATATTGTAGTTGGAAGCATTATGGTAGATGGATAAATAAGAATGTGGAAGCATATACCTGCACGTGAACTATTAGCCAAAATTCCTCAAAAAATGTGATCTGGTGGACTGCAATGATAATAGGTTATGCTTAAATCGGGTTTAGCTGAAAAATGGGTGTGAAACTTTCAAGTAAATGCATTCGCAAGTGTAGAGCCTCCGTCCTTTGCCACATACTCCCAGCCTATGTCTAAATGGACCTCTTGAACTCAGTTTAGACATCCAACAAAGCATAAAAGATGGAGGAATTTTTGTCAGGTGTTGTAGTTGCAAGAACTTTGGTAGCTATGTATGCAAAATGTGGAAGCATGCACTTGGCATGTGAGTTGTTCGAATAAATGCCCGTAATGTGGCCTCATGGATGACTATGATAGTAGGATACGTACAAAATGGGTTTGTTGAAAAGGCTTTGGAACCTTCCAGTTAATGCAAACCCAGGCTTCACTGCCTTTGCCAACATCCTCCACCCTGTGGAAAAATAAAATAAAAATAAAATGGAGGGATTTAGATCGGGAATGGACATTCATCAGGCATATTGATTACTACCTGACTTCTTTGATGCTGGCATAAGCATCTGCAGAAATAGTCTCCACCATAAAATAAATAAATAAATAAAATGGGTGTCTGCCCTGATTTTGTTTATGCAGATTCTGATGGAAATAGTGAGGTCAACAAAGTACAAGACTTGTATCTGGTCAGAGGAAATATGGTGTGTCATTAATCTGTTACCAAAGGCCTCTTCAAAGTGTAGATGTAATTTTTGACATCTCCTTGAATGCCACTGATAATATGAGTGTGATTTGGGCTCTGGGTTTAATGAGGCCACCAGATAGTCTCCACTCATTGTTCCTATCCCTAAATCATGGAGGTTCTCTACTTGTTGCATATGGTCATACCACATTCAGGTTTGTGGACATGTAAACAAATAAATTGAACCATTCAATTGGATGCCTCCAAGAGATATACTCTGTGGGCTTCAATAGTTGCAAGGAAAACTCAGGTTGGAGCGTTGGATATACCCTAGATGGCTGCAAGAAAGTGCAATCGATGGGTGCAATGTCAACTCCCAACTTTTGCCTCACCGGTTCATTTCCGTGCATGATTCATCTCTCCTCATTTTTCATAGTTCTTGTACTTCAGCTTTTATTTTGTAATGAAATATAATTTTAAGAGCTTAGGACTATCATATATTTAATTATTTTAAAATTACTTGTAAAAAATGTCGTATCGTAACTCATACAATCAAAATAACCATTTTTTTAGTCAACCATGAACTTCAACCCTCATTTAAGGTGAATCAAAAACTACCTAACTAAACTAGATCACTACAGTATTATTTTATCGACAAGTTGAAGTTGACTTCCCAGTAAATATGTTGACCATCTCCTAGTTTAAATAGATAAATTGTGATTTTCGGGGACTCGCAAAGTAACCTTCGTAACTCCAGAAAAGGGAGGTTAAGCTTCCTTCACGTACCTTGTTATGTGAGGTGTCATTTCAATCCTTGGATCAACCCCAAATGAACATTTGTGACCTTTTTGACACCCTTATAGGAGCCTTGTTACACTATTTTACAGTGGTAGGAAGCTACTAAATCTAAAAAGTTGGCTTTCGTTTTGAACCGCCATTTGAAACCTGGATAGAGAAATTATTATTTGCCTTCGCAAACCTCTAGTACTTTTACTAGACAATTACCCGAAACCTTCTTGTTAAAAAAAAACACATTTCAAAGTTAGTTTGGAAAAGGTATTTTGCATGAGCCTCCGGTCATAGTTTGATGAGGTCAAACTGGACCAATTTCTACTTGTTTCTCCGAAAACATGTCACCGTTTGAAAACTATTTTTCTAGTTCTCGATTCTGTTGAATTTGATGAATTCTCAATAAATAGGGGAACTTGTAGGAAGTTTGTCATTGCATGTTCATCCATCGAATTTCAGTTTTGGACGTGGTTTTTCGAGCGCCGAGCTCATTTTTTTGATAATTAACAACTAGCTCATTTATGACCAATGGCCCCGGAAAATCAACCACTAATCATAAAGCGTTGCTCACGATTCTAATTCTCGTTAGTTCCTATGAACTCTTGGGATATAAGTGGACACGTAGAAATTTAATCTTGGTGTGTTTTCTCATTGGAAGACGACTTTTGAAATTGGTCTTTTAGCCTCCGAACTTGTTTTGGACATTTTTGTAACTAGTAGAAAAATGTAAAAAGAGAGTGGTAAGACCCCTGTTGGGACGCCAAACCACCGTGGAAAATTTTGACACATGTAAATAATCGTTTGAAACTCTATAGTGTAACTTGAGTGAAACAAAACTTTTGACAAAATGGTGTTTCTCTCTCTTCCTTTCTCTTTCTCTCTCCTGGTTACGAAATGAAGTTAAATGAAATGAATACATGTTTTCTAAACCTTTTATATTTAATACATAAATACATGTTACCTAATGTGTAATTCATTATTTATTATTGTAATTTATATAGGTCATTGTAAAATGAATATATGTATAATGTAGTCTCATGTTACATAAAAGTTATATTTGAAATTTGCTAATATGTATGAGATGCTAGTTTTAGGGATACCTTGGGAAATGCACATTTAATCATAGGTGCAATTTTGATTCATAGTTACGTGTGGTAAAAAGGATTGATATATATATGTTAAATGAATGTGAATTTAATATCTTTCAATGTGTTTCTAGTGTGTAATAGATGATTAAATAATTGGTGTTGTGTTTCTTACCTTGAAAATGTAATAAAGAAATCTAACCACAACAGTCAACCCTAACATAAGATTCATCCATAACTTGTCTTCATGTGGGATCCTTCTTAGCATGGAAGAAATTGAAATCATAGAATGATCTTAAACCTTGTACTCGATGAAACCTCCTAGTTTAGGTAAATAAGACCCCTAGTTCGTGTTATCGTCATGGTCGGTATGTTTAGCATTACCATCGTGAACCCGATGGTTAGGAGCGCCTAGAAAAACTTTATCTGGAGTATCTAACCCCTCCTTAGTATCCTTTTCATCTACCAAGTCTTACAAAGTTAGATCTAGGAATTTTCTCCATCATCGAATGAATTCCTTGTGGGATCTAGACGACACAAATGGACCTAGTACAATAGTTGTACTATTACTTAAACTCTTGTTAATGATCTCTTTAGTTCCTCATAGATAAATGTGTTACCTTGGATACTAACAACATAACACCTTGGTCTTTCATGAAGGTTGTTTAGCATAAATATGTACTCTCACCTTAAACTCATTTATTGTTGGGGGTGTAGAGCTTTAGGTGCAATTGGAATTATACCAAACAGAGGTAGTTTTCTTATGATATTCCCATGATTGATCTCTTGGTGGGATTATATTACACAAGTGGATGTCTTGGTTGTAGTATGTGTTAACACTGCAATGTATAAGAGAAAATAATTGGGTTGTCTCATGCTGGGTTACACTCCTTGTAGTAGTGAATCCATTGGTGAAAAGTATGTGTTATTTTTGTTTTCAAATGTTATAAAACAATGCTAATAGTGAAACCATATGCGATGTAAAAGTAAAGCATATAAGAGTAAAAACGAGATTTGAGGTTAGGAATAATGCCACTCTTGGAGTCCTTATAACTCAATTAAACTTTTTCATGTGTTCAAAGAATATGAGTTTCCCTTGGTGAGATCAAACTTTGAGAAAAACAAAATTATACACACACAATCTAAATACAATTTCTTGTTGTAGGAATGCTGAATCAGGAAATAAAGATACCTTGATTGAATAATGTCTATGGGAAAAAGGTATCTTGAATCTAAACCACCCCCCCTTAAATCCTAATATTGCTTTCTGGACATCAAGACAACTTAACTTGAGTTGTAAGGGTAACATGTAGACATTGAAAAAACATTTGAACAAATGTTTGAGAAACATTTTCTTAACATAAGAACAAGATAATTAAACTACTTTATATACAATTTGAATTAGGCCAAATAAGTATGTAATTTATGGAAATTTCCGTAAAGGATAAAAATCCAACTTAAAATGGTCGAATCTGTAAATTAAATGTGGAATGAACTTAAAAATTTGTAGGTGGAAAGAGGAAAAAATTATCCTTGCACAATAATGTTCTTGGAATATTAATCGTAACTAAGATGCAATTAAAGAAATGATGTGTTGTGGGTTGCCAATGAGTCCTTTTCTTATGGTTGTGTGATTTTCAGTATTCATTCATTGGGAAAAGTGTGGCATCAACATGTCTAAGGTGTTGTCTAGTGTTTATGTGAGTAGATGACTTGTAAGTGTCGTATGCGCCTTTGAGTTTTCTTTACTTGGAGCCATTGTGGTGTTGTGTAGTAAGCAATGTAAGTCAAAAAAATTCTCATGGTATTTTTACTGTTGTTTTTGTGTGTGTAAAATGTGGGCGTTACATCAAGAACCAAAACCAAGAAAGTAACCCCATTTACTTCCCAAAAATTCAATAAATAGAAAAAGGAGGGAGATGATGTGGCTCCATGTAGGATGCCACATCATTTCTTCTCCACTCCACATCACCCAAGTCAAACCCATACTCCAAGGAAAAATAAATGGGTGGTTGAGAGGTATGAAAACCTCTTACACACACCACTCCAACCCATACCCTTTAGGACAAAGAAATAAACACATGTAAGAAAGTGTAATTAAAACTCACCTTTTGCCTTCCAAAACACATAATGGGGTCTATTTTTGACCCCCAACCCATAGGTAGGGTTGGTATAATAAATTAAGAGGTGTGGGACAAGTTTAACTTGTCCCATAAGCCTCCAAAATTGGCCCTTAAGGCCAAATCCGAATTTTCAAGAAGGGGTAGAGTGTACAACACTCAAGATCACATACACTTCACTTACAACACATAAACCAAAGAACCATATAATCTAATAAATGACTTCTTTTTGTCCCATCCATAATTAGTTTAGTAACATGATTAATTTACTAATCTAGACACATAATTTAATTAATAATAAAATGTAAATACATCACCATAAAATCACACATACTAAAATTAAATAAAGGAAAATAAAAGAACAACACACAAACCCCTTGGTCACAATTGAAGGTAATTGCCCCCCATGGGGACCCCCTAAAAACAAATAAAACATAAACAACATAACAAAGGTAGGCATGGTGACCATTGTCAAATCCATCTAGCATTTCGATGTGGATGGTATCCAATCTCCATTTGATTGTTGTGATATAATAGCCGAAAAACAAACAATACCTCCTTCGGCCTCATGGCCACATCAAAACATCTAGGTAAAATATATGCATATAAATCAACAATCATCCATACATAAATTAAATCATCATCTAGGAAAATAATGTTACTATTTTAAAATTCCAACAACATCTCAATTCTATATTTCATCAATACCAATAAGATCACAAGATTAGTTCACTGCTAAATCCTACTCAATATGACGAAAATGTCGAATGCCGAAATAGATATAAATATGTCAACAACACATCATCATCAATATAAAATGTCTCTCTAAGAAATCCACACGATCATACTATGAATCGAAATCCATCAATAATCAAAGTATCTCTATCATCTAATCATCATGCTAAGCCAAAATGATACAATAATATCCATGTATATAACCAACAATAATCGAAATCAAAATGTAATAAGTGTCGAAGGGAAGTGAGAACTACATCCCTCTCCTTAGACTCGATTTCCTCTTGCAAATCACTGAAATAGGTGTGGAAACTAGACTCATAGAATGTAGCATCCTCCCATGTAGCAGCAGTCTCATCATACCTATCCCACTGGACTCAAACCTGGTCAATCTCTCTGCCTCGAAGGCCTTTGGGTCTTGTGCTCTAAAATACGATGGGCTCCACCATCACCCCGCCTTTGATCCTGCACCTTCAATTAGGTCCAATCTAATACATGAGAAGGATCAAAAATGTATTTCCTAAGTACAGAAACATGAAAGACATCATGGATGCAAGACAAGCTAGGTGGAAATGCTAGACGATAGGCCAAGGGACCGATACACTCCAAGATCTCAGAGGGACCCAAAATCTAGGAGCAAGTTTAGAGCCTTTTCGTAACGGATAGGGATGTTAGGAGGCCTAACACGAAGAAACACCTTCGTGCCCACCTCAAAATACAATCTCTATTATGTTGGTCCACATAATTCTTCTTCATGTCTTGCACCTCCTCCAATCTCTTTCGATCATAACAACATGTTGCTCCATATCCTATAGTAAAGCTAGCCGATGAGAAACCCTATCCTCCAACATGTCCCAACTAAGAGGTGTCCTGCACTCTCTACCATACAATACCTAAAAAGAATCCATGCCCATCGAACTAATAAACCGTTATTGTAGGAAAACTCCACTAGATACAAGTAGTCCTCCCACATCGATTGATGGTCCATGACGTACATCCTAAGCATGATCTCAAAGATCTAATTCACCGCTTAGTCTGTCCATCTATCTCGGGTGATAAGTTGTGCTGAAATTGATCTTCATCCCGAGAGCATACTACATCGTAGTCCAGAAGTGAGAAGTATACAAGGGATCATGGTCACAAATGATCTTCCATGGAATCCCATGCAATCTGAAAATCTCATCAAGGTATACTTGTGCCACTACACTAGTTGTGTATGTGGTCTTAACTAGAGAAAAATGAGCCACTTTCATCAATTTATCCACCATGACCATGATGGCATTGTGGTGGTATCTCGACATCGATAACCCAACTATGAAGTCCATGGAAATGGTGTCCCATTTCCACTCCAGTATAGCGTGGGGAAGACAAGGACAATCTGGATGCCGATGCTTAGCCTTCACCTTCGAAACTCTAAACAACTTGACAAAACCGAGCAACATCTCTTTGAAGTCCCCTCTAATGGTACAAATTTCTCAAGGTGGTGTGCATCTTATTCACCCTAGGATGGGTTGAATAAGGTGCATGATGAGCCTCTATCAAAATTTCTGTCTCAAGCCTCCATCTCTAGGAACATATATCTGACCCCTGTGTCTGAGAAGACCATTTGTCTCTAATGAAAATCCATCAAATCTCCCTCAAGGGGTCTCTGAGACTCAATCTCTACTCTGGTTGCAAGGTAGAAGTTGTCATGAGGAAGCTACCTTGCAAAATACTACTCCATAAATCAGACCCACCGAAGTAGCCATATCCATATATGTCTCCGTCTACTTAGGGATTCCCGCAACAACATTCTTCTTCCCTTGACATGCTCTATCTCCATGTTGTACTCACAAAGAAACTCTATCCAATGCTACTGATGAGCGGTGAGATTGGGCTGCATGAAGAGGTGGCGAAGAATCAAGTGATTATTCCCGAGTGTAAACCTCCAGCCAAGAAGGAAGTGTCTCCACCACACCAAGGCATGCACAACTACTGCAAGATCAAGGACATGAGTCAGATAATTGAGCTCATAGTCCTTGAGTTTGTAAGACTCAAAAGCAACTACTACGCCTTCCCGCATCAACACACCTCTAAGTCCTACCAAACAAGCATCTCGTGCTAATGAAGAACTTGCCATGAGGGTCTTGCATAATAAGAACAGTCTTTGCCGTGAGGCATTCCTTTATTTTCTTGAAGTCCTGCTCACATCTATCTGACCATAAAGACTTATTCCCTTTCTGCTAAAGGGAAGTGATGGTGTGCGCAACCCAAGAAAATTATTGTACAAATCTCTTGTAGTATCCTGCTAAACCCATGAAACTGTGTACCTCATTCACACTACAGGGTGCTAGCCAATCCATAATAGCTCAAATCTTGGAAGGATCGACTATTATACCTTCCCGAAATGATTTTACCCAAATATTGCACCTCTTCTTGAAAGAACACACTTCTCTAGGTTCCCATAAAGTTGTTGCTCAAGAAGATTATCAAGAACCCGGAAAAGGTTCCCTCGTGCTCCTCATGCATCCATGATTATATTAGAATGTCGTCAAGGAAAATGAGCATGAAGTAATCCAAAAATTTCCTAAACACCCCATTCATCAAGCTCATGAACACTGCGGTGGCATTCGTTAGACCAAAATGCACTACTGTGAATGCGTAGTGGCCATATCTTGTACGAAAGGTTGTCTTATGAATGTCTACCTCCATGATCCTTAGTTGATGGTACCCTAACTTAAGATCTATCTTGGAGAATATTGTGGCCCCCTTCATCTGATCAAATAAATCATTAATGCATGGAAGAGGGTAACAATTCTTGATCGTTACTTTGTTCAGCTGGCGATAATCAATACATGAACATAGAGATCCATCCTCCTTCTTTAAAAAAATCACCGGTGCACCCAAGGGGATACACTAGGAAAGATTAGGCCTTTCTCCAGAAGGCCCTCAAGCTGCAACTTGAGCTCATAGAGCTTAGGGCTAGTCATTCGTTAAGGTGCTCATGAGATAGAATCTGCACCTGGAACCAAATATATGTGAAAATATATCTCACGTGGGGGAGGTAACCCCGGAATCTCCCCTGGAAATACATCTAAAAACTCTCTCAAGATGTGATGATCATCAAGAGATGGACCACTAGACTCATCCTTAGATCTGTCACTAACTGTGACAACATACATCTGGGAACCTCATCATACACACCACTTAGGCTACATAGCGGAAATAGTGCAGATGGAAAAGGGCCTCCTAACTCCTTATCACTAAATCAACTCCCAGATCATTTGTACATGATATAGTATTATGGTAATAGGCCACTCTAGATCTGTGTGCAGAAAACTAGTCCATGCCCAAGATGACTCCATATGAACCCAATGAAAGGATACGAAGATCCGAGGTAGTGGTGAAGGGTCCTAAATCCACTGCACACTCTTTACCTAAGGCGTCTATAGATATTTTAGCTCTAGAAGCCATCTCTACGTCCTAACTAAGACCTTACCTTATTGCCACCAGCATGCAACACTTTACTAAAAATGGTGCGATAAATGAATCGAGACAAAACTGAATCAAACAATATAGAGGTAGGAATACCACCTATGCTACCTGTAGTCTCTATCGAAATACTTTGGTGCTCATCTTGGAGGTACTCAACCACCGTGTAGATCCGATGGCTACGTCCCATGTTGACAACCATAGGCTCTGAAATTTGCACCTTACCCTTGTTATTAGGGTTATGTGGGCACTCTCTCCAATGATGTCCAACAACACCATAACCATAACAATTTCGTAGTACTCTCCAATGAGATGCAGCTCCAACCGGTACTATAGAAGTCGTGCCATTGATCCTTATGATCCGGTTATGGATCGTTGAGGTCTTTGCCGATGAGATCTAGCCGACTAAGCTCACGGTACACCATGTGTCCTAATGGGACCCTTGGGAGGAGGCCCCATACTCCGTCCCCTCTGAGCGTTGAATCTTTGAGTACGTCTGAATGGTGGATGAGTCTACTATTGCTATTACTGCTACTGAGGTGGCTACTGTGGTGGCTTGAATGATGACTGTGCAGAACCATGTCTACCATACGGAGGAGGAGCAGACCCCTTGACCTACTATCCTACATCTTCTAGATGTAGCTCCGCACTCTATCACCGGCCCGCCTGGGTCTTCCTCCGTGTCTCCTCTACAATGTAGGCCTTCTCCACGGCCTCTGCTAAGGTCTACGGGAAATGGATGCACACCACACCTTCCAAATCTAAATTCAGGTCCCTGATGAACCTATGAATCTAGACCTACTGCTCTACATATAGTCGACATACTGAAGTAGGTAAATGAATCGACTCTTATA
Organism: Taxus wallichiana var. yunnanensis; assembly: GCA_018340775.1. Classification (NCBI taxonomy): domain Eukaryota; kingdom Viridiplantae; phylum Streptophyta; class Pinopsida; order Cupressales; family Taxaceae; genus Taxus; species Taxus wallichiana. Next base: position 534,679,153 of record CM031236.1, read on the forward strand.
CTCATCTATAGTCATGGATGCCTAACAAAGGTCATGGAACTCATCTATCATCTACCGAATGAACCTCTCGGGATAAGTACCTACTCCGAACCACTCCTTAAAGATTTCCCTGTAACTATCTATGAGTCAAAGTGGAGCTTCGCTCCTCGTTCCTCCACCAAACACCTTCTCCATTCTCTCAGAAGATGGATTACAACATGAGCTTTCATGTTACTAGTACATGGGTTGAACTTGAAGCACCCGCTCAAGCTCACTAACTAGACCTCAACTCGAAAACCACCCGTATCTCCGAATAGTGAGACAACCATAGCTTCAGTGGATCTCCCCTAATATGGTCTCAGCTGATGAATCATGACCCCTAGGTCTCTCTGCGTGCTCCTCCCTCTACCTAGGGCTCGAGATCCGTCCCCGTGCCCCGAAATCCTATTTTCATGTCCCTTCACGTGAATCTACCTAGCAAAATCCACATAGGATTTTTCTACCCTATGCTCCTCGTTGTGTTGAGGAGATGCATGAGCCTCAATTGATGGCTCCCTATCTTTTTGGTAGGTCATCCTCTTAAGGGCCCTCCACATATAACGACATTGATGTCCCAAGTGTCTATAAAATATGAGGTAGAAAGCTCACATCGCCTGATATGGAGGTGGAAAGTCTAGATCTACGTGCAAGAACCCCTCATCTAGTCCGCACCTCCTACATAGACCAAGGCAAGAGTTAGTTCATCATTCTAGGTTTTGTTCCAGTTTTCTAAGTTTGTTATATTATACAATTACCATACAATGTTGTTTTCTAGGTTTTAAAAAAATTGCGCTAGGTTAAATGTTCATGTCTCGTGTTTTCAAGTGTGCCCAAGGGTCCAAGATTTGAACCCATAGCTCTGATACCAAGTGTAACGCCAAAATTTTCCCCGCACGAAACCCAAGAACAACCTAGGTCAAACTAGAAAAATTATGGAATAATTTTTTTGAAAAACATGCTCGCAAAAAGTTTTGAATTAACAATTGTCACATTCATGTTTCTAAGTTACTTTAAATTAATAATATAAATTTCCTTATTTAATCCCCATTATAATAAAAATAATAATGCCCTCAATACCTATGAATAAACCAGGTTAGTCTAAGGCTTGGTTTAGTTTCCCTAAATTTTATTTTGATAAAATTTAATTTACACCATAGCCAAACTTGTACAAATTAATCCCATGGGTAAATGGGTCTATTTAATTAAATACAATTTTTTTAATCCCACAAGGTGACTAGGTTTAAAACAATTAACAAGTCCTCAATTTAGCACAAATGTTAGATAAATAATTCCACCCCCTACATAACTCAAATGGCCCCCTAAAGTCAACCCATGCATTTAAAATTTACAATTCGAATTTTACTCGACCACTCCCCACCTACTTTTTGTAGGTATGAATCCAATCCATTGGATGTATTCATTTGGGGTCACAAGATAAAAGGATTTCACTAACCCTAAGTTTTCTTATGAAAGGCTTCTTTCTCTTTTCTTTTGACTCATTATTTCTCTTTTTTTTACAGATTGGTGGAGGAGAAAGAGGAAGACATTAGAGGCCATCTCAAGATTTTGGAGAGACATACACACCTCATTTATTTTCTTATTTTTTTACACCCTCATTTAGGGTTTCAATGTATTCATTTGTTTTATTTGTCTCAATATTTTAAGATTTTCCCAAATGGGCATATGGGTTTTGCCCCATTTTAGTGATATGATCAAATTTGGTAAATGTTTTCATTTCGGCATGAACATCTATACACACACATTTATTAAAACCCGAAATCACCATTAATATAGTGATTATAAAATATATTTGTGTATATATGTCTTTATATATATAAAACCGAACTAAAAGAATGTAATACCCACTGTGGTTTGAGAAATGCATAGTCTCGCATAAAGTATGAAAATGCGCAAAGATCAAAATAACTATGGGGAAGGGCTTGTTGGGTTATGTTTTGTAATATTTGGCCCGAGGTTGGGGAGGGTCGCTGACCCCACCCCCATCCCATTGATAATGGGGCGGGGTGGGGTCAGCAACCCTTCCCCAACCCTATCCCCCAACAAAATAATATTAGAACATGCCACAACCCTTGCATTAAAACAATGACCTCTATTTGCTACACCGAATTTAAAATTAAACACTTTCTTTGTTTTTAAAATATGACTATATATATATATATATATATATATATATATATATATATATATATATATATATATATATATATATAACTAAAGGTATATAGGTATACTAATCATGTTTCTATTATTATAATTAACAAAATAGCAATATATTTTAATATCACTACTATTACTAAGAAGTAAAAATACTTATATCATTTGCTAACTTAATATTGTACTTAAATTTTCTTTTATAAATTGCAAGGATATCACCAAGGGTTAGTTTAGAACTTTATTTCATTAATCATTCACATTTTTCTTGTTATTTGATTTTAAATAAGTAAATTTTAACTTAGTAATACATTTACAAGGTCAAAAGATCTAAGGTCTACTTGCAACTATGTAATTCCTTTACACAATTAGTTTTAGGAGTTAATCTATTTTATTGATCAAGTAATTGACAACTAAAATTTAATTTCTTTCCATCTATACATATAAATTTTGACTCTCCTACAAACAATACAAGGAAATGAACAATTATAACTTATTTCACTACTATATAAGTTTCATGTAATACAATTAGAGGAACGCTTTATTTGATTTTACGAACTACAAATTTACAACAATTATAACAACCAATTATTACAATATTTCCAATAATTTTTAAAATAATAACCATTAACTTTCCAATAATATCTACACACTTATATGAGATAATAAGTTGACTAAAATATGAACAAGTTGTTTCTTTCCTTTCTAATCACTTTTCCATTATAACAAGACTAGCTTTACTAAAATGTCTTTCTTTCCCTTTTCAACATACAATACAATCTTAATAACTAATAATCAATACAACTTTTCTTTCAAAAGAACAATACAATAATCTTCCACTTGAAGTGGGAATTTTTACAAGAAGGAAACTATAATGAAATACATTTTGTCTTCTATTATTGCTCCAAGAATCAAATCTCCAACCAAGCTCCATCTTCTCTTCACTTGATCACAACAAAAAAAAATGGAGGAGAGGCAACACTTTACACCCAACCAAAACTCCAATGAGAAGAAGAAACAATTCCTCTCATTGGCCCCCGATCCCCAACCACAAGGCAATAAGGGATGGATAAAACACATGGAAACTATACAATGCTTCCACATTTACTTTCATGAAATAAACACAAAAGAAAGATAACCACACAAAAACACTTATTTTTAAGCACAACTTCCCAAAACAATGGCTCTAAAATAAGCCAAGTAGAGATAGGAACATGGGGGTGCCCTTGTGCCTCCCAAGGGTTTGGATTCCCACCTCTAAAATCCTCCACAACACAATCAATCCCAAAATATTTTATTCCTCCTTACAACAATAAATCTATGTCTCTTATGCCTCCCCACTACAAGAAAATGGGTCCTATATCCACATTTTTTCACAAATTTATTGTGAATATCTTATCTAGAATTGTGAATCCAAATTTGTGGACTCCACCCACACTTATTTTGTGGAAACATTAATTGTGAACAAAAATTGTGAAAAAATCACATAAAAATAATTGTGAGAATTCCACACTTTAATAATTGTGGCAATTTTTATTGTCGCATTTTACACAATTAAATTTATTGTGACAATTTTTCACGATTTTTAAAAATGAGGTGGATCCACAATTTTAAAATTGTGACATCTACTATAACAATAATTTTGTAAGTAGAAACATTTTTAAATTGTAAATATTTACACAAAATTATAATGTTTTAAAGACAAATTTTATATATTATTTTTATAAAAATCAAATTTTGTACAATATTAATATTATATTCTATTAAAAATAATACAATTTTAAGAATACATATTAAAATGTATAAAATTTTAATTATTATAATAAATTTAAAAACCATTAAATTTATGTCCAATCAAATATAATAATTGTTATATTTATAATATTTATTTATATTATGTTTTAGATTTTTTTAAAATTATATAGTTAAATTACAATATTTTAAATATTGATATGCGATAGACCAAAAATAGTCTTTAAATTAAAAAAATTATAAAACCTTTTACACTAGAAAACCAGCTATTAATTTATATTTTATGAAAATATTTCATAACTAAACTTTCAAATGATAATAAATTATTTTAAAAATAATAATTATAGTTTTAGCTATCTTTATAAAAAGATGCGTGTAGTCATAAAAATTATTTTATTTACTGGAGTTTTAAAAAATTAAATATAAATATTTTTAAGAAGATTTTGTTTAAAACATACATGCATGTACTTGGAAAATAGAAGATTTCAAAACTGTCAATTAAATTTTTCTATTTAACATAATTGATAAACAATAAGTTTTTGTTCGAATTGGCATTGTATAATACAAATTGCTGAGTGATTTTGTTTGTATTGTTGTATTTTAGTAGCTGAACATTTGTGGGTATGAATGCTGGTTACAAAGTTGCATTTTGGTGGTTTTTGTTCTCGGTCAATGTCTATTTTCTTCATTTTCTCTAAATTCTCTACTTTATAAAGAAAATATAATAAGTTGTAAGTTGTCAAATAAAAATTAAAAACTTAGATGAGAATAAGTTATGAAAAAGGATTATATCCAAAGAAAAAGAACCAATAAAAACTGTCCTTAATACAACATCCTTTCTGCAATCTTCATTCAATTTTTTTTGCAAGTACCATTAATTAACCTAGACATTGTTCTTCTACAATTACAATACTACTTTGTTTTATTTAGTAGAGCTCTGTAAGGTACTCGATCAAACAAACCTTCATATAATATATCTTCCATCATGAAACCACTACTTAATCCCACAACCAAGACCAAAAATCCTATCTTTAATCCCGTAAACTCTTTACTTCAGATTCCCTTCATACTGTAATAGATGACAACACTCTGAATCCTCATAGGTCATTTGCATGTAGAATCACAAAACCTGCAACACAAAGCCCTTGAAATCTGAAGATCAAAACTGGAGAATAAAATTAAAATGAAAATAAAAATAAGAACATTCAATTTTATTATTGTAGAAAATATACTGTGAGAAATCTCAAAGTTTTAATGCTGCCAGACGGTGATATCTCCATCACAGCAATCTTTATAATAGATGTATATCGCCCTCCCACATATCACCAGCATGTATAAATCACCGGCGTGGATGCGATTCACACAGATCATTATCTAATTCACACAGATCACTTGATTTAATTTCCGTAGATCATGGGTCACCATGCATCGAATCAGATCCACGCAAATCACGGGATCTAATTTACCCAGATCACTTGTCACCATGCATTGAATCGTATTTTTGAGAATCTCCCACTTATTATGTGGCGGGGACCCGGGTCATGCATGCCTTCTATCTTTAAAATGTGAACACAAAAAAAAAGCGAAGGGATTCCAAGAGCACTTTTAAATTTATACTAAAATAACTAGCGACAAAATTTATTGTAATATTTATGCCTAATTCATATTGTATCGTATTTTTGTTGTAGAATATGTTAAAGAAATACAAAAATTTATGTAATGAAACACAATTTTCAAGAGAATATGTTTGGGAAAATGTTAATGCTGATTACCATCTTGTGGTGTCAAATAAATTATAAATTATATCCTATAATTATCATGAGCTATTATTATGTTATCTTAGCACATAGTCATCTTATTGATTTTATATGTTTGTAATATAATTTCAATATGATGTTGGGCTCATAAACATAATCTAAAAAAAAATGTTATGTAATCCATCACGTGGCCAATATAATATACAAATTTTGATCAATAATGTTTTCATAATAATAATTTTTTTAATGAAAATAAAATGAATTTCAAATTTAAAATATGATATTTATTATTAATAAATCATGCACATTACAATGCTACATTGTCATTCTAAATTTTTTATCTATATAATTTTTTTATATAACTGATACACATAGTTCTTAAATTTATTTTCATAAAGATACAAGCAAATGTTTATATATGAGATTTTATTTTATATTTTCGATATGTTTTTGCATTAAAGGTTTTATATTCCTTAATAAATAAATCATCTAGACTTTAAAGTAGTTTATATATAACTTTTATATGGATGTTTGTCACTTTCATTAGTAAACTTTGGCATCTATTTTATATGTTTGGATAAATGAAGGAACCTCTGTAATGGTAAAAATGGGGATGGTATTGGGCTTCTAAATTCCTTGGTATGTTCCTATTGATCTATATAAATAACTATCATTCCTATCAATATGTGCACATGACCACTTGTTAAAAGTATTAGGGGAAAATTATATTATCTCTAAATACGAATATCAAATTTAAAGTATCCACAATAATTATTTTAAACTAGCATTAGTGTGAATTTTCCACAATTTTCATGGTATAGTCTTGGATTATGATGGAACAATATCATATACTATTTGTTACCTATATATACAGTTTACAAACAAATAATTTCCTATGGTTGTATGATTTATTATTTAATTTGTCATTATCCACTCATAATTTTAATTATTTGGGAAATGTAGATTTGTTAGGAGTCATATTTATTATCTTATATTATCAATAAGTAGAACAAGGTAATTTACAAATTATTGATAATGTATATATATTTTACATTTTGTAGAAAATACACAATTTATATTTTAGTGTTGTATAATTTATTAGAGCGTGATCCATTATATAGTCTAGATTATAAATTGATAAAAATTCAAGTTATATATATATATATATATATATATATAATGTGGACTATCAATAATTTAGTTTCAAAAATATAATTGTTTTAATATGAGGGAAAATGTGATATTTCCACATTTAAAATTTAATAATGTAGATATTTAACAAGTATAAATGTACTTTTATGAAATTGTGAGATATTTACAATATATTTTACACAAACTATCCATGTTTATATATAGTTCAATTTTTTCTTTTAGGAAACAATTAATTTAGTTTATTATGATGGTGTTGATTGTTTATAGGAATGCTTGATTATCCACAATTCTTAATTGTCTTTAAATGTAAATTATTCATTAATAATTTATTGTTAATTATATGATTAACCACAACATAATTTCAAAAGGATGGGTTATATGTATTATTCACCACTCAACTAGTTTTACATTTGTTTTTGTTAGGTATATTAAATATTAGAAATGTAGATTATTCACATATATCAAATTAATATTATATTATTAAAATTTTGATTAATGTGGTGTATCTACAACGCACACATACATACATACAATTTTTCGGATAATTGTAACTGATGTGAAATATTTTATAATTTTTATTTCAATCTTAAAATCAGGGTCAAAATTTGAAATTATAATACACTAAAGAGTACATTATCAACAATTTAGTGTATATATAATATTTTTTAAACATTAGAAATCATAACTGTGAGATTTATATTTTTGATGTGTAGGTTGTTCATAATTCTATTTTTAAAGATCCATTTTATCAAAATATGAGATGAAAATGTGAATTTTCCACGATGAAATCTCAAAAATGTGGATATTTAACAAATTTAAATGGCACTTTTATTAAATTGTGAAAGATTTACATTATGTTTTATAGAAGTTATCCATTTAATGTTGATAATTCACAATTTTCCTACAAAACGATATAATTGTGGATAACAATGTAGATAAATTAGCCTAGTTCTAGTAGTGCGGCCCTCATGTCTCTTTTTCCTCCCTCTCTTTTATGGCTCCTACAATACACAAAATAACAAAATAGAACAAGGTGGGGCATCCAAAACCCACTCCCTCCTAAACACACAAAGAAGCTCTTATGCCTCCCAAATTTTTTCATCCCCATTTCCAAATATCAACACAACCTAAGGTCAATTTACTACCCAACACTTCAAACAAGAACACACATCCATACAACACATAACATACAAGAAAAAGAAGAAAACAAGAGTGCAAGATCCTACCTTGCCATGGTAAAGCTCCACTTTTCAAGAAAGTCCAAAAATATTTCAAACTCAAGAAAATCCAAGCTCCCTTCTACTCCAAAAAGAAATAACTCCCCAAAAACCAATAACCAAAACCAAGCAAGTAACCCCATTTACTTCCCAAAAATTTCAATAAATAGAAAAGAGGAGGAGGAGATGATGTGGCTCCATGTAGGATGCCACATCATTTCTTCTCCACTCCACATCACCCAAGTCAAACCCATACTCCAAGGAAAAATAAATGAGTGGTTGAGAGGTATGACAAGCCTATTACACACATCACTCCAACCCATACCCTTTAAGACATATAAATGAACACATGTAAGAAAGTCAAATTAAAACTCACCTTTTTCTTTCCAAAACATAAAAAGGGGTCTATTTTGACCCCCAACACATAGGTAGGGTTGGTATAATAAATTAAGAGGTGTGGGACAAGTTTAACTTGTCCCAAAAGCCTCTAAAATTGGCCCTTAAGGCCAAATCCGAATTTCCAAGAAGGGGTAGAGTGTACAACACTCAAGATCACATACACTTCACTTACAACACATAAACCAAAGAACCATCTAATCTAATAAATGACTTATTTTTGTCCCATCCATAATTAGTTTAGTAACATGATTAATTTACTAATCTAGACACATAATTTAATTAATGATAAAAGGGAAATACATCACCATAAAATCACATATACTAAAATTAAATAAAGGAAAATAAAAGAACAACACACAAACCCCTTGGTCACAATTGGAGGTAATTCCCCCCATGGGGACCCCTAACAACAAATAAAACACACACAACATAACACAAGTTTCCATGGTGACCATTGTCGAATCCATCCAACATTCTGATGTGGTTGGTCTCCAATCCCCCTTTGATTGTTGTGATATAATTGCCTACAAAACACACAATACCTCATTCGGCCTTGTGGTTGCATCAAAACATCCAAGGTAAAATATATGCATATAAATCAACAATCATCCATACATAAATTAAATCATCATCTAGGAAAATAATGTTACTATTTTAAAATTTCAACAACATCTCAATTCTATATTTCATCAATACCAATAAGATCACAAGATTAGTTCACTACTAAATCCTACTCAATATGACAAAAATGTCGAATGTCGAAATAGATATAAATATGTCAACAGTTCACATCATCATCAATGTAAAATTTCTCTGTAAGAAATCCACATGATCATACTATGAATGGAAATACATTGATAATCAAAGTATCTCTATTATCTAATCACAATGCTAAGCCAAAACGATACAATAATATTCATGTATATAGCCAACAGTAATCAAAATCAAAATGTAATAAGTGTCGAAGGGAAGTGGGCACTACATCCTCCATCCTCTACATGTAATCTTTGACCAATCTAAAACATGAGAGACATCGGTACATATCTACGTAGTACAAAAAGGATAAATACATCGTGGGCCCGTGCAAGGCGTGGTGGTAAATGTAGGTGATAGAAAACAGATGTTGATCTCGAAAATAAAAAAAGGCCCTACAAACCGAGGTGATAGATTAGAACCCTTTCCATACAGATTAGGATCTTATGTGGATGAACTCTCAAGAAGAATTTTTCACCCATTGAGAAGTGACGATCAGTCCTCTTGGGGTCTGCATACACCTTCCGGCGTGCTATAGCCTTCTCAAGATACTACCTAATGAGAACAACCCACCGCTCTAAGTCTTGTAGGTAATTTGGTCCTAGAATAATCCTATCATCTAGCCTATCCCAACTCAAAGGTGTCCTGCAAGGTTGACCATATAAATCCTGGTAGGGATCCATACTAATGGAACTATGATAGTTGTTGTTGTATGTGAACTCAACTAAATGTAAGTAATCTTCCCACTTCTTCGCTGGTCCATCACATACATCCTCAACATGTCCTCCAATACCTGATTAACCCTCTCTTTCTGTCCATATGTCTGGATGATATGTTGAGCTGAAATTAATCTGTGTAATTACAAGGGAAGTCTACACACCCTTTTATTTTAATTATTTCTCCTATTTATTTAATTTTCTCCACACACCCTTCTTTATTTTATTTCCCATTCCCATCAAATTCCCATGACTTAAAATTTGTGTATGGTTTTTTGTGAACCCTAGAATCAATGTAATCTTGGCCCTTGATTGAAAATGTGCCCTAAAGTTTCCCTAATCCATCCTTATATTTTCTTTCCTTCCATTTCTCTTCCATTTGGTTTCATTTTGTTTCTTGCATGTGCAGGTTGAGGAGGAGCTATGGAAGTCAAGGATTCATGGTTGCTCAAGTTATTTAGTTTTATTATTATTTTTGTATTCTTCTTAACCAGATATACTCTCTAGTTGGGTATATTTTATACTTGATATTTTTGTTGAAGGAAATCTACTGAATAATATATATATATATATATATATATATATATATATATATATATATATATAAATTTTATAAAATGTAAAACCCAATTTACAAACCCAAATTGTGGAAAACACGCAGCAGAGTTTGGTATTAGAAGGGCGATGTGTGCATTGTCCTCGTGGTTTGAGGTCACATGGCGTTTGTTTGGAGAAGGGAGTGATGGGTTTGGTAGATGGGAGAGATGATTGAGGTGTAGGGGGTGTGGGGATGGGGAGTGGGCGGTGGATGGAGGGAGGGTGCGTGGAGTTGGACATTGGGTACGCAAGTTTGGGGAGGATCGACCCTCCGCCATTTTTGTTTGAAACATTCAAAACATTTCACCAAAAGTTTTTAATATAACTTTTTTGTTTTATTTATTTTTATTGATATATTATATATATATAATATTAATATATTAATTTATATATATATATATATATATATATATATATATATATATATATATATATATATATATATTTTAGAATATTACATTAAAATATATAATTATATTAATATATCATGTTACATATACTATGTTTGATATTATTATAGTTATATTATATAATATAACTATATTAAACATATTTTAATATATTTATATTATAAACTATGTTAAAAATTATTACAAGTTGTAAAATGATAGATTATATTTTGTTATCTTTGTGAAGTATGAAACTTAATAATTTTCAATATATCTATGTTAAAATAATTTACTTATTTTTGTGATAAAAAGGAATGTAGCAAAGTATTTCAAATAAGAAGAGAGAGTTTTGAATATGCTTAAAAATTAGTAAGGAAGAAAACATATTCACATTTGATTTCCTAATAAAATCAATTTGTTAAGTTTCACATGGAAAGGAAGCAAAACTAATTTCATTCCATTCTATAATGTTACCAAAATTTACAAGAAAGAGATATATTACAAGAATGATAATATTTCCATTCAATATTAATCCTCAAGATCCATGTCAACAATACTAAAAATATACTTCAGATTTCTACAAGAGGGAGATCCACAAAGAAATATGACATTTTCTTTATTCCTCTTAACATCACATTTTTCCTTTTTTTTGTATAAAAATATATTTCCAATAAACAAACATTATTTTCAAAATAAAGTTCCAACAATCCATATTAAAGAAATCAAATATCATACAAGATTTATTTTTCAAGATCTTAAGCTCACAAATAAAACATAGCTACAAAATACTTAAAACAATCAAAGAATCACATTAAAAGGCTTCTTTACAAGATTGAAAGAGGATGCAAAAACTAATGCAACACTAGTTTACAAGCAATCCCAAATCACAAAATGGGAACTTTACAAGACAAAGAAACCTCCCACATAGCCATATCCATAAGGTTACAATGAGAGTAGTGTTCACAAAAATTGGAGAAAATAATGAGAAACCATGATGACAAGAAACTCCAACCATCTTCCAAACTTGAGCTCCAACTTTGAGTGCTTTTCAAAGAAACCAACACATAGAGAAAGACTTATTTTACCACCCAACCTATAGGCATAATTACATTCATTTCCAAAGTTTGGAAGACATTCTAGCCTCCCCCAAGCCCATGGGAGAGAGATCTAGCTTCCAAAAATGTGCACAAGATTTAGGGAGACATAAACAACAAACATATCACATATAAGACAATCCATACACTAAAGAAAACACAACATTTACCAAACAAAAGAAAGGAGGAGAAAACCATATTCATCCTCAAACAATGGGGAAGAGTAGATGAGACATCCAAAATGCCAAAGAGTGTGGTCTAACCATAGGATGCACACTTACAAGATTCTTCACAAAACCTCCTTATTCCTCCAAGACAATAATCCCTCCTTATTTCTCTACCCATTCACCTAAAATCCTCCTTAGGAGGATTTTCAAACCCATTGGGTTTCCTCTCCAAGGATGGTGAAGGGGGTTCAAACTATATGAATCACCTTCCCCACCTCAAACCATATGAGGGGAATAAAAAGAACCAACATGGCTTTCCCATCAAGCCATGAGGTTTAAGAGGGAAAATCCCTCCCTCTTCCCCCATAAAACTCCAAAATCCATCAAGCTATATGATGGATGGAGAAAATAACAAAACCATACCCAAACAACATACAATGGAAGAAATAAAACACAATTTTCAACCTTAAGAAAATATAAGATCTATCATGCAAAATAACATAGAGTGAGATCAAAGAGCCTACCTCCACAAGCTCTCTAAAATCTAAGCTTTTCCCAATTCCTTGTCCAAGAAAACTCTAGCTCCCAAAAAGTCTCCAAGCACCAAGAAAAAACAAAAAAAAGTTCTCTTTCTCCCCCATGAGGGAGTATTTGAAGAAAAGAAAAATAATTTCTCACCAATGAGGGGGTGACATGTGTCACCCCTCTCTTCCCTCCAAGTCAAAGATTCCCAAAACAAAAAGAAGAAAAGATAAACTCACATTTAAAAACCCTTCTCCCAAATTTCCCCAAATTAAAATGAGACAAGTTTGTGCAACCTTTTACAACACACATATTCCAAGCCATCTTACATGGATGGTGACAAAAGAAAGGCTAAATGGGAGGGAAAATCATTTTATGCCTTGAAATTAAGCCCTTGCCTAATATTTAGGGTCCAAGGGCTTATTTTCATGCTAAGTGAACCCCCAAAACTAAAAGGGGTCACTTAAAATGCCATAAATAACCTAATTTCGGGTTTGAAACATTTAGGCACAAGTTTAGAGGATTTGGGGCCTACTTAAGGGTGCACATGTGATCCCAATCCTCTCAATTAACACACACTTACACAAATACAAAACTTAATGCAAGTGGGGACCATTAAGTCCCTAAACCTAGTTTACTTAATAAAATAAAACAACCTAAACATAATTAATTTTACATGACATACAACATTACAAATAAGGGTCACGCATGGTGCTCAAACAATGAAATGAAACAATAAAACCTCATATAGCTAACATGGTTAGGACTTAACGTCGTGGGCCGCTTATGCATAAATTGCGTATACGAAATCTATGTTCTCTTGTGTCCTGTCACCTGCACACTCAATGCACACATTAAACACATATGTCCAATACAAGTGTAACTCAAACTACTAAATAAATGATCAAGTCCAAACATGAATTCTATGCCATCACAACATCAACATGGAATCGTAAATGAGAAACATGCACAATTTCACACAATTCACCATGAGTTAGCCATAGAAATAAATATAAATGACATACATCCATGCTATCATGTGTTCTCATCAATAATTGAATAATCCATATCATCAAGACATGCGACTAAACTATGTATCCATCATATATCAATTAGGCCCAAATAACATAGCAATATGTTAGTATCCACAACATCTAATGAAATGTGTCAACATACTAATCAAATATAAATTGGTGCTACACACCCAAATCACCATACATGTCCATGAAGATCAAATAACATAACATAATGTCCAAAATATATCAAATCCTTGTCAAATCATATCTATGAATAAAAAAATCAACAGATAACTAAGGCTATAAATTGTGGGCACTACACTTTCCATATGTGATATGTTTGTAAGTGTATGAAAAGATCATTCTCAAAGATGATTATGGTCTAAGAAACATTTTGTGTTTTATCCCTTAATAATGTGAAATGTGTATATATATGAGGCAATTTTAGAGGTCAACGTATAAGCCAATTAAAAATGGTCATTTGTTTTCATTTTTAAAAATACCTATTATAAAAGGACACTCTATTAGTTTATTAATTGATCAAATCACAAGTTTTCATCAAAATTGAAATTTAACAAAACATATATTCTAACAAAGTTTACATTATCATTTTATTTGCATGGATATATATGTCAAAGACATGTGTCCGTGTTTTAAAAATAAATAATAGTGAAACATAATTAAATAAATACGTTATTAAATTAATAGAAATATCATTCAAGTTATATAGAAGAATTATAATCATTTATGAGAGTGAAATGAATTTTTTTATTCTACATCAATCAAACTCTCCATATCTATGTGTATGGGATTAGGCACCTTGATCTATGGTTTCTTATGTATAAAGGAGAAATATTGTTATGGATATTCCTTTGTCTTAGTGCTCACATGGCTAATTATGTGGGTTTATATTATTATCCTACAAAAGGGCGGAGAATTTAGTCTTAACTAGAACAATTTATTACTAGATTACAATAACCAATCAAAATATGTTATTTATAATTTAATGATTTTCTACTAAAGATTAAATTGCTTTTTTATGTTTTTAAAGATTTATTTCATGAATTCTATAGGCTAGATTTTTATTTCTCATAGAGCACAATTAATTTTCAATAATTAAAATCTTTTTTATTTTACCTAAAAATTAGAAAATTGCAAGTATCTAAATATAAAAATATGAACCTTATAAATAAAATGCCAAAACAAAGTTTACTTTTTAAAAAGTGAAAAAAAATCACAAACTTTTTGCTTTTTATTTTTTTCATTTTTTGCTTTATTGTTCTATCTTTTTGTATAGTGTATTTTTTATATTTTATATTGAAAGCCGAGCAAGAAGAAGAAACATGACCAAAAGGGAAGTTAAAAACTTAACAAGAGAGACCAAGTCCACAACAAACAAACCAAGGAGAGGAAAAACCTCTCCAAGATCCAAAAACAATCTGTAGATAGTCAAGTAGTTTTGTTTAGATTTTATGGATTGCACAAGTGTCATCCATCATCAAAATCAGCTCCACCCCAAATTTCTCCTTGATGTACTCTCTGTAATTTACTCCCTCCCAAATGTAAGGACCTTTCGGGAATATGCGTCGATTTGGGGTTTAGACATTCGAATCTTCTCTTTATCCTCCTTTTTAATCTCAAGGACAACCTCCAATTCACCCACTTGGGTATCCATTACACCCCGATTGGATTTTTTAGGAATGGTGCCCTTAGATCTACTCAAGTGTTTATTGAAATTTTCTTTTCCTTTCATAATACTCTTATCTCGTTCCTCAAACTAGTCCATAATATTGAGAAAATTCTCCATCGGATTTGAGGGTATTAACTATGGTATTTCTATGGAGGCCTCTGAATCATCCTCAAGGTCTTCCTCCTTCCTTGTTCCTACGGATGACTCACTATCCGCCTTCTTGTTGTCTCGAATCATTGGTGTGTGAAGGAAGGTCAACGGAGGTAGAAGATTGACCCATAGGAGAAACCGGGGTGTATGTTCTAAATGCAATGCCATAGCAGACCCATACGCCACTTGAGAAATCCCATCAAACCGTAGCAACCCAACACCATCATCATAGAAAGGAGGAAGTGGACACAAAGCTATACACAAAAGCCCAATTGTGAGCAAAGGGCTCCATCCTCCAATCCAAAGTTTGGCCTTTACAAGAAATAGAATCGTGGTCTACAGACCTACACTTAACACAAAACATAGGAGAAACTTCATATTGGATCTCTTGATCAACAACCCTATGGCTCGAACAGAGTCGGATGGAAGCATGTAGTTTTTACCAAGGGGACATTAACGCACATTCTCGCAGAGACCATCCTTGTTCGGTGAGATTCATTGGATTGAAGATCAACAGATCTCCAATGGCTTTAGCTATTCCCCTCATCACTTCAACCTCCCAAAACTCAAAAGCCAAATCAGGGAGTTTCACCCAAACCGGGAAAGCATTGGGTTCAAATTTTTTCATATTTAACCCAGGTTTCCATTTGGCGGTGTATCATAGTCTTCCTATAGAGCCAAGGTCCCCATTGATAGCTATGAGATATTCATCCTCCTTGTTGAACTGAAACATGAAATAATGGTTTGATATGGCCATCACAGAGATACCTCATTTTGAAGCCCATTTTATTCTAGCCCGTGCCCTAACATTTTCAACATTAGGTCTAATACTAGAAAACCTTCCAAAAAGAGATAGCTCATATCTATTGCTTGCTATTTTAATTAGATCCTTTGGCACAAATACGGTCGGCTCATCCTGTTGCCATAATGGGTTCGGATGAGGAAGGGGGCCAGAAACATACCTCCCGGATGTCCGCTCAACCCAAGACTTTTGTTTATCTTTAGTTGGAGAGATCGACCTTGCACTGAAACCTCAATTCGAGAGAACTATTAGAAATTTGAAATTATTTTTCCCTCTTATCCTACATCTACCTCTCATTCCCGTCCATTTTTTCAATCATCCTCCCCTGATCCTCTATTTTATGATAATATAATGATTTGTTATAATTTTGTAAATATATTATATAAAACATTTTTATAAAAGTTGACTAAATAAGTGTAAAAATTTAATTTGTAAATACTAAAAATCCATATGCTCTTTTTAATTTATGTCATTTATACAATACATAGAATTCTTATTAGTTTTGTATTGATCCTATAATATTTTTAATTTTTTAAAAGGAAACATGATTAACAAAACTATAAGTTCTTTTCTCTAACATAAAGCCTATTATTTTAACATGCGTGTTAAAAAATCATTTATTATATGTATTAGTTTTTTCTCATTTGTTAAATTTTTAACTTCAACAGGATTTACCATATCATGAGTTTGTTTATAATATGGGTGAGTATTACTTTTATATTAGAGAAAATTTTATAGTACGAGTTATCTAATACAACTTGTTGAGATATTTGTGGGATTCAAGATAAGTGTTGACTCCTAGTTCATAGAATAACATAACACTATATATGTATAATGTTTTCATGAATAAAATTCTCTTAGATGGATCTATTTGAAGGGTGAACTATTTTTCTAAAGCTTATTCAACTCTTAATAGTGGAATCAGTGAAGCTATGGACTAGGATATGGCTCGTGTGTCAAGGTTATTGAATATTGAATGCTAATCAACATGTGTATAACAAGTCTTGCTCCTTGACTCTAGCACTCGCAAGTTGTGAGTTCTTAGGGTTCATGTCAATAACATACCCGTACCAAGATTGATTTGTAGAAGTCAAAGCTTTGTACATAATGAAATCGTGGATTTCTTGCACTCACTTCGTGAGTAAACGTTTCCCATTTTTGTCATGTCCAATATAAGGAGGTCACTTAATGTAATGTTTTAAATCTTTTATTTTTTTAATTTTTTTTTATTCTTTCATTTAGCTTTATTATCGTGTCCAATATATGGAGGTTAGTCACTGGGTTCTGTCAGACCATTTGAAAGAGGTCGGTCCTTGGGTTTCACATTGTTTTATCTATTTCTCCTATGTACTTAGTGGGTTTTCTTGTCTCCCTCAAAACCATATTTTACATAATAAAAAAATTTGAATTATGTTGTAAGGGAAAATTCACACACTCATATTGGAACAAGGGCATTATGAGGATCTGTTATCTAACATATGTTGGTGTAAAATACGCTATGTATGCATAAAATTTTTATCTTCTTACATGTTATGCTTCCATGCTCCAATGAGTTATTTTGAGTGCTAGTGAAGAGTTGAGATCTTTACACATTTAAAAATACTAATATATTATGTTATATCATAAGATTCACATTTTAAATAGAAATTTACATATGATGTCACTATTTAATCTACTATTGTGTGCACACAATGCAATTGTTTTAACTCCATAAAGGTTTTCCTATTAGAAAAATAGTTTGTCAAAACATGATGTAATACCAATATGTGACACCCATCTTGGTGTTACTTGAAGTTACAAAACAATAGAAGTAAATATTTCAGTTAAAAATCAATAATTCTAAGATAAAAATTTATGATAATCAGTTGACTAAATGTATAAAAAAGTTATAATTAATATAAATATTTGAATTGGTGTGGAAAGAGCCCACCAATTGAAGAGTGATAGATTAACCGCTTCATAGTAATCACTATACTATATTTCACTAATAATGTATAAATAAATGCATATTTCTACTACAAGTATTTAAAAGTAGTCATAAAGAATGCATGATCCATAAATTTTGTTCTTAATATTGATTCAAAATGCATTACAACATTTATTTCTTAATAACGTCACCTAATGAGTTGAAGGATTAGAAGACCTGGGGATAAATTTTAAATATAACTTTCGGATTAAGTCTCGGTGCCATGAAGAAATTGACACTTTTCAAAGTCTCTCTATCTACATGAAGTAAAGGTGATAGGAACTTAGGAAGTTCCCTCCATGTGGTGTGACCTCATGGTATCACAACCAAATCTTCTATCTTGATCACTCACTTCCCGGATTACACCATCAAGTGAGATTGTGTCATGTGGCAAAATCTCAATCCCCTAATTGTAAAAGGAATCAAGGAAAAGTTTTTTTTGTTTTATCTTCTCCTTAGTGTGATATTATGCCACATGTTTGCAAAATCACACTTGCATCATGAAGGACCCATACCTTGATGCTTGTATCTTGTACCATGTCTCATGATATCACACTCATACATCACATAAGGGCTAGTTTTTTTGTAACACGGTGGGTTTCACTTATTTATATGAAGAAACGAGTTGTAACATAGGTCTAATTGAGAGGTATCTTGATTTTTAAGAGAGATAATTATAAGGTAATTTTAAATATTTTAAAAGTAAATGTACCATCGAATAGTATAATTTTTTTAAAATTTATAATGGAATCTTATAAGAAATGTATTTGAAAATGTTTTAATTTTCAAATAAAAATTAAATTGAATTGTTTAATTTATACATTGATATTTGGAAAAAAATGTTCCATTAAAATAAGAGTAGGTGAATGAAAGTTCCAATCCCTCTCTTTAATAACACTAACAGAGACTCGAAATACTTTCTTGTTCCATATTTAATGGAAAAAATTCTAAAATTTCCTTTCCCTTTTTTCTAAATCATAACAATACCAATTCAAGAAAAAAATTAGTGCCCCTTTTATGGAGCACTACTTTTATGTAAAAAGTAGTGTTCCTAAGTAATAAGGGAGAGAAGACAAGGTCTCGTTTTATGTAACATTATACTCGAAAAATTTAGTGACAATGCACGACATAAGAGTCTCGAGAAGAACTATCCTACATGTAAGTTTATGAACTGGATTATAATTAAGTATATTAGGTGGGCCATATACGTAACATTGATATGCATGGTTAGATTAGTTCATTAACCTATGGTAATGTTTCCCACCATTCAAATGTGTGTTCCATGTCCATAAGAGGCAATAATGGATCTTTTGTCTCTAATACTTTTATTCTATGTTTCAAATTAGTTCACCAATTTTCCTGCTGTTGATGCTTGATTTAAACACGCAAAATTCCATTTAATTTGCCCAATATTCATTTAGAGGTATTATCACCCATTTAGGAGATAAAAGTGTATGAACATCCCAATTGTAACATAGCAATGTGTTCGATTGTTTTTCTATCTTTATGCTCTCCCATGCGCAAAAAAACCCTTTTAACCTCTACGTTCTCTATTTAAATAGATCATCTTTTCCTTACTAATAAAATTAAAATCTGTCTGGAGAAATTTAAGCATGAGTAAAAAAATTGATTAACTCAAAAATGATATTCCTTTTCAATTTGTTAGTACGTAATTTTAATATAATGAGAATAATAATATCCCATACATACATACACATGCATATACATATACATACACATCAATAAAATAAAGACTTTATCTAATTAATTTGTCTCCAATTTAATTCTATGAGTATAATTTTATTGCAATTTTTTCACCTTGTTCTTTTTGCTTTGTTTAAAATCTATTTGAGTACTTCCATCCCTTTCTCCACTTCATTATAATCATGAATTAAAATATTATCATAAATGTCTCCATCGGATGGCCCATTTTTTCCAAAATCTTAATTTTCGTTTAATTCCTTTTCTCATTTTCACTTTAATTGTATTTTATAGTCCCTCAATATATAATATCCTATCCGTTACCTAAATTAAATTCGATACTAAAAATTTGACCTCAACCTAATTTTATCTCATATTGTAAATCTCAAACTTATAAATATTTATTTATTTTAAACCCTAAGCTCTACCATTATACTAAACTTTTTGGCCAATTTCAATCTCATATATATATATATATATATGAATAGTCTTGAACTCACAAATTTTAACATTTAACAATAGAAAAATATCAATGATAAAAAAGAAAGGTAAATAAATATATATTTTCCATGATAAATAACTATAAAAAAATTCTGACAAACAAAATTTTAGCTCTAATATTAACTAACAAAATATATCTATAGTAGGGGATTTCAATTAAAAGAATCAATTTTTTAAATTTTTTTTAACTTTTTATTTAATTAATTGCACGAACAGGTCAATATAACTAAATGAACCAATTTTTTTAACCAAGTTACTAGATATATTATTTACTATTTACCAACTCATTTAACATGAATAGTTGATTTTAAAGGCAGGTTCCTCATAAAGATGCAAAGATATGGAGTCACAAATTCACAACGCATGTGGATGCTGTTAATTGGGGCTTGTGTATTGGAATTTTCACTATTATCTGGACTTAGAGTTTCATGTATCAGATTATGGCCAAAGTCAAGATTTCGAAGATGTCTAAATATCTTAGCATCGGTTCCTTTTTTTCTTTTTAAGGTCCTCCATGACCGGTATTAGTGTGCTTAGACTGTTGGGTAACATAGAGTGGAGGACACACTTATCCCATACCTTTGGGGTTTGCGTCTTACACTTCCTCCACTAAACCACAAAATCTTCCACAATAGGACCTGCCATTCAGTCCTGCCATAGATTGAAAGTTTTAAAGGACAGTGCAACTTGTATGTCGGCATGGACAAACTCTGAACGGTATCATGGAAAGGTGGAAGAAGGTTTTGTTTCGTGTAAGGAAAGCAATTATACGCTTTTCTTCTAGGTTTCGAATTAGAAGAAAAACTGGTTAGTTTTATATCCTGTAATTTCTTGTCCTTTAGGCCGATGTTTAGATAGAATCTGACATAGCAAGAACCAAAATATTGCAGCAAGATATTGTTGTAGCTTTCGTCAATGCTTCGGTTTTACTTATATTTACATTTTTCATCCTCAGTTTTATATACAAAATTATTGATCTGGAAATGTCGGAGTTAGATATGCAATATGTATACAAATCATTTATTTCTCAATATTAGATTTTTTCTAGTGTTAGATGTTCTTCTAATTAGAAGATGGCGGGTATGGTCCATTCCATAATGCCGGCCCGCGTGCGTCGTCCTTCCATAAATTTCTTTCCATAATGGGTTTTATCACATTAGCTTTATATCTTCGTTTGTTAATGTGACATGTTCATAGATTTCTTATGGAAGTTTTAGTTTTCTGTACAGAAACGAGAGGAGGACTTGTGAACCTCCATGATGATGTTGAACAGTGTGGATATGAGGATGTGCAAGTGATGTGGGGAATGCTGAACAAAAATAGATGCCCAAGAGGAAGATCAGATCCATCTTGAATCGGCTTACAGTTTAATCTTGAGGAAACTCCAGAGAAGACAGTCCAGTTTCTTCATGACTCTATTTATATAAAATATAGGCAGACCCATTATCGTTTACTTCCTTACTCTGATTTTAGATGGGAATTGAGGAACCTCCAAATAACTTAGTCTAGTTTCCTCATGACTACATTTATATAACATAGCCAGATCCATTGTCATTTTGATCATTGCCATGATCTGAGACAGTGTCCCGTTCCTGTCCGGTCTACCCTTGCAGTCACCCCAAGAGACTATCAATGCTCCTAAATGGATTCCATATCTGTGGCTACAATTTTTGCAAAAGAATGAAACATTTCTGTGTGTACGTCATTGCCATAAAGGTAATGAAACATTAGATAGTTGTCCAGCTCATTGATTGGTATTCAATATACCTTTTTCTTGTATACCTGTGGAGTTTTTAAAGAATAATTGGTAAGCATAGATAAAGACCTTAGAAATAGATAGCATAAAGTAGGGGTAAACAATCTGCTGGAAAAGACTCGAAAGTGAACATTTTGGAGAACCTTTCTAGATCATCAGTGAACAAATCCAGTAGCTTTTAGTTACGAGTAATCTAATTTCACGACCATTTTCATAATCTTTTGTATTTTAAAACTCTTGCCCTCTACTTTATAATGCATATATTTAGATAAGTAATTTCATTCTCTCAAATCCTAATATTACAATAACATCTGCCCTCTACTTTACAATGCATATATTTAGATAAGTAATTTCATTCTCTCAAATCCTAATATTACAATAACATTTTGGGTGAATATAACAGAATATAAGGATGTTTTGTGGGGCCTTTATTATCTCTCCATTATGATCAAGTTTATTGATTATAATAATTTTATGAAACCAACACATGTATCAAAATGTTGTCGAGTATAATGAAAGTACCCACCACTTATCAATTTCAATGCTCTAGTGAATTCCAATATCAATACACACTAAATGTAAGATAGTCTTAATGATTTCGTTGTCAAAATTGTACTAATGGGATATATGCTTCTTGAATTGGAATTACAAAAGCTATATTGGTGCACATGATGACACATAAAAAATGGAAATAATTGACAAGGATAGCCCAAAAACCATAGGGGATATAAAGAAATTTCAAAAGAGGCCATTAAAAAAAATCCCATGGCTAGAATTATAGTTTTCGGTAAGGACATGAACCGTAAGTTTATAATTGTAAGGAAATTTTTTAATCTAAATGATAACATGAGAAAGAGAGATAAAACATACGAGTAGAGAGAAAAATGGAGAGTAACTTGTTAGAATATGATAAATAACAAAAAAATAGTTCCACTAAGTTTCTAATGGACCAATATTTGTTGGAAAACAATTGACCTACAACAATGCAATTTTACAACTAATATCTAATCCTACATAATGCCCCACTTTGATATTTATATATATGCACACATATAAGAGTAAAACACAAAATTTGATCCAGTTGAATCCCCTCATTCCCTTAGAAATCTATAATATTTCTGAAATTCTATTAAAATAATGAGCTATCAAAAGGAGAGAGAGAGAGAGAGAGAGAGAAGAGAGAGAGAGAGAGAGAGAGAGAGAGAGAGAGAGAGAGAGAGAGATCCCATAATTTCCATTACAGAGGATTGTGATAATATCGAAACTAACATCCACAATCTTGTGTACTAGGATAAAAGGACATGCACTTTGCTCCCAAAATGTAAAAAAAACATATGTATGTCAATAAGTTTCTATAAAAATTAATAATCAATGAGCCATTTAAATATAAATAGATGGAATTGGAATGATTACATTCTATTATGGTAAAAACTATATGAATGACACGTGGAAATCCAACTCTTAGAACATACGCTTAATCCGACATGCATTTTTTAGTATTATTTTAAGTGATAAAATTCAAATTCAATAAATTTAATGTAATTTTAAAAGACTAGTGTTAGAAAATTTTCCTATAAACACCTAAATTTATCATTTAATGTCTTGATAATGCCAATATTAGATTAGTCCCTAAATCATGAATTGTACCTCTAATCCAAGCTAAATTGCCTATCCTTAGCCCTATTGCAAGACTTTTCACTTCTCAAATACTCATAAAAATTCTTACATCATTCCAAAACAACCGATTTCTCCCATTTGTAATGTCCAAAAATTATCAATAGTTTACTCTCTTCCCATATATAACATCCAAACAAGTACCAAATTGTTAGACAATTTCATACAAAACTAGAATTTTATTTCCAAGTCACGCAATGATGTTTTCCTCAAACTGATAGTTATTATGGTTTGTTACTTTCCTCATGAGTGTACTTCAATGAAAAATTTCACCTATGGAACCATATATAAGAAATTAAAACACATTCATTTATTTATGTTGCAATTACTAACAATTGCCTAACACTCTTGAGTTAAAATCATTCAATAGGTACTCAAACATGTCATAATTTCCCTAAAGAAACAATATACATTAGGAACAACACCTAATTTTATTTGAAGAACTAAAAATTAGGTTCATGTGTTAATATTTCCAAACCGAAGACCACCAAATATGTAAGTCAAGAATAAGCATACCAAGTTTTACTATAAAACATTAACAATTGAAAAAAATTCTAAATGAATCTACACCCAATAGATATCACATCTCTAAGTAGGAAAATGCATAACATTTTATGCCTCTTTAGATGTACTATAAATTTAAGTTTAACCATAATCTAACCTTTTTGTAGGGCGATTATCCATGGTTAGTTTGGAAGTTATTTCGGGATATACAAATAGTTTTACACATTTTTTTATATTTAGAGTGTGATAGGAATACATATTATAGTCACACAGTGTACAAAACTTTTAAAATGGAAAAATCCTAATTATAGAAATTCCAAAAACTAAGGAACCAAGAAACATTTTTGTACCTAAGTAACAATTTCTTTCGTTCTCGCTCTACACTCCTAGAATAAAAAAGAGGCACATATAAACCATTTACACTCATGTTATTCTTTTTATAGTCAAATAAGCTCCATGAGTATAAATATATATAATTGTATCTATCTATATGTTTGTTCTTCCATTTAGTACATGTTTTCATTGATAATTCTTGGAACTTAGTATTATGTATATTTAGGTCGACATGTTGAATCAATAAACTAAATATACATCCTAGATATAACCCTAATATTAACTTTATTTAAATAAAAATAAATAAACCCCTATTTGCTCACATCATAATTTTTTTTGGATTAAAAAATTTGGTGAACCTTCTTGATTAGAAACCCCTAGGATTTCATTTCATTATTGTGCATATTTTTACCCTATTCCCTTATGCAATATCAATCACATTAATCATACACCCATTGAGCATATCAAAATTACCAATACACCTAAAAAGCATAGGCATCCTATGTATTTCTCTCACATTCCCATTAAGTACACACCTTTTGTTTCTACAAATATCCATAATGATAAGCATGATTTGAGTTCTAACTTAGATCCCCTTGAAAATAAAGATTGCATTACTCCTCCTATAGGATCTAATGGAGTTAATCATTATTGTGAAATTATCATTTTGACCATGATTATGTTATAATCTCATGTCACTTCATCTAGGAATTCCTCAACCATCCACATGACCCTAATAAAATTCTCAATGTTCTTCTTATTAGAAGGTTTTGAAGAGTTCTAATCACAAAAATCTGATGAAGAGTCTCTTTTTCATGTACATTGTTTTACATTTCTAGTGGTCCTATATCTTTGGGAAAATCCAATAAGCCCTTTAAAATGGTACAATGTCAATTCATAGGAATGACTATTATTATTCTTATATTTCTTTTGCAAACCCACAGGGCTTCACGTTGTTCTTACAAAGTGTAAATTCTGATGGGAATAATATTAATAATTTGTATACAATAACATTACAATAATATCTACATTTGTTGCTACATTGCTCCTTTGTAGTTGAATGCTGGAACTAGTTATGTGCCAAGCTAAATCTTTCGTGGGTCCAACCTAAATCCCTCACAGATGCTATCCTAGCCTGGCCTATTAATTCTCATTCGGGGCCCTTTCTTCTATTTGGCTTTGTAGTTTGGTTCTTCTACTGTGGCACCTTTGGTGGGAGAGAAACAAAAGGATTTTTAGGGAGGAATATGGCTCAGTAAATTCGGTTCTCCTATGGTTGGAAAGAGCTATCTCCGAAGCTTTTTCTATTGATTGGTTGAGATCCTTCCCTTTTACTTCCCATGACAGACTGCTAGAAAGAAGTTGGCCATTGATAATCAAGCCTATGGATGGTGCTATGAAGTCTAAAGTGTCTTCCTCCCTGGCTAGAAGAAACACTGTTTGGGCGCCCCCTTCCTGTGGTTTTTTAAAATTAAATTTTGATGGGGCTTCTAGGGGAAATCGGGGGTCTCAGGTGTTGGATGTGTCATTCGCAACTCTTCTGGTAAGTTGGTTATGGTTGCTTCCTACAAACTCAAGGTGGGTACATGTAATGCTACCGAGGTGCAAGCCCTTGGTTTGGGCCTACTTCGTTGCCTCCCTTAAAATTGAAAATATGGAAATTGAAGGGGACTCCATGATAATCATTAACGCCATCATTAAAAAAAGAGCTTTGTCATGGAAGCTGGATATCGATGTTCAGAAGATTCTATGGTTGTTGTCTAAATTCAAAAATTGGAGTATTAAGCACATCTACCGAGAAGGTAATCAGTGTGCCGATTGGTTAGCAAATAAAGGTATCGATCAGGCATGTGAGGAAAGGGTGGAAAATAATTGCTCAACATGGGAGGGATTTCATATGATTTCCATGAGGGACTCTGCCCAACATGATTTCGACGATAGCTTCCCCACGTGTGAAGCGTAAGGAGCTTATTTAAGACTGTTTGGGTGGCAATCTTACACATCTCCCTTCTTTTTTGCTATGTGAGATGGCACCCCCTCGGGCTCTGTGTTGGCTCTTTCTTGTGATGCGAGGGAAATGGATTTTAGAAACAGGGTTACCGATGGCAGGCTGTGGAAGATTTTCCTCATCTCATGTGCGGAGGACCTGGAGGTGATCAAATTGGTCTTGGGGCAGGATTTTCTAAATATGGAGGGATGGCCAAGGGTAAACAGTGGCATTGCCTCCCTTTTTGTGGAAAACCTGTTGGTTTTGCATCCTTCGAAGGTGGACATGGTTAATGTCATGGCCCACTGGTTATACCAAACCTTCTGTGGAAACCTCGCTTCAAAGGTGGCTAATTTAAACATGGTTTCATGGTCTGCTCAGGATGTCTCCTGGGCTCATCGTTTGGTGCTGCCTCGGCCTTTCCGGATCTCGAGCACCATTTCAAAGTGCTGATGGAATTTTTTGAGTCCCTCTCTTCATATGCCAAGGAAAAAAATTCGGGATGTATTCGTATAGAGCTACCCAATATCAAAGCTCTGGGGGCTCCACTGGTTCTTGTTACGTCTCGGTGGGCTGAGTTGCGTTCCTCGATGGGTGATGCCTTTGGTGACCTCTGGCATGGCTGGATCAATGCCTGCTCAGTGGAAGAAGGATCTGTTGGCACACCCAAGTTGATAGTGGATGTGCCTGACTCGGGTATTAACCTTTCTATCATGTAAGCTCGTATGCATAATTCGGGACTATGTATAGGTATAGAATAAAATGTGGTTTTTGCTAGTATGCCACATGTATTTTTTGTGGTTCTTTGTATGGACTTATCTGAGGCTATGCCTCCTTTTGTAAATAGGGAACGGGTCCCTTTAACCCGCCTTAAATATCAAAAAATAAAACATTACAATAATATCAAGATGTGTCTAAGCCTTATAATCTTGTGGATAATACTCAACTTATTAATATTTCAATTGTAATTAAAGTGGCTTGTTATCCTTTACCCCTAGGGTTTGTGTCTCCTATGCTTCCTATATATGAATGTAAAGGTAATCGTGAACTTGAAATATTCACTTCTTTCAAGGTGTTTTCTTAGTCTATGCATACAATGATATACTTCTTACTAATCTATCTTCTTGAGTCCCTTAAATCACTTTATAAATGCTTTCAATCCATTGGCTAATAAATTTATCACATGCACTAATATGAATTTTTGTGATAACATTTCATATTCTCAAATGTATTAGAGGAAATAAGGCTCCAATGAATCAATTACTGACTATGTATTACATGATAAGACCATGCCTACTAAAATAAAAAATATAGATTTATGACCACTTTGAGCTTAAATATCTATTTACTCAAAGTCTTATTTCAAATTGCAAGAATCTATTATTTTTGAAAAAAATTGATATTTTGATGATCTATATCGTAGTTTGAATCTATGAGAGGAAAAACTCCTAAAATTAAAAAATTTGAAGTATGGGTCCACCACACCTAATTCATCTATATCAACATTTAAAGGAAAATATAAATACAAAGAAATACCTAATGATAGAAAAATAAAGGTAAGGGACTATCTATTAAGTATCTCAACCTATAAAGATTTAGTTACAAGATTCTCTTCTTCAAAGAAATTCTCATGTTTGCATTCTTCATGCAGGTGATCATATCAAGTTTCCTTGAGTGTAACCTTATATCTATTCCTCTCAAATATAGGTGGGTACATGCAAACATCACAATACATTTTGTTATTGTAAAGAATATTGTGATTTCATGAGATGTAGTAAACAATCTATTGAATAAATATTTAATATATGATATGTTACAAAATATACAATTCATGTAAATGCTATTAATATTTGACTATAATCCAAATAAATCTAGGAATCCTATCATTAAATACTCTAGGAAAAATATATTCCTTGATCCACATCCTAATAATCACAATTATTAATCTTAGAGAAATTATGAGGTGCATCATACTTACAAGGTTCAACCTCATCTTTTTAAATATGATCATTTTCTTGATTCTCTTATTCGGAAAATTACTTCCTATGTTCTTCCTAGGTTTATTAAAACATTTAACGATGTTGATATAATTCATGATGATTCTATTTTTCCTATGCTTTACACTTGATATTTTTCTAGTCAAATTCATATAAATAGTGTCTTAGTTTATAGTGGCTCTTATAGACAAAAAATCTATGCACTTGGGTACATTTCTAGGTCCTAAAAGAATGCTAGCATTTACATAATTCCTAAGAAAGAAAAATAGTAATTGACAACTCCTTTTAGCCTTTTTCTTTGTCTTCTACACTTTTATTGGCTTTATACATATTGCACTCTTGCCAAAATTTTACTATTTTATATTTCTATGGCCTCAAAAACAATAGCGTCAATTGGGACACTTGCCCCATGTTCTTTTCCCTCTTTGCCTTTTTCTTACCCTTTTGGACGATTTTATCTTTTTAATAAATTTTTACTACTTTGGGATGGAATTTCAGTTGACAATTCTGAATTTTAAAAAAGGAAGTAATATAACTACATAGTTATGTTTTCAAAATAAGGCACCAAACACTAAGCATTATCAATCATCACCTAATATTTCTTTCAAAGGCACAAGAACATCAAAGGAATCTATCTAACACTCATAAAAGTGATAAGGGTTGCATCACTTCTTCATTAACAACATAGGAGGGTAAGTCTATTCTATTTCATCCCACACATTATACATTTGACACATTCTAGATCTAGTGACATCACGTGTAACTTACACTAAGACATCCTAGGGCATCATTTCTACACAAACATAAGAATGACATAGAGTATGAGATGTCTGCGGTGATTAGTCATTATTTAAATATTTGGGTGAGTGTTGGGGTTAGTATAACTCACCATTTTACATTTTTATTTTTAGGTTTTATACATTTTATGGGTAATTCTAGGTGAAATAATTTCTTGGAGGTTACGGGTACATTTACATATTAGACAATGACTCTAGAGTGGTGAAAGGAAAGGATATTGAACATAGTCCAACCTTGAAAGAACCAAATCCACGATCTACTACCGGAAACCAATGCCCAAATCTAGACACTAGCGCTAGGTGCTCTTGTCCTCCCCACACACTTCTATCCTATGTAGTTTAAGCATCTAGAAGCTCTAGTCAACATTAATGAAACTCTCCTTGGTCATGCATCAATGAAGCTCTAGATTTCTCGGGGTCACATATTGTACATGCTTCATTGGTCATGTCTTAATGTATATTACAATTTGTACATAATTTATTATATTAGTTACTCGTAATAAGATTTAATAATTCATTTTACATTAAATAATTTGGTGAACCCATCACCCAAACCCTACTCTCTTTCTAGGAATTTTTTAATTATTATCCCATGGCTGTGAACTATGAACCCTTTACCAACAAAGATATACACAACCTCCATGCTTTTATTGATAAAAATACTCAATTCTTGGATCTCTTATTATTCGCTTGTGAGAAAGCCACTAATGTAGCTGAGCTCAACCCATCCGTCTCTAATGATACTTCTTTTCCTCTTGTAATGCAACTATCTCATTCTACCCTTCCACATACCTCCAAAATTATTGTTTCAATGTCAAATCCTACAAATAATTTTACTCATCCCATTACCTCTTATACACGAAAAGTCTCCACTTCAGGTACTCAAGACCAAACATCTTTCTATCAGGATTTACATCTCCAACTCTGTCAACTAAGACTAGCTACTTCACATTCCTCTCCCTCTCTAGACTCCTTATTAGTCCTTCATATCCTTTTGCACCTAAAACTTCATCTTATCCACTCCCAACCAACTTCATTTCACCTAATATTCCCACCTTCAATGGATATGGCGACCCTCAAGAGTATCTTTGATCCTTTCATATGGAATATTTTCACTATGTCAATAAATTTTTGTTACTAGATAAATTATTTCCTAGAAGTTTGCAAGATTTTGCTATGCGAGAGTTCTATGGTCAACCTTTTCCCTCGGTAACATCTTTTACATACTTAGTCGATGATTTCCTTGAAAATGTTTCTATCAATATCGGTACTAAAATATCCTATGCCCAATTATCTAAAATCAAACAAAGATCCAATGAGCATCTTGCAAACTATGTTTTATGATATAATTACCACATATCCAAGATGACTTGTCTACTAGCTGATTCGAAGTGTAATAACTATTTGTTCAAAGTATCTTACCTCCACTTCAAGAGAGTGTCATCTTTGAGACCTCTCCATCCTTTGATCAATTATGTTATACTCTCAAAATACACAAATACAAACTTATATTTATGGGAAAATTAAAATATCATGATACGAACTCATCCTCTTTTAATCAATTTCATGTTAAATATTCATTCAAGCCATCCCCTAAGCCTCTTTGAAGCTAAGGTCACTGCGAATGTTGTTTCTCCATGTACAAAACTTCAATTACAAGCTCTTCAACATATATTTATTAATTTACCTTACGCTCCTCGATTCTTACTACCAAAAATTATCAAAAGCAATCTTATTACTCTTCCACCACTTCTCAATATATATCCATATTGCCAATGTGGTTGCAGCTACGTTGAAAATACATGCTATGATTACTTTTAATGCATTGGGAATCCTACAAAACTCTACTTTGAGCTGATGCATCTAATTAAAGATCTTATTGATAACAACTCCATCGAGCTTCTTACGACATATACTTCTAAGCCCATCAATGATAATCAAAAGATAAAAAATCTTAAAATATCCTTTACCCAACCATGACAAGAAAACTATAGATTCTTCTGCAAATCATACTTATCATGTTGTGCTTCCTTCTTCATCAGGGTCTTTTGATTTCCTTGTTGCTTCTATTGATGATAAATCAAAGTCATGAAATTCTCATATCATAATTATCACACTACATTTTCTAATGATTCATTACATATCAATGCTTCTATTGGCACCTATGTTATCAATAATACTATGGTCTATCCATTGGATCTTACCAATGCATGCTCCGTTGCACTTCTTGTAGCTATTAAATGCCCAACATCATTAATTACATTTCTGGTTCCTAATTCTTATGGTCGTGTCATTCTTCCCATCACATTTAAGTATTGTATCATATTTACACATTTCCTTGTTACCTCTCGAAATCGTCGGCTATGACATGCTCATAGGTCATCCTTGACTCATGCCACACATGATATCTTGGCCATGCATCAATTGTTTCTCCAGTTCCTCCATAACAAACAAGTTGTAACCATTAAAGGTATTCCACATCACACATCATTGGTTTGACCCATTCATAATGATATTTATGTATCAACAAAGAAATTTGGTCCTCCTTCGTGGCTCACATCCTCTTCCACTCCTACACCTACCTATATTATTCATACGCAACCTCCTTTGCCTCCTAAGTTGAAATATAGTTCTACACCTAGTCCTCCTATTCACACATGACCTACATCTTTACCTTTTCATCCTCACCAGTCCATTAGTACACCTCATCGGCCTAAGACCCCTATGCGGGTAGTACTTTTTGGATATGTTCTCCACCTCCTTATTCACATCGGTTTCATTTAGATGCACATAGTTACTCTCCTACACCACCGACCTTAGATCATTGTCACATTCCTTTATCTCCTTGAGTATCAGGTGGAGGTTCCTCACCCTTCACTATCGCGAGTTATTTTTCACTTTGCTCGCACAATTGTGGGGTATTAAACTCTCTTCCTCTCGATGATACTAAAACTTATTTTAAGTGTTTAATTTCACACTTCATGCTCTATGCTCCATGTCTATATTTTCTACTGACATACTCACTTCGTTGGTACACACCTTGTAGGATCACTACCCTATGACACACTATCATGCTACATTTCACACTTGAATGTTAAGGGAGCAAAGTACATAAATGAACCTAACATTACAAACTTAAAAATATTTGCTTCATGACATATATTTTATAGCATCTACTTACACATGACACGTTCATTTCTCGATGAAAAACTCTTGATCTATGGTTTATTCTTGACTAAGGAAAGGGAATTTATAAATTAACCTCATTTCATGTACATCATCTAGTGGGAAACACATATCCTTCTATTTTCACATCTTTCATAACATGCCATCACACCATTAGGATTTGCATATCTTTGTTCAATTTACTATTTCGACATATACTACTTGTATGTTGAAATTTTCTTACTATGATAGTTGTATACTCAAGTATCTCATTATATTTTTCTATATAAAAATTTGTGCTCACTTGGTCTCTAGAAGTGAATGTAGATCTATTACAACTCCTTACATGATGCATGATGCTTGACATTGAATCCCTTCCAGTCACACCGAGGCTTCTCGGGAGCATCTACCTTTACTACTCTCACACATTACATGTTATATTGTTTTATTATTTACTACTTATTCTTACTAGTAGTTTATTTTCATTATTATATGCATGCTTTCAAATACTATTTATCTTTATAACATGTCAACGGTTGTTTCATGTGTAGAATTTTATTCGTAATACTATATACAACCATGGTTATTTGTCTCATTTTAGTTTGTTATTGTTTATTATTATATGCTATTGTTTTAGTCTATCCTGTACCTTGTGTCATAATTATATGATTTTGGACACTTCAAACTTTATTTTCTTGTTACATTGTAAACGATGTCCCATGTATGAATTTTTTTGTGTGGTCCATCTTGTTTTCACACTTGTTTGTTACATTGTTTTATATTACATGTTAGCTATGTTTACTACTAACAATTGATTCTAGACTAGTTTGTTTGCATGTACCTTGGTTACTACCATGTAAATATTCTTCTCCATATACGTACCCATTTAATATCAACATCATCTCCTCTCCTTTGGAATTTATTCTCCTATAGACGTCGCATGCACCCCAAATGATGGGGCATACATTAGGTGAACAAATCACCCCTAAATTATCTTAGAGCTACAATTAAAATCAGAAAAATATAGAAACATCACATCAACATAGTCACAAAATAGTCTAGAACCATGTTTGGAACT
Organism: Taxus wallichiana var. yunnanensis; assembly: GCA_018340775.1. Lineage (NCBI taxonomy): Eukaryota > Viridiplantae > Streptophyta > Pinopsida > Cupressales > Taxaceae > Taxus > Taxus wallichiana. The sequence continues at coordinate 534,712,975 of CM031236.1, forward strand.
CACACATAGTAGGGAAACTAGTACCTAGACCTAGATAGTAGCGCCTTTGCCACTTGTGTCCTCCCTTGGGTGCTAATGTCTTGGGCAATAAACGTATAATTTCTCAATATAAAATAGTCTTCATCAAAGTTCTCCAAAGAGGTAATTTCCTCTAAATACATTATGTATTCTATCTCCTACAATTTTTTACAATACAAAACAAATGGAACTAATTGAGACTTACCATCTACATTGGTTCTCATTTAGGAAGTAGATATGTAAGGAGATAAAAAAATAGACTTATCTCCGCAACACTCTTCTCTTGGAATGAAATCACCCAAAAAATCACTCTTATCATGAGATCAAAAAAAAATTACCATCTCGAAACAAATTGATAAATCAAGAAAAATTCTCTATCTATATTACACTCTTATACATCAGTGCACAATTTATTTTTACATAGTTTCACACATGTATTTAATTATACATGTATTATTTTAATTTCTCATACACGTAAATTTGACTCTTTGTTGCGCTCTTCTTCCATCCTTAATACGAAAAAAAAGTAACCTACACTAGAAACTACAAGAACAACAATAAGTACAAACAACGCACATGCTTTATTCCTAGGGTCGATTTTCCCCTTTTCATAGTCTGAATGCTTCAATTTTTTTATCAATTCACTCTTCACTTATCCACTTGGCACGTTATTCTCCACACTCTCTATAGGATCATAACCTACGCATCTTCTATCTACTTTATGCTATCAATTATTCACTCAACAACATAGAGTGGGGTAAAATATAGACACAAAATCTATGCACTTGAATAAATTTCTAGGTCCTAAAAGAATTATATCATTTAAATGATTCCTAATTAGGTAAAATAGTAATTGAAAACTCCTTTTATCATTTTTATTTGTCTCTTTCAATTTTATTGGCTTTACACATATTGCACTCTTTTTCGGCATTTTAATATTTTATCTTTTTATGGTCTCGAGACACTAACACCAAGTTGGGACACTAACATCAAGCATTCATATCCTCCCGAGTGCTCATGTCACTCTTTACCTATTTATTATCCTTTTGGACCCCTTTTACTTATTAATTAATTTTTACTACTTTGGGTTGGCCATTCAGTTTTTAATTATGAAATTTAAACAAGGGAATCGTATAAATACATAGTTATGTTTCTAAAATAAGGGACCAAAACCTAAACATTATCTACAATCACCTAAGCATGCATTCAAAGGCACAAAATCATCAAATTCATCCATCTATCACTCATATAGTGGACAAGGGTTTCATCACTTCTTTATACACAACATAAGAAGGGAAGTCTATTCTATTTCATCCCACACATTTTATACATTTAGTATATTATAGATCTAGACTGCTATCATTATGAAACTTACAAGTGGCATCGCAGGGCATCATTTATATACACACACTAAAATAGACAAGGAATATATGGAGTTTGAGATGTAGTGCAGCTCGTGTTCATGGTTTCACTCTTTGGGTGACCTTAAGGGTCATTCTCGACTCCCCATTTTGCATTATCCTTTTTAGGTTTTATGCGGTTTGTGGGTATGTGAAGGTGTACTTATTTATTACAGAGTACAATTAAGTTCGAGATCATACAATGACTCTAGAGTGCTAGACATGAAAGGAAATGAACATCATCTGTCCCTAAAAGAACTAGATCCACAATATCTACCTAAACACAAGCGCCCGAGATCCAGACACTAGTGTCACGCGGTCATATCCTCTCTTGGGTGCTTCTTTCCTATGTAGCTTTAGAGTCTAGAGTGTCTAGTCAACATCAATGAAAATATCCTTAGTTTGTTTCAGTGTTTCATTTGACCTGTAACTTCATGTACACTTAAAAAATAGCTAAGTCCCTTTATATTTCCTTATTTCTTAAGGTCTCATATTGTACATGCTTCATTACTTTTGTCTTATTGTATATCAACATTTGTAAATCATTTATCATAGTAGTTACTTTGCAATCATATTTAATAATTTAATTTACATGAAATCAGTTCTAAACACATAATATGACCTTTGACATTGCTTTATTATTTTGGATATACTAATGATCATGTATAGTTCAATGTAAAATATTCTATTAGACACAGTATTCTCCATTTTAATATGGTATCCATTACTATTGACACACATTTCATGTTTACTTTTACCCTTACGACATGTCACATGATTTTAGGATTCCATTGGATCGATGAAATGAAGGAAATTTCTTATATACTCCACCAACGTGTAAAATATTTTCACAAAAATCACATAGTTATAGTTAATGAAATAACTTATGATACTCCTTCTCCTCTTCCCTCTACTCAAAAATCACTACTTTCTACACCCATGCATCTTGTTCCTACTCATGCTTTATCTAGAGGTTCAATTTTTGCAAACCTTCTCCTAACTCTTCTCCTATAAGTTATAATTACCCTTAGCATGTCCTAAAACATTTAATATATAAGTGATACATATTATTCTCGCATAATTTTTAGACACTCAAATTTAAAAATTTACTCTTTGAACATATTAGTGATAATGTTCCTTTCTTAAGATAAACACCCACATATCGTGCTTGCCCCGGAAAAGTTAGATGCAAAAGACTTCAAAGATTTCAGGCCTATCAGTTTGGTTAATGTTATTTATAGGATTTTCACAAAGATTCTTACCACTAGAATGCAACCTATTCTTATGGAGATCATTTCACAACAGCAGAGCGGATTCATCCAGGGAAGAATTATCCAAGATGGAATTATCATGGTTCATGAAACTATACATTCTATGGATAAAAGTAAAAAGGAAGGGATGGCCATCAAATTGGACATGCATAAAGCTTTCGACAGAGTCTCCTGGAGATTCATGGATGAGGTCTTATCCAAGTTTGGTTTTCAAAGAAAATTCAGAAAAATCATCCACTCTTGTATCTCTACCTCTAGATTCTCTGTGGTTGTTAATGGGGAACCTGTGGGTTTTTTTCCAGCAATAGAGGTATACGGCAAGGCGACCCAATTTCCCCTCTATTATTCATTAAAGAACTAAATAATACACACATCGTGCTTGCCCCGAAAAATTTGGATGCAAAAGACTTCAAAGATTTTAGGCCTATCAGTTTGGTTATTGTTATTTATAGGATTTTCACAAAGATTCTTACCACTAGAATGCAACCTATTCTTATGGAGATCATTTCACAATAGCAAATCGGATTCATCCAGGGAATAATTATCCAAGATGGAATTATCATGGTTCATGAAACTATACATTCTATGGATAAAAGTAAAAAGGCAGGATGGCCATCAAACTGGACATGCATAAAGCTTTCGACAGAGTCTCCTGGAGATTCATGGATGAGGTCTTATCCAAGTTTGGTTTTCAAAGCAAATTCAGAAAAATCATCCACTCTTGTATCTCTACCTCTAGATTCTTTGTGGTTGTTAATGGGGAACCTATGGGTTTTTTTGCCAGCAATAGAGGTATACGGAAAGGTGACCCAATTTCCCCTCTATTATTCATTATTATGGCTGACAGTTTAAGCAAATCTATTTCCAAAGCTATTGACATTGGCATGATAAAAGGCTTCCCTCCAACTACTGGTAATCAGATCTCCTCACACCAACAGTTTGTTGATGACACTTTGCTTCTCCTGATGGCTTCTATCATTGAGGAAAAGGCTATCAAATCCATCCTTAGATTTTATGAGGAAGCCTCGGGACAAAAATTTAATTTTGACAAAAGCTATATTTATTTCTTCAATACCCCTTGGGAAAGGCAAAGAAAGATTGCTAATATTCTAGGATGCACTATTAATTCTCTACTAGCTACTTACTTAGGTTTACCTTTAAGTACTGGCAAGATTTCTGTGGAGGTATGGAATGATCTTATTAAGAGATTTCAAAGAAAGTTGGCTGGCTGGAAAGGAGCTGTCCTTTCAAGTGCAGGTAAGTGCCTTTTGGTTAAAAGCACGCTTCAAAACTTGCCTATTTACATCATGTCAATGTTCAGCATGCCTACAACAGTGATGAACAGTATTGAGAAGATTCAAAAGCACTTTTTATGGCACGGTACTGAGGACAGATTCAGATATCATCTTGTGGCTTGGGAACAGGTTTGTAAACCTAAGAGACTAGGGGGTTAGACATCAAAGATATCAAACATATGAGTACTTCCCTTATTGCAAAATTAGGATGGAGGCTTATAAAAGAGCACAGACCTTGGACAGAGCTGGTTAAGATCAAATATCTTTCAAACCAAAACAAGATTTCCTTCATATATGATCAGTCTCTTCCGAGTGGTTCTATTTTCTGGAACAACCTTCTTCGCAGCAGACACATTCTCTCTCAGGGGTGTAGCTGGAAGCTTGGAGATGGACAAAACATAAACTTCTGGACTGATAAGTGGACTGATTCTAACTGGATTTCTGCTTATGATCACATTAAAGACAACTTAATTACAAAGTATGGACACAAAATCCAGGGGTACATTGAGAGGGATGGAAACAAAAGAAAATGGAAACAGCTAAAAGTGGAGAATGATAGTATACAGGCTGATATTTCATCTTTCCAGAATCAACTTTCTCTAATCCATATAAGTAATCAAAATCTTAAGGATGAACTCATCTGGAAAGATTCTTTTGATGGGGAATACACTGTTAAATCAGGATATAATTCTTTCTTTGTATCCATGGAAAGTGAAATTAAGTGGCACAAGCTGTGGATGCCGGAGCTAACCCCTAGAGTGAGCTTCTTTTGGTGGTTAATTATTTATGGCAAGATCCTAACTAATGACAACCTCATCAAGAAGGGATTCATCATGCCGAATAGATGTTGCATGTGTTAGAAAGAGGCAGAAGATATAAAGCATTTATTCCTCCATTGTGAGATTGCTTCCAAAATTTAATCTGAGATGTATTTTTCCCCTTACCTGTCTTCAAGCTTGGGAGCAATGGGACTCTCCGTTTAAGCATTGTATGGTGAAAAGATTGTGGCAACTTGTTCTACCCCACACTATGTGGAGAATTTGGAAGGCTCGTAATGATAGCATTTTTAGAAACAATAGATAGGCTTGTAACAAAGTCTACAAGGAAATTATCATTGCTGTGTAAGATAATATTGCTAGATTTAAACCCCCTAAAAATAGACTTTACCCGGAGAATGAAGAATGCATCCTGACTGAATGGAATATTGACATTGTCAATAGAAATAACAATGGTACTGATAGAAACACAGTCGATGGATTAAACCTCCCACTGATTGGCACAAGTTAAATTTTGATGGGGCCTCAAAAGGAAATCCGGGAGACTCTGGAGGAGGGGGAGTCATCAGAGATCAAAGAGGTTGTTTTGTTGCTACTTTTTCTGGGAGAATGGGCAGGTAGACTAATCATTATTCCGAAGCCATGGCACTCTTTGGGGTATAAGACTTGCCAGAGATTGTAATATTCCAAATATTATAATTGAAGGTGATTCTCTGAATATTATCAATCTTTTGAATAAAAAGCAACACCCCAGCTGGTCTATCAGGGATTATATTGAGGAAGCTATTGATATATGCAAGAGCTTTGAAAATGTCCAAATCACCCACACCTATCGGGAAGGAAATAGGGTCGCTGACAGTTTGGCTAACTTCGGTGTTAATAATTCCTTTCAAACTTGGCTTAGGGGGGACGTTCTACCCGCTCAAATCAATAAAGCCATAATCATTGATCTACATGGTAGTGAAAATCAACACTAATGGCTGTAATTTGGATGCTAATGTGTGGATCCTCAAGTACATTATGATGACATCACAAAAGATATGGATGATTGATGCGATCTGTGTGGGATGGACTGTCATCATTTCTTGGCATAGGAGGAAAGCCGAGGAGCGGGGCAATAATAACAAGTGTAGCATAATAATTAAACCTGCTTTCACGGAAAGGAAAGATTCAAATATCAAAATCAAAGCTCTGCCTGTCCCGCATATTGGTAGCTTTTTTACCGTTGAGAATAGGAAAAGAAGCAGAGGAAACATGGGGGGTCCGCCTTGCAAAACTGAACCGACCCACAATCCTGCGTGGAAAGAGAATACGGAGCTTTGGAATTACCTGTAAATCGGGGGCCTGTCTAATTTAATTGAAAGGATTCAAGGCTTCGACCAAGACATTTCTATCAGATTCACCCAGGGATGGAAGAATAGGATTGTCAAATATAGTAACATGGAGATGGAAATCACGGAAGAGCTCATCACCCAGATCACGGGCCTCAGCCTGGAAGGCACCAAATTCTTCAATAAGAAGGTGGACAGGGAGGTGGAGACCAAGAAATTTCTGGACGAGGGGGAGAATCTTGAATTCGTGACTGCTGGCATCAAGGTGGCGTCGATTCCTGAACCTTTTGCTGAGCTTGCCAGGATGGTGGTTAGGTATGTAACTCTTGAAGGAAGATTTGTGACTATACCTCAAAAGCATCTGATATTTCTAAATCACTTTCGTAGAAATAACATAATCAGCTTTCCTCACTATTTGATAAACTCGCTGGAGAAATCAATTAGGGAAGTTCAGAGCCACTCTAGGGCTGTCCCTTTGCACCAGGGACTTATCCTCCTGATCCACCGCCACTGTTCCATCCTCCCCCCCTGTGAATCCTACCCCACCTCCCTCCTCCATACCTCCACCTGCCCACACCGCTTCCACTCCCCCTGCTGAAAAGAAAGAATGAAGCTGTTGTTTCCAGCAAGAAAAGCAAGAGCATCAAAGCTAAAATCCCTACTTCCCAATGGGTCCTAAGGAGCCACAAAGACTTGGAACTTGCTGAAAACCTCCTGCATATTAGTAAACCGGTGGAGGAGCCCAAGGAGGAGGAATTGTTGGACAGGGTGGACAGATTAGAAAAGGAGATACAAGAGCTCAAAGGGGCTATAAAAAATATGGAAAGAGCTAAGGGAAAAGGGATTCTTCAAAGTGATGAGGAAGAGGGGGTTATTGCTGAAGTCTTCAAGAAGCTACAGTCCTTAGATGGCAGATTGGGGAATGCTAAAAGCCACAATGACTGCATATTGTCTTCCTCAAAAGCATTTATAATTTCATTAAACAACATGTTCATAGTGTCTACAGCTTAAGTGGGGTTAATGAGGACATTTGGGGCCCTAAAGAGAAAAGGGATATTGCAATTGCTCAGGCGGATATGCAAGACTCCTCTCAGGCCACTGCCATTGCCTTCTTCATGTCGCTGCAGGCTATCAAGACCAAGATTGACAGAGCTATCAAGTAACGGGTTGTTGTGATCTTTTTTTTTTGCGGTGATTCTTTATTTCGCGCTTACGGAGCTGTTTTTGGTGGATCTCTATATGTTGTTTCTCTTTTGGTTCCTTTTTGATCTTTCCTACTTCTTTTTGGATCATTGTACGTTTAGATCCTTTTTTCACTTATATTGTAATATTTGGCTGTTGAGCCCTCTTTGGTTGTGATGTTTTTCCCTTCTCTGGGTTGTTTCTCTCACCTTTACTATCTGGCTTTTGAGCCCTTTTGTATACAGGGTATAGTCCCTTCAAAACTATTTTCCCTTAATAAAAAAAAAAAAGATAAACACCCACATTCTATCCTCACTTAGTACATACTACTATCTCCCTCCCAATTTTATCATTTCTACACACCGATGTGTCATCACATTTTTAATATAAATTCATAAAACTAGTTTTAAAACTTTTCTTATCGTGATACATATTTTATATTGTGTTCACTAATGCCCTATACAAAACTATACAATGTGGTCAAGATGTATTTTCTTGTCCTAGCCATCCCTGTATGGTATTAGTTCTAAACATCCTCCAACATTTTTTGGAAATTATAGTATCTTTGTTTGGTCATTTTATCCTTTAGGGTCAACATTTTCATAAAAACATACCTTTGGAACCCTATATAAGCAAGTTAATATTCCTTCATTTACTCACCTAGAGCTCTCATGAGATCTCATTGAAAAAACTAATAAAAAATTTAGTCAAGGCTACGTAAATCTTTCTAAAGATGATGTATATTAATTAAGATAGTCACCACTACAATTTTGAAGTACTTAACTAGGCTAGGATTTCAGCTTCGCTCATTTCCAAGCATTCAAAGATCACAATTAGAGATATTAGTAAGATAATGATCATCTCAAGCGTTTTCAAAGTGGTTCAATTTGCAAATCTAATTGCATCCATATTGTAATAAATACTATGAATGAAGCTCCTTGTGTTTCTAATCTTCCCATTGAATCTAAAAGTAACTTGACTCTAATTATGACCCTTTTATCCTCCTTACATGTGTCATGAATGATTCTATTTGTATCTCTACCCCATTTCATGAAATAAAAATCAATAATTCTATTTTTATTCCCTCTTTATAGCTTATAGATGATAATGTAAATAATTATAACATCATTTATATTTTTCCTATAAAATATGAACATGTGGATTCTCCTCTTATTGAATGTGGGCATGTGTATAGATACGGGAACCAAAACTGTCCAAAAACACATATAGTAGAAATTTTTAACATAATATGGTCACGTTATAGTATGCTTATGTTATAATGCTATCAATCCATAACACAAACATACTTTTCACAATGTAAAAGGAATTTTCAGTAAGAAAATAATGCAAGAACATATAACACTAACATGTTTTATTTTAGTCATGAAACCACCCACCCTTTGAATTTGATATCTAAGCCTAAGGGTTGGAATGTCTATTCCATGCCTAAATGCATGTTTTGCAAAAATGTAATATTATTAATCTGTACACCATGTTTTCTTATGTGTTTTAAGATAATATTCCAAAAAAACAAAAATACAATGTCAATATTTATCTTAGATTTATGTTGATTTATTTATTTCTAAAATATAAATAGTTTAAGGTTTTCATCCTTATTTATTTAAGTAAAATTTTCAATTTTCAAAAAAATATGTAATGTTTTTCTACATAATTTTTGATCTTATTATCTAAATTTTAAAAAAATTCACATTTACATGATCGTGTTTCATTCTACACACATACAAAATGAGAATAATTTATTTTTTATTATTGTTTTATCAAAATTAGGGGTGTACACAAGATTGCTTCATTTTTGGGATGTGTACTTTTTGAAAATTAATACAAATTAATATTTTCATTAAAAACCTAGGATTAATTGTGTGACCTAATACACAATATTAGCTATCTTTTTATTGAAGGGAATTGCGAAAAAAATTACATAACTAGAAAAGTGAAAGGTGCGCATATGACACCATGTTATATTTTTGACACAGAATACAAAAAATTGTGTGTGCAACACATTCGACCCTCTTAAATTGAATGGTTTAAAATATAAAATTAGTAGTTTAGAAGATGTATTTTGAGCACTATGATTTTATTTTTCTTATCAAATTATCAATGTTTTATCATGGGCATGTCAAATTCCTTGTTAAATTTTATATTTTTAATATTAAAATAAATTTTTTCCACTTTTAACCCCCTTTTATTAATCCATTTCCATGCACATCCCCATGTGGTGAAAATAATACTACTTCATCTAGTGTGGGTACTTGGTTGTAGCTAATGATGATATTCCTTTATATACCCACCGTGAGACCAAAATTAGAGAACCCCAAGTTACAAAAATGTTCCTTCACATTACACAATATCCTATATTGTTTTAAATTCAAATAATGTTCATATGACTACTATTAATAGTGAAGTCCAACCCTTGAATGAGCCTTTATATATTTATGGCCTACTTCCTCAAGAGATTCCCTCTCTTATGCATGCAAAGTAAGTGATTTATAATGTAAAGTTCATACCTTAACTTAAGAGAGTAAATGGTACTATTCTAGCCTTGATTCTAATAATATTTATGGAAGTCTAGTTTATCATAAAATATTTCAACCTCAATTCACTATGAACTTTGATACGGCTTCATTAAAATTATTAAATTGTACTTGAGATTATTACCTTCATCCTCATAATTATTAGAGTCTCGGGACTTCATATAAGAACAAAAGGTTACTTCTAAAATATTTTCCTAAAAGCCTCATTTGTGATGCAATGAATCGAGTTTCCATATAACTTGAGGAATCTTTTCATTCCAACTTTATCCACAATAGAGGCCCTAAGGTTATATATTAGAATTTAACTTCCATGCAAGAAGGTGTGGACTGAGGTTGTATCTACTTATATTCAATAGTTTAATGAAATCACGCACCTATTTTTGTATCATCCTATTGATATGGAAATGTAGTAAATATTTTTCATTTTCTTTTACATCCTCTTAAAAATCTATTGTATAAGACATAATCCACCTCTCTATAGGGTCACACAATGGGATACGAGAATAAGTTGTATACTTATATTAATGTCAAATACTTAATGGTGTATACATGAAAATTCTCTCTATGTAGCTTATAAATCTTTCTATGGATCTTTTACAGAATATTTGATTTTTCCTAGTGACCTATCTAAGGTTGGTCACAATATATAGTTGAATATAATCTCATTAAAAACTTAATAACTCTTAGCTGTTTTTTTTGTGCCTCACATGAAAAGTTAGTGAGCTCTAATAGACCTTAACTACTACTAGTTATCCTACACACATCTAGATATGGCCCTAAATGAGCTAACCCAAAAATGGTGATTTTACACTCTTTTTGTAGCCATGCATTCTCGCTTCTATATCCTAATTTGAATTGGCTTTAGGTGGATTCATATGTTCTAAAAAATTCTAGATTCATGAAAAGGGATTCAAATTGTAACTTGAGATCCTTAAATTATATGATCTATTGCGCCTATGGATGTACTTACATGTTCCATGTCAATCTAGTCTTTAGGATCTTCTTACTATTACATCCTTAAAATATTCTCATCTAACATACCTTCTCACATATTTTCTGCCGTTTTCCAACAACCCATAGCACCATAAAATCCTAGTTCACACTCCTTTTCCACACCTATTTCATATTCTATTGCACTCTCTTACACTTGAGCATCACCTTTACTTTCTTCGGCACTCTTTCTCTAAGATTTTAGGAATTTTAAAATCATCCACGTTCCTCCTTCACAATCTTGGCTATTTTCCAATCTATCATTTCTTCCTCTCAATAATTCTATACAATCTTTTACAAATGTATGCATAACTCCTTGAAGTATCTACATGGAACTAGTAAGATAGGTTGTGCGAGAAAAACCTAATGCGATATTAAAATTTCTATGTAGACTTCTATGCTATATTCCTATACACCTATTATACTTAGAAAACATTTTCAAAAACTTCCACAAACTAGTCTATTCCTTCATAATCACCATTGTTTATAATACCTACATAGTTTCATGTAATCACCACTTGAATTAGTTAAACCTTCTCTCCTTAATCCAATAATTCTACCTTGCATGCAACTATACTTAGTTAAAATTTTGTAAGATTTCTTTAAACCTTGAATTCGCTTGCATCAAACCGAGGTACTTAAACATTATGTCCACTTTAAGTAGACTGAGTGAGTGGTAATACCACCCTTAAAACTATTGAAGTTGATAGTTATAGCTCCTTAATTCTCTAAAATTTATCCTATCCTCGACACTTCTTATGATATATCTTCTAGTCATTCATTAATTCTTCATGACACCTAAAAGTTGTCCTCTCCACTTCGATGAGCTAAAACTTACCATTTTTCAGACCCATCCTCCAAATGGTTCACGTTCTTTGATCCTTTGTGAGTTTCCATGCACCTTCAACCATCCACCTTTGTGAAAAGTCTTTGATACTTTTGTTTATCCTTGCCAATATATTTCTATGCCTCGGTCTACTCCATGTACATCCATAGCACTTTTCCTTTTAAACTCTTCACCCTTACACTGGGATCATCTTTTGGTATATCTTCCCTCTACTTATTTTCCAAACCCTTACCTAGTCATAATCTATTCACCTCTTCCTATCTTTGATTTTATCCTCTCCACTTTACCCAGGCATTAAGAGGTATTTATCTACTTTCCCATTAAATAATTTTCTCCTATACTTTGTGACTTCTCTACCATAATTAGCTATCTAGTGCACTATATTTATTTTTAATCCTTCCACATATATTAGTTCTTCCTTTCGTGTATGATTCTCCTCTTATGGCTATGGGCCACATTTCTCTCCCTAAGGTATATTTATTGTGTTGGGCACATCTACCTTGAAATTTTATATTTCAATTCTCTCTCAATTGTTATTTGTATATCCTTCTCCTCCAATGATCTTATTTCACTCTATTATTTATAAAAATTTCTCTAGCTTTATCTTTGTCCTAATTTTCATATGTTTCCTTCTGGGGAAACCTCAAATCTTCCTTACAATTTTACTTCACCGTGATTGTGACCTTCATCATTAACATGTTCTCCTTCTTTATTATCCACCACATTGGGATATCTGAGGATGTCCTTTTCTCATCATGCATCTTACCCTCTGGGATTTTACATCATCATCCTTCATAGATTGCTCTTTAATTATCTTTAGGGTAACCAATTTTTTCAACATGATGTTCCTACTATAACATGTGTCTTCATTTGCATAATATTTTACTCCACTACTTTTGTTTATCACACTATATTTTCAAAATCCTTTCCCTCAACTATAGATTTCACCTTTACACACTTATCTACACACTCCTCTTGTCCTTCTCGAACTCCACACTTCTTGACATTACTTCTCAATGGCCTCTAATTATAACATTAGACTAATCTTCTCTACGTGCTCATGGTTTTTGTGACCTTTTTCTCCTTATCTTTCCCTTTCTCCTCCTACACAATATTTTTAATGTACTTCCATTAAGATGAAATGCAATCATTTTTATTTCCTCTTTTTGTGCACTATATTATTAACATACTCCTAGGTTGTTGTATCTTATCTCTTCACCATTTTCTTAGATTTTGAGCTATACTTCTATACATGATGTTGTGTACCATCCTAGTGGTTTCCCACAAATTCTTGAACATATTCTCCTCTACACGGTATGATGTGGATTTGGTTCCTTAACCCATGTTATCTCAATTAGGATAGATTAAATGTATTCCCATACTTTTGTGTCATGTTGTGGAGCTTAATTTCATGTGTTGAAGTGTTGAAGACAATACACTAAAATTATTGTACACTCTCCATAATTTTCTCGTTGGGGTTCGGTGGTCGGGCCCGAGAAGGGGTCCGAGGGAGGTAGCCCTGGTAGTGGGGGTTCAGGGCACAACTCCAAATAAATTTTTGGCCTAAAAAATGTGCCCTATATATCGGGAAATGTGTTCTTCTCATATTGGCGCAGGATTTGTAACCCATCGGTTTGTGGGACGGTTTTTCCCATGGTTTTTGTACCCACAATATTATAAAACTGCTTAAGTATTTGCCTATTGATGTACTTTTTATAGGGGAGACATATCATTGTAGATGTGTGTGAGTTCAAGTGTGAATTCAAGAGAATTTGTTGAGAATAACTCCAAATATATATGTGTATTGTATTGAGAGAAAGAGGTGGCTTATAATAAAATATGAGCAAGTGATTCTTGGTGGACGTAGTCCAAATTGGGTGAACCATGTTAAATACTTTCTCTATCTTGTCTTCTTTTATATTGTACACTTTTATTTCAGATCTTTAATATCTTTCTGCATATTAGTTTCTACTATTGCAATTCTATGTGATATGTTTCCACATATTTTATCCCTTATTTCCTAATAATTGGTAAAGATCCTCATTTCGTTTAGTGAAGTGTTGAATTGTATGGAAATTTTTATCTTGGGTGGGATTTATAGCAGATGATGGAAGATAAAAAGTTGATAAATTCATCAGGAATAATTTTTGTCTTTGGAAGATGCGGATGGAAGGTTACCTTTATCGGAAGGATTGTTATATTCCACTATCTAAGAAAAGGGAACAAAGCTTCGAGCATGATGGATGTATAATGGGATTTTTGGATAGGAAGGAACTTGGGATAATCTAACTATGTCTTGCATATTTGGTATTATTTAATATTTCGAATGAAAAGACTATAAAATAACTTTTAGATGCATTAGGAAGTTATATGAAAATCCCTCGCCTAACTATATAGTTTTTCTTGAAAAATCTGTTTAATATGAAGATTATGATAATAGTTCGACTGCAGTTGTTTGAATGATTTTAATACAGTTGTGAATATGCTAGCTTCTTCAGTTACAATAGAATTTGATGAAGAAATTAGGGATTTATTGATTTATTGATCCTTACCCGAGAGTTGGAATAACCTTTTAATGGTGGTAAGAAAATTGATTCTAGATAACTCAAAGTTGAAACTTGAGGATGTTTTAGGGGTGATTATAAACAAGGAAATGAGAAGAAAAATATCTAGGGAATCTTCTACTTCAGGGAATTATTTGACAATGGAAACTAGAGTGAGATAAAAGAATAGAAGAATTCATGGAAAATCAAAAGATTAGGAAAGGTCAAAATTTAGAAGAAAGATGGTATCTTTGTACAATGGAAATTCTGTGAATACAAAGAAGGACTGTTGGGAGATTTTGGAAAAGAAGAAAAATTGGGAAGAATACAAGGAGGTGAATGTGGCAACAAGTAATGTCTTTCAGGATTCTTTGATTCTTTCATTACATAATATTGTTGAATCTTGGGTTTTAGATTTGGGGCATTCTTTCCATGCTACTCCACATAGGTATTATTTTGTTGATTATGTTCAAGGGTATTTTGAGATTTTTTTTTCGATGATGATGAGCCTTACGGGATATTTGGAAAATATTTTGTTCGGAGTTAAGATGTAGAATGGGATTACATGACTATTGAATTATTTCAAACATGTGCCTATATTAAGATGAAATTTTATATCGAGTGGGGTAGATAGGAAATTATGGTTATATCTTGTGATATTTACAACGTACTATTGGAAGGTTACAAGGGTGCTCTTGTGGTGACAAAAGCTAAGAAGGTTAGAACCTTATATTTAACCATTGATTTTACTAATGTTTATAATCTTATGGATTTGGAAGAAGATACAAAATTGTGGCACTATAGGTTTGGTCATATGATCCATAAAGGCATGGATATCATAAATAATAATTTTCCTAGATATATAGAAAAAAAATTGGAGTTATGTGAGAACTTCGTATATGGGAAATAGAAGTGAGAAATTTTTTTCAAGGTTTGACCTACTAAGAGGGAGCTAATACATTATGATGTCCGGGGCTTGGCTAAGGTATCATCTCTTCGGGGTTTAAATTATTGTGTTAATTTTATTGATGATGCAATGAGGAAATTTTGGTTATATTGTATTTGAAATAAATCGATGTATTTGACACTTATGTTCATAGAAAACCTTAGTAGAGAATGAAATAGGTCTTAAGATAAAATGTATCATGTCAAATAATGTAGGGAAGTATTCATAAATGAGTTTGATTATTATTGTTCTAAGAATGGAATCCATAGGAAAAATATGTTTCTGGAACTCTCTGAGAAGAATGGGGTGTCGAAAGGATGAATAAGATAATAATGGAATGTTTTAGGAGCATCGGGTAACATGAGGAATTGTCTTATTAATTTTGGGAAGAAGTGGTGAGCACTGTTTGTGTACTTGATAATTAGAGGATCCTCAAGTGACTTGGATGGAGGCATACCCGAGGGAGGTGTCAGTAAATTATTTGATTACTCATTTCTTAGATTTTTGGATGTGATATTTTTGTATATATAGACAAGGATGATAGGACCAAACTAGAGGCTAAATACAAATAATGTACTTT
Organism: Taxus wallichiana var. yunnanensis; assembly: GCA_018340775.1. Lineage (NCBI taxonomy): Eukaryota > Viridiplantae > Streptophyta > Pinopsida > Cupressales > Taxaceae > Taxus > Taxus wallichiana. The sequence continues at coordinate 534,728,706 of CM031236.1, forward strand.
CATTGGTTATGGTGGTGATGACATTGGATATAAATGTTAGAGTATTAAGGACAAGAAAATCATTCGATCTAGGGATGTGGTCTTTAATAAAAAAGTTATGTATAAACAACGGTTGTAGGAAGACATGGAAGAATCCAAGAAAGAATATGTAGTGGTAGAGGATCTTCCAGATGGGAAAGTGACACATGAATAAATTCAGGAATGTACTCAACAAGAACCCCAAACTCATATATTAAGTAGGTATTCTAGGGTAAGAAGAAAACACGAAAACTTTTCTCCTTCTCTTTATTATTTATTACTCTCTGACGGTGTAGAGTTAGAGAGATTTGATGAAAAAAATGTAAGTAGATGCTAGGAAGAAGTTGGAGAAATCCATGGATGAGGAACATCAGTCTCTCATGGAGAACCAAAATTGGGATCGGTGAAGCTACGAAGGAAAAAGAGAATTTTAGTACAAGTGGGTGTACATAGTTAAAGAAGAAGAAAGAGGTAAGAAAAGATACAAGGCCCGGTTGGTGGTCAAGGATCCTGCACAAAAAAATGTATAGATTTTGATGTGATTTCTCCTAGAGTAAAAATGAATTCTATTAGAACTATTTTTGGAATAATGGGAGTAGAAGAATTTCACTTAGAGAAGCTAGATATAAAGACCGAATTTCTCCATGGTGATTTGGAGGAGGATCTATATATGCAGAAACAAGAGGGCTATGAGGCCAAAGGTAAAGAAAAGAGGATATGGTGTGAAAATTGAAGAAGATCTTATATGCCTGAAACAAGATCCACTCAATGGTATAAGAAATGTGATAGCTTCATGTTGGAACAAGGTTATATTAGATGTCATTCGACTAGTGTGTAGATACAAAGAAATTTCAAGATGGTAGTTATATTATCCTATGCTTGTATGTGGATTGCATGTTGTTTAAAGGAAACAAAATGTATGAAATAAAAGTACTCAAGAAACAACTAAGTGACTCCTTTAATACGAAGGATTTGGGGTCAGCCAGAAAAATCCTTGGTATGAGGATATATGTGGATAGGTAGGAACTGAATCTGACTTTATCTAATGAAGAGTACATTAAGAATTTCTTAGAGAGGTTTAATAAGCAGGATGCTAAACCAGTTGGGACTCCTTTGGCATGCCATTTCAAGTTATCAAAGAATTTGTGTCCCAAGAAAGAGCAGGAGCAAAACCAAATGTCCAAGGTATCTTACTCATCAACGGTTGGTAGTTTGATGTATGTCATGGTGTGCACTAGGCTTGATATTTCACATGCAATGGGAGAAGATATTATATTTATGAGTGATTTACATAAATATCAATGGAAGGCGATAAAGTAGATCCTTTGGTACTTGAGAGGGATCATGAGGACAATTTTGTGTTGCGGTGGATTAGAAACCACTTTTGGTGGTTATGAAGATCTAGATATGGCTCAAGATGTAGACAATAGGAGTAAGACCATAGGTTATATTTTCACTACAGGTGGGACAACAATGAGATAGATTTCACATCTACAAAATATCATAACTTTTTCAACCATGGAGGTGAGTGTGTTGTTACCACAGAGGAAAGAAAAGAGATGATTTGGTTACAACAATTTCTCGAGGAATTTGGGCATAAGGAGGAAGGGAATTTGTATAGTGATAGATAGAGTGTTATAAACCTAGCTGATAACTCTCCTTTCCACTCTAGGAAGAAGCATATATAATTAAGTTACCATTTCATTAGGAAAAATTTGGAGGAAGAGAAGTTAAAACTGGATAAGATTCATACTAGTTAGAATCCTGTAGACATGATGACCAAGGTGGTCACAAGGGATAAAATAAAGCTACGTTCAGCTTTGGTTGGTCTTCGAGGACAAAAATGAAGGGTTGAGAAGCTTTCTAAAAGGAAAGATAGTCTCCAAGTTGGATATTGTTATGTTATGGAGCCTATTTTCATGTGTGGAAGTGTTGAAGATTGTACACTAAAATTATTGTACACTCTCCACAGTTTTCTCACCGAGGTTTGGGGGAAGTAGCCCCTGATAAAATTTTTGGCCTAACAAAAAGGATCTCAATATCTTAGTAAATGTGCTCTTCTTATATGGGAAGGATTTTTGTCCCATAGGTTTATGGGCGTTTTGGCCCATCGTTTTGTTACCCTTGGTATTGTAAAACTACATAAGCAGATTTCTATTAATTTACTTATGATAGGGGAGACATATCATTGTAGATGTGTGGGAGTTAAAGTTTAAATTCAGGATATTTTTTGAGCATAGCTCCAAAACAATATGGGTATTGTATTTAGAGAAAGAGGTGGCTTGTAATAAAATAAGAGAAAGTGATTCTTGGTGCACGTAGCCAAATTTGGGTTAACCATGTTAAATATTGTCTCTCATCATCATCTCTAGGATGCCTCATCATCAAGAATTCTTATTTACCTCTTATGGGAGCCACCCGACACGTTATACTTTTCGCATGTTTCAAAGTATATCTAGATGTTAATGATAGATTATAACTACATTATATTACTATTTTCAAATTAGATAAATTTTTTTTTTTCAAGATCATTTGTATGATTTATTGCAAATGCTAGTTTATTTGGATTACACACATTAAAAAATAAATTATATAAAGTCAAATTTAGTTATATAAATGAGTATTTATTTAATATAATATACACACACACACACACACACACACACACACACACACACACACACACACACACACACACATATATATTTAAATTGAATTTATTGAAATTCTAGTTACGAGAGTACCCACCCTAATGAACACTCATGTAGTATTACGGGAAGAATTATGGTTAACTGTCAAGATTTGAATCCATGACCTAAATGTTAACAAGGGGCAATCAAATAGAGGAGTAGGTTTAGCAATCATATAGAACTTGTTATTATCCTAGAGAAAACTATTAAAAATAGGGAATGTAATCTAAGTTAAAATAGTGATATAAAGAAGCCCCTAAAACCAATGCTAACATTACAACTTGTATAAGCACGTATAACATCTCTACTAAATGTGGAATAATTTTTTTTGGAACTAACAGCCTAGTTTTAGTTGTTTATAGGTTGAATAAAATCACTTGATTTTATTGAATTATATATAAATATCCAGTAACAAAATATCTTCCTAGGAAACCTAATGTGGAAAAAATCCACCTTGAAAAAATATACACATAAATGTAACTTTTTAGAAGGCCTAATGTTATCCATAAATTATTCTTAGGCACTAAAAGGAAAATTTGTTTAAGAAAACACATCAAATATAATGAAGTCCAACAAATAATCCCCTATAATGCAATCTCTTAACCATTATCACTTTTAATGCTCTAATCAATGCAACAAGTAAATTTTCTAGATGCTCTTCTCCAAACATTTTTAAATTTTTACATCGGGATGTTTATCTATCACTCAAATATATAATTAATTCATTATACAATTATATAAAATAAAATATAAATACACATATGCATTAGATAAATTCATGAATTCAAAATAAGGAATTTATTTTATATAGGAGCATCGGGATCAAATATAATTATACATCAATCAAAACATATTATCTTAATAATTTAAGCTAAGTAGGTAAATTTCCTTGTTTTTATGGTGCTTAACATTCTTTTTAGTTTTTTGAATGTCTTATTGCACTATAATATTTAATATATGTGTAGCCTATGAGAATCCATCTTTTAGTTGTCCTTTTCCACCTAGTTTCAAGCACGCTTATGTTTATAGTGTTCCCTAAAAGTTTGTTGATGCACACACTTATTTATTTTGTTCACAATTTTTTTATCTTACAACATTATAAATTTACTTCATAAGATCTCGAGCTATTTTCTAGAGTCCATAACATTATTTAGAATTTTATGCAATAAATTACTTAAACAAATCAAAGCATAAGAATTTTGGCATACCATAATTATGTTCAATAGATGGAGATTTAAAAAGTAGTGTAAGGAAATGATTACACACTTTGAGATGCATCCGAAGAATTGGAAAAAATAATTTTCTAAGGTTTTCTTGTTAAATGTCATATTGCGGCCTCTTTGGGCACTAGGGATTGTACCTTTTCAGTAATCTCTAGGGTTTTCTACCCTTGGGCACCCACATATAATGTCTCCTTTAACCTCAAGAATGACTATTAATGTCATTCCTGGAGATTGTTGAGATTATAACAATGGTGCCAATGCGAAATAATCTCCCGAAAGTTCATTTCGATGGTCTTTCACAAGGTAATGACTCTCATGTTGTTATTTTATCTTTTCCTAAATTTCTTGTTGCATATCGGTGGTTAGAAAAATTATTCCTTATCGGATATTTTATGGGCCGTATCCCCTCTAAAAGCATGCTAAAGTCATGGGTTAAATCTGTCTTCTTTGCTTTCAAGGCACCCAATTTTAAAGTGTGCGAGAACATGACCAAAGTATTTTTATATCCCATTTTTCTTACCCTTCGCATGCCTCAACCATTTTAAACTTTGCATCAAATTTGTATGTTTGTAACTCACTTTTGTTCCTTTCTCCTTAGACCAAATATTTTGTGGTGTCTCGAGTATTCTTTCCTTAAATTTCTGTGTGAGTGGAGTTCCCTAGTTTTCTACTATCATGTTTTCACTCCCTACACCAAATCACTTGCTCCATAGGGTGACTAGTTTACATGGAACTCAAATTTTTAAAATGCTCAACCTTAGAAACATGTTTGTGTTGAAGCTAGATCTCTCCCATGAGATGAAGGAGTTTGTGGAAATTCAAATGGGAGATACTTAGTACTCCCAAGTGAGTTTTATATATTAACTTGCCTAAAACTTTTTTCATGGTCAAGCCTCCGATCATAATATCAAAATATGTCCTCTCTATATTCTACACAATCTTTGAGAACCTAAGGCAGTCTCGAATCTTTCAAACCTCCTGTGGGGGATGATGATAAACCATTAGAGGAAAAATAATAAATAAACTCAAAGCAAGGAAATTGACAATAATGGATTAACCAAGCCATATGTTAAGGAACAAATTTCTGCCCAACATCAATCTAAGGATTTAATTTGCAACAAATCACTATTTTCATTTCCTAAGTTCTCTAGCATGCCTAAGGCGGGCTCGGTTCATTGGAACCATTAAACTCCATATGAATTTCTTTGAATTTTCCAACTTTGTAGTTATTGTTAACAAATGGTTTAGAGGGAAAAAGAAAAAGGCTTGAAGTCCCTTTCTCCACCCCATGACCATTTGTGATCATATCATGACACACAATGTGGAATCTACATAGGAAGAGTGTAATATCAAGTATGTCAAGTTAAGGAAAGTTGAGTTGCAGGATTTTCGAACCATAATAATTTTCAATTTCTATAAAATTAGTTTGATGCCTTTGATGGATTAGAGGAAAATGGTATGGCCCTTGACCATAGTTTATAAATAATTTCATGTCATGGAATGCAAGGGGTCTCAAATAATCCAATCTCAAGTATATAATTTGTGGTGATTGTGAAAAAGTACCAATCTAGATATGTTATGTCTATCGAGCTAAAAGTTACAGAGTTTTCAGTTTGTGATGGTTTATAAATCCATCGACCTAATAACATGAAATTTTCCAAGTAATCATGATAATGGGTATGGGTGTTTGATCTCCATTTTCCACCCAAATGGTGGCTCTTCTTTATGGAACATGGTGTTGACCCCACCAATTGTGTGATCTATAAATTATTTAATATTGAAATCCTCCCTTTAGGATACATCAATGTTTGTGCCTCTTATGATGCAGATGAAATATTTGATCTTCGGAGGTGAATGCGAAATGAAATTCATGATTCTTATTAGGTCATATGCAGAAACTTTAATATGGTGGAGATACCATCTGATAAGTATGAGAACCTGTTAATGCGATGGATAAATACTAAAAGGGATGCATGGTTCTACATGCATATTAAATTTAGGTTTAATGAACTATCATCACTAATCCGGCACTATGATAATTCTTCACCGGGAACTCCTCGTGCTATGATTATTAACTAATGCACAACTTTTAGTTTGGTGGATGTAATATGGAAACACAACAACAAACATAACACAAGAATACCATAGACTATGATAAGAAGGAATGATGATAAATCTAAAATATCAAAGTAAATTATAATATTAACATGAAATTGTTACAATCTCACCCATGAGGTACTTCAAGTGTTACTGACTTCACTTTCCTTCCACCAATACTATGGGAGAAACTTCACAATTACACCTCTTAATGGCTTCTTTAACACACCTTCAAAATGATGGCTTCCTTTACACACTTACTCATACAATATTTCTCACTACTTCCTTCTATGCTAAATGAGGGGGGTGGCCTCTTTATTTATAGAACTTCCAGGCTTATCCATCTTATCTCTAAGATAGGATAAGAAATCCACTCTGATGAATCATATTCCATACCTTAACTCTTATCTGTACATGTAAGCTTATCTTTTAAGATAAGATAAACCTTATCATTTCACATGGGTTCCACATTTTTAGACATTTTACAAATTAAATACACAAAATATTTATGACCTCACTCCTTGTCCTTATTACCGGTATAATGTTTCTAATTCCTAATCATGTAGACCCTACTTCTCTACTTTGACATTTTAACATTACCGGACCACTTATGACAAATATTTACTTTTTACCACAACATTCCTATTGTACTTTTGACTATTACCATACTATACATTATTGGCGGTGTCATCGGCATCGCCATTATCTTCTATCGAGATGCTACTACTAATTATACTTAACAACATCCTATTCCTAATACATACATTAATGAAATAGAAATTACGGAGGAAAATTTAAGTGTCGATAGAACCCAACATCACTCACACTCCCACTTATGAAGCATGATTTACTTGGTCTAATCTCTAAGGGGGATTAGATCCGGAACATATTTCATCTTTTTAGAGCATTTCGATTTGATTTCCCTTCACTTTCCAAGATATGTGTCCCTTTTTCATATAGGAAAGTTTTTTTCTCAATACTACATTAATGGAACACAGTCCCACACTTAATCATATCAAGGGTCTGTGGAATTTAACACATAGGCCTAGTCATCTATCGCATTATCATCTACCTCTTAATTCCAAACTAGACCTAGTGGTGAGAGGATGCGATGACTAGGATGAATTGATTACTCGAGAATCTACAACTAAAAGTTGGCCAAAATTTAATGTAGATCCTTCTTCCCTACCTCATCTGATCTTATTTAGGAGGTGGTGAAACTCAAAGGGAACAATTATTATAAAATTCTATAACTCAAGTGGCAAGAGGTTCCCAAAATATTTAAATTGTGGATTATTATAATGCTCGGGGGTTCAAATTCATACATGTCTATAATATCTTAAAGTGGGATATCATAATTCGAAGGAATTTTTATTTCCCTCAAATTCAATCATTTCTTTCAATAAATCCATGTTATTAGTTATGGCGTACTTAAGTCATGGATCCCCAACATTTGTTGTAAGCCTTTGTCAACCATTACAAGATTATTTTTCAGGTTCAAGAACCTTTAGATGAGCAACGTGTTGCCTTGGAAGAATGTTTGGCTGTGGTGCAATGCAAGCTTTATCAAACTCAAAAAACTTCATGTGATCACATTCTAACCATTGAGGACCTTCATGAAGTAGTCATACAAATGGCTAATGAAAAGGCACTCGGTTGTGATGGTTTTCCCTGATAGTTCTACAAATCACTTTAGGATCTGTTGGGCGAAACTCTTTCAATTTTATCATGAAGGTTTACAAAATTATTCACTCGGTGTTCAAATTAACAAAGGGAATATAAAGTTCATACCTAATCCTAGGGAACTGAGCTGATCACCAACTAGAGAGCTATCCCTTGATCAATTTTTCCTACTAGATTATTTCAAAATCCATTTCCATTCACCTATAAAACATTTTATCGACAATTGTTTAGCCAAATAAAAATTGATTCCTCTAGACGAAATACAATCTTAAAAATATCATAGCCATCTCGGAAGATATGGATTTGTTTCACAAGTCTAGTAAGTTAAGCATATTAAGTAAAATTGATTTTGAGAAGGCTTGCTTGATAGGATAAAATGTCCTTTTATCTTGGCCATGCTTCAATCGTTGCACTTTCAAAGCTAATCTTAATTCTTTTTGTCAAGATGTTGTTTGTAAATGCCTTAGATCATCTCACCATTAATGAGAAAATCTCCACTCTTTTTGTTCTCTTTTATTCCATAATACATGGTTATCCTTTAATGCAAACTCTTTATGTTCTTACGGTGGAAGGTTTTAGCTATCTACTTGCCAAAGCCAAATCCTAAGGGCTTGTCAAGGGAATTCCTTTTCCCTCTTACGCTAATTCCCAACTACTCAATGGAATTTTTTTGATGACTCTTTTCTTATGATTATTTATGATGAAAATAACATTTGCAATGACATGTAGTGCCTTGATACTATCTTCTTAGAATCTGGTTAATTCATTCTATGGCATACAATATTGTGTTATAGGAATTCCTTCTTTCTTATGCCCCCTTAGATGTCTTCATATAATTGTAAGATGATTGAACATGGTGAGAAGTTAAAATTTCTTGGCATCCCATTTTACTTTTAAGTGTCACATGTTGATCTTTAGAAGTATGTTATTCAAGAGATCGCTAAAAATATTGAGTATTGGATAACCAAACCACTACCCTTAGTGGGTAAATTCTATATTTTCTCTAAAATACTTGAAGCTACTCATGTTTATTATTCCTCGTGTTGGGTCCCATTCAAAAATTCTATGGAGAGGTTGTAACAAAATTTTTCTCTAGTCTAATTTTGCTTCTAGAAAAGGGATTCATAGACTTAGATGGGAGATATGTTGCCTTCCCAAATAATCTGTAGGAATAATCCTTATTGTCATCTTTCGTCAAAGACAGGTGCTTTCTACCAAATGGATAATTTGTAACATTAAAGAACAAGGAGCCAAGAAATTAATTTTGTGCCATGGCATAGAGGAAGGTTCACCTTATGTCTTGTCATTTTAAAAGGGCATAGGTTTCATCAATCTTATCAATGCTCATGTACCTGTCAAATTGGTTGGAACCTTTTTTCTCAAAAATATCTAGAAAGCATGGGAACAAATCAAACCATGGATTCAATGGAAAGGTAACATCTTTCATTATGTCCTATCTATTAACTATAACTCCTTGTTGTTGTAAATTTTCATCCAATTCCAAGATTGGTGTCTTGTAAAGGACCATGGGATCCTGCGCTTAAGATTTCTAAGCACATAATTCACTCCATCTAGGACCTCTTTTTCCAACATATTCATTTTAGGTGTCCTTGGAATGAGATCAAATATAAGTTCAACCATTCTTCGTAAGATCAATCTAGTATTAATGACATTATTTCCCTTGTTCTTGATCATATGAACCACAAAATTATTGTGTTCTCTTCCCGTCCATGGTGGACTAAGTGGAAATGGTTCGTTGATCCCCCCTTCCAGAATTACTCATCTAGTAAATGGTATTCTTGGTTGTCTTCATATCTACCCATGGTTGATAAACTTAACAATCGATAGGAGCTTCATTCATCCCTTTACAGTTGGAGAAGGAGATTCAAAATTGTTTGATACACTTGTGTGGAACCTAAAATCGTTCATTTCTATGGTGTATTATCCACCATATCCTGTCGATTAGTGCCCATCTAGTTTATATTGGTATCTCGGCTCCCGAATATGCCTTTCGTAAGAACTTGAAAACAATATCCCATGATATATGGTATTGTAGCTAATATGAAAAGGCTTGGAATTAAATTCTTTCTTTCTTTCTCACATTTATACAGAATGTTTCACTTGGTAGAATATTTTGTTAGGAGATAATCCTAGGATTCCTCACATGTTTGGCCAAATCTAGCATGGTTTCAGAGGTAAAATTACTTTTGGCTTTAGAAATAAAAGAAATCTTGGTTATTTTCGCACGTTAAGCTTGATCAACAATTTTCTATTTATAATAATTCAGCGGTTATCTCCAAGTTTTTGTTGCTGATACAAGTGCAAGAAAATAAGGTGTCCCTTAAGGTGGATCACCTTCAAACCCACCCATGTCATTGGAGCAATACCCCTTGCAATGTGGCTTAGGAGCCACCCTATCCTTCTTGGTGATTTATTCCCCATCAAGATCATCTCCGAGGTGGTCACCGGAGCTGCTCCCGCACCACTCATTCAGCCATACTTGCTAATCCCTATGAAATCAACCTCTATTATGAAGCTTCTCTCCTTTTCTCCTGAATCATCCCTAGGGTTTTAAATAGCCTCCACTAACTCATCGGCTCGATTAGGGCTCATGAGACTCCCAGAAGCACACACTCATGATGGGTGGCACCTCCCACATCTGTCAAATAAGTTTTCCCACATGGATTTATCCATCTTTCCCACTCTGCGAATTACGAGGAAGATAATGAAGAAGAGGGCCATGTTGGCTTTGGCCGGGAGGTTCCGAATAGTTGCTAGGACCTTCCTAGATCCACCCGTAGCTCGTCAACTTTTTTTCCACTGACTTAATTTCATTTTTGCAGTGGCTTTATTTTAGTTGACTTGTCCTAGGCTTGCAATAGTTTGTTTATGGTTTGGGGGTGTGCTCTCATATCACCCTTATTTTTTTAAAATTATATTATATCAATATACTTGTTATGATAATATAAGATCTTATTCATAAAAAAATGCATTGTAACATCTAAGAATTATTTATACATATTCAAATGGATCGAACAACACTTTAGATGGAGGACATGGGGTTTTATCACTTTTGGTCTATCTACAAATAATCTCCTTTCATATGCACTATAATAAAAGGTAGTTTTAGAGTATCGCGCACTCAAAAAGGCCAATCTCAATGGTGTTCATATCATCTTAAAACCAAAATTATCTATATGTTTAATTGAGCTATCTTGTCGGATCTCACTAACGTATATACAATCTCATCCACTAAATCACAATATGTGTATAATATTTAGAAACATATGATCATAGGGGATCTCCTTAGTAACATGGTACATAAGGCGTGGATCATATAAGGGTACATTTTATTTACAATTATTAAGATAACATATTAGTATAAATACATGTATTAGTGTAAAATGGGATTTAATAATGAGAAGGTGTAGTGTTATATCCCAAAATTCTTGGAAATATTTATAATTAATAATAACACATGTTTTCAACATATTTTACCAAGTGACCTCTATGTATTGGATTCGAAATGCAACGTTTATTGTTTAATGTAGACAAAATAAAGTATACAAAGACTCACCTAACCATAGTTGAAGTTTTTAGTTACCCCATTTGGGCCTTATCTTTCATATAGGATTTTGATGCAATCAATGTGATATGGGTAGTTCGTGTTTCTCGAGTAGTATTGTAATTGAGTGATTCTGAATACTTATAAGCACTCACACATAGTTGTAATAACATTTAGTTATTGCATTAGAAAATATTTTAGAGTACACATTAAGAAATAGTTGATTCCACTAGTTAGTCACGCTAAGAAATATTGTTTTCTAGATGGATACGCTTGAAAAGACCATAATTTAAAATGTAGTTATTTGAGGCACTATTTATTAATGCAGTGCATGTGTGAGATTGATGTGTGTGTAGTTTCTATATTTCCTTTAAGTTGATTAGTAATTTTATACATTGAGACCCCAACTAAGGTTGTATCATTGGTACATCGAGTAATCATCGATAAAATTAGTTATAGACATATTCAATTGAATAAGGTGGGTAAGAGGTGAAGAGGAGATTAATAATTCATACGAAATAGAAACTAGAGATGGTAATAATACAAAAATTCCATGAGATACTAGAGTTCCCAAACTTTAATATTTGATATTATTAATAAGATATAGAGATATAAAATACCATGAAGATTCTATGGTGATAAACAATGTCGATATGTTTTGGTAATGGAAGATGTAAGAGATAATTAACTTGTAGAAGAGGCATGTGAGAAACAAGATGTATATGGAGAATATTAATATTTAATATGTAAAACAATTCTTGAAATTTATCACAAGAATTAATAATAAACAAAATTTCACTTTTAAGACATTAGGAAGTTTGATTCCTAGATAAGAAAATGACTAGATCACTATGTTGGGAAAAAAATACACTAAAAACTAATAAATATAGTGATATAAATAATATTAATTTGTTATGGAGATGGACAATTCCATGGTGTTTTGGTAGAAAAGCATGGAAGTGATATCAAATATTATGAAGTACCAGACTAATAATTGAGATGCAAATGAAGAATAATAAGTTGAAGAACATGAATAAAAGTTCTTAAAATTAACCTTGAGAATGACTAGTAAATGAGAGTTTATCCTTCAATAAATTATGGAAGTTTGATTACTAAATAAATCAATGGCTGGATCAAGTATGTTGGAGAAATATTTTTAATTTAAAAATATGGAAGATCCTAGGATAGTTTGGAAAAAATGGGATGACACACATCCTTATGGTGGGAGCATTTCCAAATTACACTTTTAGAAAAAAGAAAAAAGAAATACTTGTAATTAATTATGAAAGTAAAAGGTAATCTATATTTGTGGATTAGTGTATGTGTTTTTCCAATAAGATTCAAAGCTTCCTCGAGAGGTATCTTGATGTAATCGATTACATAGAATAATTATATATGAAAACCATTACATTATACTATGTTGAAAATTGTTCCACAAATATGTAACATCATGTAAATAGATTGTGCATATAAATTCTAGATGAATTTGGTATGACCAAATTATGATTTATTAAGAAAGAAAATAAATTCATAATAAAGGGATAAGAAATGATAATTTATAATAAATAAGGAGTTGCGTGAGAAAAATGAAACTTCATGTGTGATTTTGGATCAAGATATTAAAGTATACAAGGATATTTTTAAAAACAAGGTGAAGTACTCACATCTCGGTGCATTGTAGATAAACGAATGTAACATCAAGGAAGAGGATATTGTAGTGTATATACAGGTCATGGATTCCATATTATATAGTATTAGATCTTTCTATTAAGGCATGGACTAATGGTTCCATCATATTTGACCATAATAATTTACCCTCTATTGATAATATGGACCTATATCAACCATTTCTTACTCCTGTTTTCATGGAATATTTTTTAATTCATGATGGCTTCAAATGATATTGACTCTAAAGTGAATATATGTCTTCAGACCTTACTCCATATAATGGGAATCTCTTTAATGAATGTTCTACAATCAATTGTTACTATAATGAGACTTGATGATATTCCTTATCAATAAAATGATACAATCATATTAAACATATTATTTGGACCCATATAAATGCTTATTTCTTTTCACATATTTAAATCTACTTTGTAGACCATGGATCCATGATGTGATTTCTATACCCTCTATATAACATTTATGTGTTAATTTATCTATGAGGGACATGTGTAAACCATCTCAATTAATGATGAGCCCTATAAGTATTTTCAAGCTCAAATGTCAAATTATAATAGATGTAGTCACCAAATGCTCAAGAATCCTATCGATGAATCTATCATGGTCATTACAAATTACCACTTTCATTGAAAATTTTAAAAGGAAAATTCAACCATGATCATGAATCTCATGTGTTTGGAAAAGCATATGAGTGTTTTTTTAATACATTTATAATCATAGCTTATATAATGTTAAACTCTGTATTATACATAATTAGAGATGTGTTCAATAATATAACTACATATATTGAACCCTAGCTCATGTTGAGGTTGTTTATGAAGCTAATGATCCTACATCAATTGTTCTTACATCTACCATTAAATTTAGGAACTTCTTACAATCCATAAAATACTACATTTATTCCATCTACTTATAATAATTTCATATTATATTTTCTTCACATGCATGGAATACTCCATACCTCATCTATTGCATGTTCATTCATGTTTTGCGTGTTAAGTTATTGTTATGGCGTAATCACAATACCCATGATTTCTTGCAAGTTAATGGTTGAGGAAGTTAGTGCAATTCGTCAAACATGGAGTTATCCCAAAGTGTGGGACTTTGCAATTGGGATAACCCTTTGGATGAAGGTTAGTTCCTATTCCTCTATTCTAATGCACACATCCAAATTGTAGAGGATCTACTCTAAAATATACTATAAATTTCAAGGAGACATGGTTAAGAAGATTATAAGAAATTAAACCTAAACTAACAGAGGTGATGCACCAAAAGAATGTTGAACACCTGCTTTGCATGGAAATGGAAACCATAATCAGATTAAGAAGGATGAAAATACACCACAGATCAATCCACTAATGAGAATCCATTAACCATTAAACATGTAATACAATAACCATGCATAGATAACCAATATTACAATGAGAGATCAGAAGAAAGAAATGAACACAAGAGAGGGTTGAAATTCATCCACAGACTTCTATTATTGCTCCACAAACTTGATACAATTCATTAAAATGGACATGAGGCAATATTGCATTTATAGCTTGAATGGGAGGTTGAACTCCAAAAATTCACTTATAGATAAGAGAAGAAGGGAGGGTGCAAAGAAAAATTATCCAACATTAGAACAATGCCCCTCCTTACAATAAATATGAAGAATGAGAGGAGGGAGAGAGAGAAGAAACTCAAAATATTTCTTCAACAACCATAAGATGCATTGAATTCATCTGCAACAATGATGGGTGCCACTGTAAGATCCATACCTACATGTACTATGCCTTGTTGGGAAAGAAAGGAATCCCAGACCTTCATCATTTGGGTACGTGAGAAATCTTAAAACACCCTTTAAAATTCAAGACTGTAATTCTTCTTTTTGAATAACTAAGATCTTTCCAAAAAGTCCTATCTTGTGTAAATCTGAGCTCCCAGTCAAAGTTATGGCCATCTGAAGATTGGGGTGCCATAATACATTAATTGTGAGTGGTTGGCTCTATTTCTTCGGACTCAAAATGCCTACTGCAACTTTTAAAATTTGAAATTTTGGACATTCAAAATTCAGAACTTCAGGCCTTTCCATTTCGGATATCGGGTTATTGTTCATCCACTTGAGTCAACAAAACCTCCAAAACTCCAAAGTCTAAAATTTAGACTTTCTGATATTTTGACTTTAGAGGTTAATGTTACTATTCATCGATTAGGCACTCGAAACTTAGAAACTCCAAAACTCCAAAACTCAAGTTGGAAATTCGGACTTGAGTTTTAGAATTTGAGTTATGATTTTTGTGTTCGGGGATTCAAAGTTCCAAAAATGTCAAAACCTCGATCTCTGAAATTTGGACTTCGGGTTTTGGATGTTTGCATTTTTAAAGCATCTTATGGTTTTGGGAATCACGTTTTCGGATTTTGGATTCATGGTTTTAGGGTTTGGGGTTTACGGGTTTGTTTATCTATTTTGGCACATAACCTCTAAACCTCCAAAAGCACAAATTCCAAAATTATGACTTCAGGTTTTAGACATTTTGAATTTCACCTTTCGTATTTCTTTACGCCTCAAGCCCAAAACAAACCCCGAAGTGCTCCTTGAGCTGACCTCGAACTCGATGTTGACCTCTCGAAGTGCCGAGCCATTTCAGACTTTGGGGATATGGGATCTTTGTATTTTTCTTCTCCATTCCATTTTCCCTCTTCCTTGTCTCGAAATTTGAATGCCTAAATTGAAAACTTTGGGCTTCGATCTCCATTATTTTTCTTGACTTGCTAAGTGAGTTACTTGTGCGTATCCTGCCCGAATTCCTTTTGATCTCGGTCAAGTTGATATAATCCATTCTTACTTGAGCTCCGATCTCCTTCAAGGTTCCCTTGGACATGATTTCCCTTGTCCATTCATTTGCTAACCTTGCATTTCCATTTTCGTGCCCACTACAACGACCAACATAATCAAAATGTGATCTCCCATGGTCAAATGATTCCTCTAATTTCTCGGAGTGAAAGGATGTGTTTGTTCAAGTTTTCCTGAAGGTAACAATTAGATAACAAGTATTATAGTTAGAGTATGGTGTGTCTATGAAATTTCATTCCATGGATTTACACACTTCACTCTGTAATCGATCATCGCCGGAGGTGGTTTTGTGTCCTTTACTTATGGATTTTTCCCTCATAATATTATAATCTATGAAGTTAAAGGCGATTCAAAACAAAATATTTTATCCTTTCTCACATTATGTATGAATTATACCTACAATTATTAAATCCTTATAAAGTGTAGACACCAAAATATGGTAAGTTATTTTTTTACAATGCCAAGTTTAAGCTTGTATCCTTTTTAAGACAAGTGATCACATTTAGAATCTAATCTCATCATATGTATATCCATTCTATGTCTTTATTATATTTTCATCACCCTCTATTGATAAATCTATAGATATTATTAATTCAAAGAGGCATTAAAATTAATATTCATTGTGAAACTTTCAATTTAGGAGTTTCTCCTTCATGTCCAAAACAATACATAATGGTAAGGATGTTGTGTCCATTATTGGTCGATCAATATGGTCCCACCCATTCTTAATCACTTAATTTTATTTTAATGGTAAATCATTCTTGGCATCATTTCATCTTATTAGTGTCCACCTTATCATAATATCTCACCTATGGAATACTAGATAAGTAATTAATTCTCACACTCTAACTCACCTAAAATTATTGCAAGCTCTTATTCCAAAAATATTATAAAATAACTTGAAGAGTTCCTACATCTTCTTAAATCAGTTACACATCATGTATGGTAGCCCCTAGTACAATTCTAAAGCACTAAACATGGTAAAAAGTCTAGCTTCATCCTTATATAAGCATGTAGAGAATATAGAGCCATGTCCTATGTAAGAGAAATGTCATTTGTAAGAATTATACAATGGTTTCAATAAACAAAAGGGTTAGATCACATAGGTGATAAATACCACTTCTCACTATTACCACACTAGAGGTACATTATGTACTATTTTTATCTCACTTTCTTAGCATCAAGAGACACAAGGGATCCCATGGGAGGTTGGATAACTTTATAGACTTTCATGAGAACCTAGGAGAAAAACATGAGGCTTGATTCCACATTGAGTATATATAATATAATACTTTGGGATTGACTTAATACTTGGAGGTAGGAATTCCTAGTGTTTCCAAGCATAAAACACACACATTTATTCTCCTTTCATTTTATAATACCCTAATGAAGGGTTCTCTACATTTTTTAGATCATTAAAAGTAATATTAATGTTGTGCAAAGAAGAGAAATACAAAATGAGAATAATTTCTAGACAATTAAATCATCCCGATTATTACGAGCTCTAATTTCTTTTGGATCAATACCATAGAGTGCTTTTCATAGATTGTATAATCCCTACATAGACCATAAAAATACTATATATTGTTAAACCTATAAGTTTTTCAATTCAAAAATCTCTTGTATAGAGTCTATATTTCAACTTTTTTAGTTTCACTTCATAGTACACTTAAATCATTTGAAAATATTTATAAACAAGATAATTCTCTCTCCCATATTTTATAGTGAGAAATTTAATTATCATTTACAATTTTCTTATATTATTTCATGATTTTTTACATTATTCTAGTCATGAATAATTAGTTGTGGAAGTTAACCAGGTAATAATAATCTACCTAGTACAACCCTTACACCATTTCTAATTACTATATCTAATAAAAATTTACACATTTGGTGAACATCACTCATAAATCATAAAAATTCCTAAACCCTAGTTTATGCGGGGTTTCTTATTTTGAGTCCCAACATATTCTCATCCATCATGCCTCTTCCTTCAATATTTTATTATTATCTTTTCAAACCTAGAAGTTCTCTTCCACAATTTTCTTTTGGTTACCATCCAACTTATAATGTCCATACCCATCTCTAATCTTGAACGGGTTCTATAAGATTGTTGATGTAGGAACATTAGGATATGACTATGTACATGATGTAAATTTAAAAATTTGTATAAATTCATAGTATAAGGATGTTTATGAGGTTTTTCAGAGCTAATAAGGAGACACTCAAGCTTGATTTGTTCTTAGGTTGAACAAGTATAGTTTGGATTTTCCATCTAATAGGAAAAGTTTGAAAATTTTACTATTAAGGATGTTAGACCATGGATGCTAAAAGTTTGTGTACATGATTTAGGATTACTCCAATCATTTTCAAGGTAAAAACTCAAGATAATAAAAACAAGGGAAAGCTACATTGAAAGAAGGATAGATAAACATCCCGACCACGAGAGTTTTCATTTTAAAACTCAGAAAATGACCTAAAAAATAAAAATAAATCTTGGATAGTTCAAGAATACATACCCTATACGGTTGAGACCAAAGATGGAAATAATAATATTACCTTATCTTATTCCATAAGAAGACAGATAAACTCTAAAAAAGATAGATCTAAGTTTTTACTTTTATTCGATTCAATGAGAATCTTGTATCTCATAAAAATCAGGGTCCATTGATGAAAAGGAACTAGAGAAAGCTTGAATCCAATTCCTACAGTTATAGATATAAGTGCGATCCAAATTCCTGGAGAGTTATACATTTGTGTATTTATAAGACCATTGGTTATTTCTTGAAGCTGAATTTCTCCCATGTGTGTGCGAGTTGTATATTTGAATAATATAGTTGGGTCCAACCAGCTGCACTTTGTGGATAGAAAAGTGCATGATCTCAACGAATTACTTCTAAACGATAAATCATGGAAGAAATATCATTGAACCAAAATCATTTCTTTTTGAAATTAATTTTTGTAAAGAGAACTATGGATATTATACAATTTTCTATTAATACGCTAAATCATTTTGACGAGATATCCATTGTGGAGGTAGGTCAACATTTTTATTGGCAAATAGGGGGGTTTCAAGTTCATGCACAGGTACTTATAACTTTCTTAGTTGTAATTTCTATCATGGGTAGTTTATAATAATTTAGAGGTTGTTTGAAACTCCATAACTTTCAATTTTTATTCTATTATGTAGGTGTTATCTAATTTTTCCCCTCAGGAAAAATTGGACAAATGAGAATTACACGTAGCAAAAATGGAGGAGTTGATTCAGTCATAGGAGCTTGCATTTCGAGGTTGGCCGAGAAACGATCAAGTCTAGAAAGATGCGAGAGATTTTGAGAAATGAAGAAGTACAAAATTCAAGTTTCATAATTTTGAGGTGGAGCTTTTCAGAGGTGGGAGGTAAATTTTGGGAACTAAAAAGAGGAAAATGTTTCGAAACCTTGAAACTCTAAAAGTCTAAAATTTCAGACTTTCGATTTCGTGGTTTTAGAGTTCTCAAACGTGAAGTTGTAAAAATGGAGGAAAAGTTGAAACCTGAAAATATGAAAGTCCGAGATCTCAAAATTTCAGGATTTGAGGTTTCGAGGGATCTCGGGGAGAGAAAAATCTGAAATATAAAACTCCAAAATGTTAGACTTTCGGGATTTAGAGTTTTGGAGGTGAGGAATTCGGGGTTCGAGTCTCCGATGGCAAAATCGAAAAGCGATTGAAAATTTCTGAAATCCTAAAACTCGAATCTGAAAGGGTTTGGATTTCAAAGATCAACATAGGTTTGAGTGGTCAACGCAATGAAAGTTTTAGGTTTCAAAGTTTTGGGCTTTTAGGTTTCGGAGTTTCGGAACTCTCGAGATGATTTGGGCAATGAACAATGAAATTTTTTTCGAAAAGGAAATGTCTCAAAGCCCAAAAGTCCAAAATTTTTGAATTTCAGGTTTTGGGGTGTCGAGGTTTGGGTTTCAAACTTTCAAAACCTACAATAAAAATTGGCGAGATGAATAGTAGCTTAATATTTGAAATGGGAATGTCTAAAGTTTGAATTTCAGGATTTTGGAGGTTGCATGCATTTCAAACTCCAAAGATGGACAAAGCCAACCACCTACCATTTTTGTAGAATGACATCTTGACCTTTAGATGGCCATAAAATCTAACTGGGAGCTCTGGTTTGCACAAGAAAGGAATTTTTGGAAAGCTCTCGACATCTGGGAGCTATTATTTTGCACAAGACAAGACTTTTTGGATATCTTAATTTGAGTGGGACTAAGTTAGTCAAAATTAAGAAATACAATTCACCATTTTTGGGTGTCCTAGATTTCTCACTTGCCACCATAATGTTCAAGTATAGGCTTCCTTTCTTTCCGAATAAGGAAAAGTACATGGAGATATGGGTTTCGTAGTATAACCCATCATTGGTGCAGGTGAATTCAATGCATTTTCTTGGGTGGTTGAAGGAAGATTTAGGATTTCTTATCTCTTCCTTCTGTCATTCTTCCAATAAATTATAAGGAGCGGCATTTTTCTAGAGGTTGGATAAAAATTTTTGCACCCTCCTTCTTCTCCATTTTGTAAGTGGATTTGTGGAGTTAAAACCTCCCATCTAAATTGTAAATGCAATCTTGCCTCTTCACCATTGTAATGGACTGTATCAAATGTTTGGAGCAATAAAATAAGTATGTGGATGATTTCAACCCTCTCTTATGTTCATTGCATCTTCCTGATCTCTCATTACAATCCTGGTTATCTTTGCATGGTGGTTGTATTACATGTTTTTATGGTTTGTGTTTAATTCCAACACGGAGTTTTAGCATTTCTTTGGTGCATCACCTTTGTTAGTTTAGGTTTATTTTCTTGCATCTTCTTAACCCTATCTCCTTGGAAAGTTAGAGTAGATTTTAGGATAGATCCTCTACAATATGAATGTGTGCATATAAATAGAGGAATATGAACCAGCCTTCATCCAGAGAGCTTTCCCAATTACAAAGTCCCACACTTTGGGAAAAGCTCCATGTTATGTAATCACACTAAGAGTTTCAACCCATTGAGTTGCATACATTTAGGGGTGTTGGGATTAGTTATCAACAATAGGATTTCAATGCCATTAAGTTATGAGAGTGAAATAGCAATAAATGGAGGTAAATATAAAGTCTTTATAAGTTGAACAATATGCTTTCTTAATTAAATAAGCTTTTAGTAAGCATTTTTGTACATAGTATACTTTATGTTTGTACATGTGTTATGTTATCTCAAGTATAATTATTGAAATTTAATGAGGTTTCCTATTATTCTATTTTGCATTGATGTGGACTGATGTGTATGTGTAGATCGAGTTTCAAATTATTATGGTATCTTGTAAATGTGTTGAGTTGTGCCATTTTCCCTGTCAATTGCTATGAAATTATAATGGAATCTTGTTGTACAAACTAAATTAAGAAATTATAGGGATAAATCCATACAAATAAAAGTTGAAAAAGATTAGGAAAACTTATACAAAAGGTTTTGATGTTTGGAAAGGTAAAACAAGATATGTATGATAAAATTCCTCCTTTCGGGCTTGTAAAAACTAGAACTAGGTTTTTCTATAAAATGTGTTAGAAATTGATAGATTCATTACTTGAGAAGCTATAAATTCTAAAAATTAATGCTCACGAGGTCGTATTGATGTGGAAAAAATAATCAATAGGTTTCATAATCACATATGTTATATTTTATATACAGTCAAAGGAGAATAAACCTTAGCTACTTTAGGTGTAATTCTAACTAGTAAAATATGATATGGGAAGAATCGATACAAAATCAAGTTCTAAAATTTTGTGAGACTCTTAAAAACATTAAAGGGAATCTAAATATCTTACAAATGAATAAATAAATATATTTATAGGGAAAATAAACACAAAGTTTTTATAAATATGACCTATAAGGCAGTGAGACAAGAAAAAATTGCAAGAAGGGAAATCTTGGAGAAATTAAGTTTCGTTGGTTTATCTACTTAGATATTATGATAAGAGGAATGAAAACAAGTATTTTCAATACTTGTTTATGTCAAATATTTCATGTTCTAGATTTTTGAAAATTAATTGAGTCTTCACGATTGAAGTGTTATAATACTAGCATTATATAAATGATTTTGTGTTGAAATTGATATCATAATGAAAAGATTCATTTGTAGGAAGAGTAAGGTATTTTTAGGTCTAATAAACCTCCTACGACTGAATGAAAACTAGTTTTTATATTAACCCTCAATAATGCAAGAATATTTTTACATAACACAAGAAGCTGTTGTAGTCTACAAGTGATTGGGTGTATGTTGGAATTTAAATGCATGTGGTTGGAGGTATGGGAGGTCACCTTGATATTAGGAGAGTCATTTATTAATTGTAAAAAAATATCATGAAAGAGATATGAGGATACAATATTTGAATAGTCAAGAAGCAATGTTTGAAGGATAATGCTTTTGAAATAAGTTCATAATATAATATAATGTGTGAATGTTGATGCTCCTTTGTAACTATGATGAAAAATTAAGATATTTTGTGAGTGGATGAAGATTTCATGAAAGAATCATATAAGGAGAATTATAGAATAGTGAATATAGAAAAATATCAAACAATAATATAGGGACAAAAATGGTATCTAAACATCTTTTAGTTGTAAGTGGTAATAGTGTTATAGAAAAATTTCATTTATTATTATGTCTTATGTTATTGGAAAAAGTTAAAGAAGGTGTTGTAGGATAGTAAGAAGTGAGTAATAAATTAAAGAAGATTTTTTTTTAAATATTGTCTTTGATGTCAAAGTAAATTTGATGCAAAAGATAGTTACATGTCTCTTATCTAAGAAATATTGTCATTGATGATAAAAAAGTGTGCCCCTTATGAATAACATGATCTGGTTTTAATTATTTATTTCACACACCAAAGAAAACTATTTCATAATTGTCCACAGGTTTATGTAGAGATTTGTGGGTTTCTATAGTATTCTATGGGTTTTTTAGTGTTCCATGGGTTCAATAATGCTTCACATGTTTCTGTGGTGCTTCACATGTTTTGAAGTGCTCCGAAAATGTATGTGTTATATCACAGGTCTAAGTAATCCCTTTAAAAATGAATGTCAAAAAAAAATATATACTACATAATGAAGAAAAATCCATAGAAGTCATCATGTGTTGAAATAGTAAGGAAGATTTCAATGTAATGAAGAGAAAGTTGAAGAAATCCATAGAATTTAGGAAATATTATGCAAGTCAAATAAATCTCATGGAAGTCAAGGATTGCTGCGAAGTATAGGGAAAATATGAAAAGGTCATGAAAATCCATGGAACCAAGATAAAATAGGGGATGTCCACAAAAGTATAGAAGAATATCAAATATCATTTTACAAAGGCCAACATCAACTATTGTGGAACTCAAATGTATCATGTGTAAATTTGTCTAAATCTATCTTAGCATTATCATTTGAATTGGTTTGGACGAATCTCAAATGTTACTAAATATTTTTGAGAAACTAATATAATATAAAATAGATTTAAATTGGATAGATTTGAGAGAGATGGGGAGTGAAAAGTATGGAATATGAGTAAAGTGAAATTGTAAAGAGCATGATAGTAAAAATGGAGTAGAGCAGTAGAGCAAACCATTGAGGAGAAGTATCATGAAGAGAAATGATTAAATATATTCTATTGTGCATAGAGTATGGATTAATTAGAGTGCAAATAGAGTATGCAATAAGTGCGTCACATGTATGCGGCAAGTTCTTAACAATTACAAAAAAAGTTCGCAACAGTGCACACATGTCTTGTCAAGTGTGGGGGAGTGATTTTGTGGAATGAGTGGATGAAAGTGTGAAGAATAGAGAAGATAATAAATATAAAGTGATATGATTTCATTAATTAGACCAACATCTATGGTGAAAGTATAATCGAGTTTTCGTCTAAAAAGAAGTAGAATTTTTTCATCAAGTTGAAGAAGATACTACGAAGGTGGATCTTTGTATTGTTGAGGTTGGTGGTTTATAAAATTAGGACTTATAAAATTAGGAATTTGTATATCTGGTATGTCTGTGCCTATGACTTAGTTGATTTGGTGCTCGTATTACGAATTGGTGTCTCTAATGAGTTATTTCTTACAAATTATCTTAGGTGATGTTTGGAATTTGAGATTGGTGTATCAATGTGGTTCACTAGTACAGGGGGTTAGTTTGAGACATTAATTATAGAAAATATTATATTTTTGTCTCTAATTACCATCCCCAAAGCACACCCTCTTAAAAAATATTATATTAAAAAAAAATCTCCCAAAAGAAGAAGAAATCATGAAATAAGTAGTGATTAATGTGGTAACCCGGGTTGCACAGGCCATGCCCATGGAGAAGTGTATATTGGAAAATAGTTTGATCAATTGTTTTTCATTTCATACAGTCATGCTAAGACATGAGTCTTAGTAGGAGAGAAAGAGAGAAGGACAATAGGTATTTACAAATCCATTTCATTTTCCCTAGTTTTTGTAAACCAATAGCCTATTTTTGAATTTAGGTAAAAGAAAATTTGGTTGAATGGAAACACTCTCTATTGTTTTTTAGTTGTTAGACGCTAATATTTTTTAAGTTAAAATATTGGTTTTGATTCGAGGTGTTCTAAGCACAATGGACCGAGAGGGGGATGACTCGTTCCTACAAAAATTTATTTCATTTACCATTCATCATTCATTATCATTTATACATCCATTCAATCAACAATGAACCGTGTGTGATTACTTAAACATAGAAACAACCATTCAAAAGAAAAATAAAGAGAGTAAAAATAACACCAAATATAAGTGGGAAACCCTAAAGGGGAAGAAAACCCACTAAAACCTTATTTATATTACACAAATAAAAGAGATTTAGTGAAGCATCAACTTCAAAAGAGTACCAACCCCTAATTTATAAGAGCACCAACCCTACAAGGACAACTAACCTATAATTTAGTGAAGCATCCACTCCAAAAGGAGCTACAAACCCCTAAGTTGACTAAGAACTAACTCAACCACCGATGATGATGATATCATATTTTGTTTCTACCACAACTGATAGAGATATGTAGTTAAGCTCATACACCTTTTCTCAAGCCCTCATTCCTTCAAATCACTCTATCTTCTCCGGGGTTAATTTTAAGAGACCCTTGGAAATTAGAGGTGAAAATACAGCGAATATCCCTAGACAGGTTTCACTTTGAAAGGAGAATTTTCCATTTTTTTTAGAACTAAATTTTTTCTCACTATATTTTTGAGGGAGAGAGACTGCAGAAACTGAGGCATAGTTCACACATGATAGGAAGGTCTCTTGTCGCTCATCAACAAATTTTCTTGACACAAAATAGGAAGTTTTAATGGCATGCATCAAGAAACTTTTTTGACGCACGACAGGAGACCTTCATGTCGCGCATCTATAAGCTTTGTTGATGTGCAATAGGATACCTAATATGCATGACATAAAGTTTCTTTTCACGCGTCAAAAAATATCATCTTTCACCTGACTCTAAACTACTAACAAAAATCAAATTTGTATCGTGCTCTAGTCTTTAGAGTATGCAAGTTCACGATGTTGGTAAGTACTGGTGGTAGTATGGTGGTAGTATACTACCCGACGAATCACCTAGGTTTTTATAAGAGATATTTTCAAATGTAGGTGAATCGACCCCAAAAATATATATACTATAAATTTTTGGCGAACAGGACATTGACCTGCTCCGAAAAAATATCCTTTTCAAATTTTCCTAAAATGAAATTTTCACCATATTACGAATATTCGCCACTAAAATTATCCTTGATCTTCTCCCTTATCAAGTTGTCTTGGCTCTAAACACTTTGTCTCATGACCTCAATCAATATTCAACCTATAAATAATCGATCATCCTTCAAATCATGTCTTTGATCCACCTTAAAACCCTCATCTAGGTTACATTTTATATCTAGGCTCCATTAGTTTACAAAAGCACCCAAATAATCACTTTTGTGTGATTTTATTGATTTAAATTCACTATAAATCAGTCATAAAAATTTCACGATTCTAATGATCACATATGACCCATATAGGTCGGGCATGCCCAAAGCCACTCATCTTGCACCAAAATGCCTTAAAACCCTATCCCTAGAATGCAAAAATCCAATATTACCAAAAAAAAATATTAAATCTCCCAATTTTACCACACATGATTAATATAGCATAAAAACATCATACATGGTCTCACATTTTCTTGGACTAATCAAATATTTCATTAAATGGGCCCATTGGCTCATATCCTTCTCAAACTAGCTGCTTCTAGCACCTTGATTTTCCCTTTGGGACTCAATACCAATAAATATGTCATTTTACAACTCTAGGAGAACTTCAAGTCCTTTAAAACACATCAATTCATGTTAGACATCATGAAACATCCATATGCTCAAACCACAATGACTTTTGTCTTCACCAAATTATGCTTTGCCCAAAAATATGTTTTACAAAATCAACTAATTTTCATGCTTTTTGTAACTTCTAAGACATAAAAAATACATTAAATAGAAAAAAAATTCACCCCTATTCACTCTTCAGGTTATATAAAACATCAACCAATCAATTTCATGGCTCAACCAACTAAATCTTCTAGCCTAAGAAAACTTGTCTTAAAAATGTAGTTAGCTTCTTCTCCACAAAATTACTTAAAATATTCATCAAATCAAATTTCTAATACATAAAACCTATACCAATGGAAATATATCTAAATCACCTTTCTGGAACATATTAAAACTCCTAAAACCAAGTGGAAAGCCTTCAACCAAGCACAACTCTCGCAAGTTGCTTCTTAAGCCTTCTAAGACTCAAGAACAGGACATTTTCCCGACATGATATATCAAATAAAAATAACTTTCACGCTTTAAAAATCACAGAATATCCTTATACATGTTTAATAATCACTCAAAAATATTTACTATACATGAAAAACACAAAAATATAACCTTAACTCATGAATCGCTTCACACTTGCTAGAACAAGTATTCTTCAAACTTGACCCTAAAAAAATCATAAATTTTGTATACATTATCGATCATATAATTTGATATACCAATGGCATTCTCCCTAAACCAAATTCCTAAAACAACTTGAATCATCTCCTAAATCTTCTTGTAGATCCTACAATGCCAATTTTACTATAAGGTGCTCAAAGCTTCCCCAAAAACCAATCTACACAAATAGGGAAAGCTTTGCACTTTTTCACCTCATCCATGACCTAAAATTATGATGAATATATTTTAAAAATATAGGGATGAAAACAATGACAGTTTATTGTTGAAATTTTTTGGTCAATCATTAGAGGGGGTACACAAAATGTTTTGAGTTGCACAATTCTAGGAAGATTTGGGAAGACCCGTGAGAAAAATTACAATTATAGGTGTTGTTCTAGGGTGCAATACCTCACATATGTTTCCATTATAATTTCCATCTTCAAAAAATTCATGAAAAACCCTTTGAAGACTAATGCAAGGCCTTGGTGAAAGTAGAAAGGGCGGCATACATTATAAATTGTACCTTCTAAAACAAACACGATTATAGATTTTTTGGTTTTAGGAGAAAATTCAGTTTGTAACCAATGGTTTTTCTCATGTTCTTGAAATTAAATAAAACAAAGGTATAATTAATTCATTTTATTCCTTTAATATTAAGTGAAATCACATTAGTATGTTTAGTTTCATGGGTTCATTCCATATTATGTTATCAAGAAAAATGACAAGACACACAAACAACTCATCACATAAAATCGAGTATCATTTCTTAATAAAAGAAGAGTACATTTATTCCGCACAAGCCATGTGATATGGCTATCAAAGGAAAGATAATGCATGTAAATAGAAATTTGAAAGCATATGAAAAGAAACCCATCATTTCGTGAGGTAGAAGGAGCCACTCCACTTTGCATTTTATTAGTCTAGTTTTCCTCGTCAATCTTCTCGATAGTACTTGAAAGAAGAAATTAAGAAGTTTTAAGTTTGGCATTTCTAAATCATTATGTTTCTATTTTTATATGTACATGCATAATCTAAAGAAAAGGTACAAATTTAGTTATGCAACATTCTTGAAACACAATCGTTAAGTACATTTTTCCTCATGCTTTACACTTGCAATAAAAACAAATGCAAAAGAGTTAAAAGTAAAATTTGGATTTCTATACTTTATAAGAAAGGTACAAAAATCTTCAAGTGTTCATTTTCAATCAATCATATTCCATATTTTTAGAATATAAAATATGAAGTGCGGGTTCCGATTTTCAATTAAAAATTCATACAAAAAAATTGAGTTGAAGCATATTTAGAATAAAAAAATCATGCACAAAATGCATGCCAAAATCCAAATTTTATGCAATAAACCTACGCGAGCCTCTCAAGAGTTCAACATTTGATTAAGGAATACAAAGTTCTTAACAATTTTTAGAACTTCGAGAGAATTCACTAAAGCTGAAAAAATGAGAAAACAAGTGTCACATTTAAAGGGTGCACTAATATATTTAGATATGCATTATTAAGGAAAAGACATCATTTCTATTAAGAGGAATGTGCATATTTTTTTATTTAATCCAATAGGTTTATCACCATAGTTTTATTAAAGTGACATTGTGGAAAATGTAGTTGCAGAAAGTCTCCTTATGAGAAAACAATCTATAGCCAAATTGTATGCAATACAGATCTGGACAGTTTGTAGAGGGACAAAAAAAACTTCACAGAGGAAATAGTGTATAAACCATGGTGTCAAGGAATCCAACCCTTGGTAATGGCAATTCATAACACATGGTCAAAGTCGAAAATAGTTGGATTCTATCAATAGGTTACAAGAGCAAGGTAGGGTAGAATGATTGAATGGCAAGTTAAAAAGTGACAATAGTGAGCTCATATCTCAAAGTTGAGCATTGATATATCCATCAATGGTACAGTCAAGCAAGGTGATAATACATGAAAAGAAGACTTGATTTAGGAAAAAAATTGGGAGTAGATATTCTCTTGGTGATAATTGGGTGCATCGTTGTGAAGCATGATGAATAAACAATGAGCTAACAAATCAAGAACAAAGAAAGAAATGGAACACTCATCCATCTAAAGCACAAAAAAAAAAAAAAACACAATTTAAAACCATGGCTCAAATGAGATGAAAATTAGGAAATTATGGCATATTGGAGCTATCATCAAGAACCCAAGATAGGAAAGAGAAACAAAAATCTAGAAGTGATGAATGAAGTAGCCAACGTATCGTCAAATCCTAGAACGATGGTAACATAGTGTACTCAATGAGGTTAAACCCTCTTCCCAAAGACGTTCAAAATCTAGAAAGAATGATTATCCACGAAGCAAAGTAGCTATAACACTATAAACATGAGCTTACCAAAGAGTTACAACACAAATCAAGATTTGGTCAAACTAGTTAGTGGCATAACAAGGATGAAATCGAGGATGAGATGGAAGAAAACCCATGTGCGAGTCTAAACCAAAGAATAACAAAAAAAAGAGCACAGATGCATATCGACCATGGTAATAAAGGTAAAACCCCTCTATAGAGCTCCATTTATAAAAGAGGAGCTCATGTATAAGAATCCATGGTGGTTGGGAAAGGTTTTCACATTTAAACGAGGATAATACCCTGAGTTTTGATAATGATGTACAAAGTTCAAGCAATAAATTGAATTTAGAGAGAAACCTAGATTCTAAGCTTACCCATAAAATATGTAGTTGACTATAGAATGAATCGATGAGTCACCCATATCCATGGTTGAGCCAATTATTGCAATAATAATACGACTAATTCTAAGGCATCAATCGCCAATGTATAGTTTTGGGTGCAAAATGAAAAAATAACAACTCGTTCCAAAAATATAAAACTAGAAAAGACAAGCTCCAACAATAGCAATGGTGGCCACATTTACCAGGCTACAACACATTCAAAAGCTTATACCAAAAATGTGAAACACCCAAATGATTTTCTTTAGGGTTCTTTTTCCCCTACCTTTTGAGGAGATTAAACCATGGTTATGTTTACTATGTGAAATTTCCTAGGGTTAATAAACCTTTCAAGAGTTATCAAGTATTCCCTGTAACTATTGTAAATTTTCATCCAAGGGGTATGTTATTTTCCAAGGTAATTATTTTCAGAAATAAGATCTAGATCAACAATAGACCATGTTGTCATGCATGTTAGCCAAAGGAGACAAAAGTGAATCAATTTTATCATGCATAGGCTAGATGGGAAAAAACTTAATATTTCACTAGAAGCCACACATAGATTTTTGTAAGTATTAAAAAGAAAGAATACCTCAATCATTCCCATCATGTCCACTTCTTTTTTTTTGCATGAGGTGGAGTTGACGACTCAAAGAAACTACAATTTGACTAAGGTGGAGAGTGCACTTGGAAGGCTATTTTTATCCTTTTGAATTAAAATTTTTATTCTTAAGATGGTAGAAGTCACACATGAAAGGATTATTTTAGTATGCATATTTTATTTTGGAAGGCTAGGAGATTAAATTTTGTATTTATACCTTTCTTATGTTAGAGTACGGGGAGCTTTTTGTAGGCTTATGCTATAGAAATTTTGCATTGTGAGACTAAATTATTCCTCTATTTTCAAGTTTTTGCATTCTTTAAAAGCAGGTTGTAGGCATGTTTTAAGTGATTATCTTAATTACATTAGATTATATTAACCTCATAACACCTTCATTAAGTTGATTTGATTGTTTTGTAATCACATAAGTGTATTTAAATACCTTAGCAAGTAAAACATTTGCTAAGCATTGATTGGAGAAAAGAAATCAGCTCTTCATTTTTCATTATCTCGTGTTTCATGCAAACCTAAGTCCCACAAAAATTTGGTGTATCACCATTTCAAGATTTCAATTTTTATATTTTATTCTGACCCTCCTCCAAGTTATTTTCAGTAGTTTTAGGTGATCTATCAAGGGAGCCATCCCTCTCTGGAAGTTCTCCTCAGTTTGAGGCAGCCAGAACTTGGAGGAGATCCCATTGTACCTACCGAAGTCGATTCGAGATAGCAT
Organism: Taxus wallichiana var. yunnanensis; assembly: GCA_018340775.1. Taxonomy (NCBI): domain Eukaryota; kingdom Viridiplantae; phylum Streptophyta; class Pinopsida; order Cupressales; family Taxaceae; genus Taxus; species Taxus wallichiana. Next base: position 534,759,553 of record CM031236.1, read on the forward strand.
GTCCAACACAGAGGTGTATTTCATACCGATAACAATTTTTAGCATGCTTGGTGGGACAAATTCATAAAATTTCGAGCTTTGATTTTTTCTTGGTAAAATTTCATCCTTTTGGAGGTAATTTTCTAAACAAATATAGTTTCCTTGCAGTCCAAACAACCTATTTTTATTTGTTGAAGACCTATTTTCCCCATTTCTAAGTTTTTATGAGGTCATACCATCATGACATTGATTCCTTAGTGGAATTATTGCCTCTAAGAGTTGTATCAATCAAATCCACATCTATTTTACCCACATCCACCTCCGGATCATTGTTAAAACCCTTATTACAACCAATACCCATATGATAATGTTTGTACTAATTAGTATGATTACCCTTATGATAATAATTTTATTTAGGAACATGGATATGTTATAGGTTATAAAAATATGTAGGTTATGAGATTAGTTGCATGTCTAATAGTGAGTTTGATAGAGAGCTTCGGACGTTCAAGAAAGAGTATACAGTTCTCAAGGAACGATTGGAATATTTCCAAGCATTAGAGGACAACAAACTCAAGGTAGAGGAACACTTTCAATGGGGTGTTCCCACTTACCTTATTTATCCGAATTTAATTCCTACTACTTGTCAACCAACTCAATCTACATATCATATTCCATGTTTCCTAAATGGTGCAATTTCTTCCCCCTCTTCTACCAAATAAAATTTTGAGCCTTTACCCATTGTCCAATTAGTACCAAATCGGGTTGAAACCAATCCCACCCTTCCTCCTTCATTCTTGAGCCCAATACGAGTAAAGGTGAAGATCAAAAAATAATTGGGAGGGGCATCCCATTCAAGACAAGAGTCTGTAATTTATGAAAAAATTTAGCAATGGGTCTCTAAGTTTCAATTTGATCGTGTTCCACGGTTGGAGAAAGAATTCATGTAAGAGGTGGAGTTTGGTTTTGTTAGAGGATCAAACATAAGAGAGATATGCTCAACAATATATATCTTCTAATTTTAGTGTGCATGATGACACAATATTCAATAGAGGTTAATGATTTATCCCTTGGAAAATCATAAGGGGTTTTTAGCTCCAATTTGAAGAGCAATTAGCAGTTTTAGAGCTGCCATATGACGAAGAACAACATGTTTTCAGCTTAACAAATTTTTTACTAGTGGATGATGATGAGAACAATGACATGGTGGAGGAAGTGGAGTTGGAAACTAATCAAAATTATGCAACTGAATGTAAAGATCCATATTGTATTGCATTCTTGAAAATTGCTACACTATTGGAGAATTACGGTGATTCATGAAGAACATCGAGAAGACACTACAATGTTAAAAGAACAATAGTTGGGTAACATAAAGTCTTTTGATATTTTAGTTTGTGTGGTAGATCAAAATGAAGGACAAGAGTCGATAACATTTTTGAATCATTCTTCAAAGAAAAGGTACATCAGTTTAAAGAAGCTTAACAAAAAAATTATTAGCTACCAAATGAGTTCCAATATAAATAGGAAAGAAGGTTTACAATGCAAATAAAAAGAATAGTTTACCACCTTTGAGAAGACCATGTCATATTCAATACTATGTTGGTTCAAAGTAAATTTCAGAAGTGCCGTAGTTATGCTTGATTCAAAGAATAAATATGAGCTTCATATTATCCAACGTCAACCCAAATACCACCCAAAAGCAGACTACAGATCTAATAGAGGTATTTTTCACATTATGGACTAATCTATTGAGCAACTTAAAGGTACAAATCATGTTCCCATATTTTCCATATGATCTGATTTTCGAGATGATATCATGGTCATGTTTTTTGAGGAAATCAAGGTATTTCTCTCGGCTGTATTAGTATTTGTTTAGTTTCGGTTTTCAGCTAGTTAGAGTAGGGTAGTATAGGTTTATTTTCTACAAAATAAGTTCTTCCTTACACTCTTAATGCTTCAATTTCAATCATGTATGTTATTTTAGTCTTGTAGGTGTTTTCCTTCCTCTAAGTGTAGTTACGCACATGTGTTTGGTATTGATTTTTCATTTTTCGTGGACGATTTTATGTCTTTTTTAGTGTTATTCAGAATTAGGTGTTCATGATCATGTTTATAGAGTGTTTTCATATTTTTTCATGGATGAAAAGAAAGTATATTTAGGGGTTCTAGCTGGTAAGAAAGAAACCAAGTCAACAAAATTTCCAAATAAGTTGACCATTTTTTGGTCAATCATTAGAGGGGGTAAAAACAAAATTAGTTGTGCAGTTCTAGGCAATTTAAGGAAAAATTACAAAGCAAACCGATAGTTGTAAATGATGTTCACACATGTAATACCTCACATATGCTTTCATTCCAAGTTTCATCTTTAGAAACATCATCTAACACCCTTGGAAGACTATTGCAAGCCCTTGGTGAAGGCGGAAAGGGCATCATATATTAGAAATTGTACATCACAATAAAGATGTTGCATTTTTGTGGGTTTCGAGAGAAAATTTAGTTTACAATAAGTGGTGTTGCTCATGTTCTAGAAATTAAATAAAATAAAGGTGAAATTTATTTATTTTCTTCCTTTATTAGTAAGTGAAATTTCATTAGTGTGTTGAGTTACATGGGTTCATGACATATAATGTTACCTTGAATAAAAATGAAGACACAAATAACTCATCACATAAAAGAAGTTTCATTTATTCATAAAAGAAGATTACATTTATTCAACACAAGCCATGGGATATGGCTATCAAAGGAAACAAAATGCATGAAAATGAAAAGTTGAAAGTATAAGGAAAAGAAACCCATCATTTCCTAAGGTAGTGGGAGCCACTCCATTGCATGTTATTACTCTAATTTTCCTTTTCAATCTGCTCCATAGTACCTGAAAGAATAATTTAGAAGGTTTGAGCTCAAGGTCTCTGAACCCTTATGTTTCAGATTTTATATGTACATGCATAATCTAAAAAATAGGTACAAATTCATTTATAAAACTTTCTAGAAACAAAATCATTAAGTAAAGTTTTATGCGTGCTTTACACTTGCAATAAAAGCATTTGCAAACGAGGTGGAAGAAATTTTTTAATTTCCAGACTTTATAAGCAAGGTACGAAAAGCTTCAAGAGTTCATTTTCAATCAAAGGAAAGCATATTTTTAGATTCCATATTTTCATAATAGAAGATATGTAGAACAAGTTCCAATTTTCAAGTAAATCTTGAGAAAAAACTCGAGTTTAAGAAGATTTCAACTTAGAAAATCATGCACAAAATGTAGCCAACAAGCTAAGTTGTATGTAGTGAACCTTAGTGATCCTCTCAAACTTTCAGCATTTTATTAAGGAATACAAAGTTCTTAACACTTTTCGGAAGAAATAATTTCTATCTTCAGATATTTCACTGAAGTTGAACAAAGGAGAAATTAATTGTCACATTTAAAGGGTGCACTAATATATTTATATATGCACTATTAAGGAAAATACATCATTTACATTAAGATGAATGTGTATATTTTTAATTTAATCCAGCATGTTTATCACTAGAGTTTCATACGAGTTACAATATGGCAAATGTAGTTGCAGAAAGTCACCTTATGAGCAAACAATCTATATAATACAAATCTGGGTATTTTATAGAGGGAACAAAAAACTTCCCAGAGAAAATAGAGCTTAAATCATGGAATCAAGGCATCCAACCATTGAAAATGGAGGTTTATAATGCACCTTCCCATCCAAAACAATTTGGAGTCTATAAAATGGTTTCAAGAGCAAAGAAGGGTAGAATGATTGAATGACAAGTTAAAAAAGCACAACAATGAGCTCATATCTTAAACTCAAGCAACTATATATCTAGAAATACTATTTTTAAGGAAGGTGATAATGCATGAAAATAAAACCAAAGTTAGAGGAAACGTTTGGAGTAGCTATAATCATAGTGATAATTGGGTGCATTGTTGGGAAACATGATGAATAAACAATGAGCTAACAAATCAAGTTCAAAGTGTAAGAAATCAAACAATCAGCCATTAAAATTACCAAAAACACAAGTATAGAGGTTAAAACCATGGTTCAAATGAGATGAACATAAGGAAATAATGACATATTGGAGCTATCATCAAGAACCAAAGTTTAGAAAGAGAAATTCAAATATAAAAATGGTGAATGAAGTAGCTAAGGTAGACCTCAAATCCCAAAACGATGGCAACCCAATGTAAGAAATGAGCTTAAATCCTCTTCCCAACACATCCAAAACCTAACAAGAATGATTAGCCACAAATAAAATCATAAAAATCACTAATAAACATGAGCCAACCAGGGATTTTCAATACAAATAAAGATTTGGTCAAACGAGTTAGTGCAATGATAGGGACAAAATAAGGATAAGATTGAAGAAAACCCATGTGTAGGTACAAACTAGAGAATAATAAAAAACAAAGCACTAATGTTTGTTGACCATGGAAGTAAAGGTAAACCCCTCTAAAGAGATTCAGGTATAAAGAAAGGGAGCTCAGTACAAGAATCCATGGCGGTCGTGCAAGGTTTTGGCATTTGAACCAAAACAATACGTAGACTTTGATAATGATGCAAAAATTTCAAGCAATAAATTGAATTTAGATGGAAAGGAAGATTCTAATCTTACCCATAAAATATAAAACTTACTACACAATTAATCAATGAGTCACCCATATCCATGGTTGAGCTAATGATTTCAAGAAGAATACCACTCGGTCGAAGTCATCAAGCCCTAATGCACGGTTTTGGGCATAAAACAAAAATACCAACTTTCCTAGAAATAGAAAACCAGAAAATACAACCTCCAATAACATGAATGGTGGTTAGATTTACTAGGTTGCAAAACATCGAGAATCCTCCACCAAAAATGTGAAATAGTGAAATTATTGTCTTTAGGGTAATTCTTTCCCTACCTTTCAAAAATATTAAACCATGGTTATATTTACTATTGTAAATTTCCAAGGGTTAAGAAACCTTTCAAGAGTTATCAAGTATGCCCATGTACCCATTGTAAATTTGCATGTATGGGGTGTGTTATTGTCCATTTTAGTTATTGAAAAAATAAGAGATATGTCAATAGTGGACCATGTCGTAATGTATTTCCCGATTAAACAATCATGAATGTTAGCCAAAGGAGACAAAAGTGGATCAATTTTATCATGCATCAATTTGGATGGGACAAAAATAGATCTTACACTAGAAGCCAAAGATAAATTTTTACAAGTAAGATAAAATCAAAGAGTACCTCAATCCTTCCCAACATGTCCGATGCTTTATTTTTTTGCATGAGGTGGAGTTGACCGATCAACTACGGTTTGACTAAGGTGGAGAGTGTACTTGATAGGCTATTTTTAGAATTGTATTATTAAGAGGGTAGAAGTCACACATGAGGGGATTATTTTAGGATGCATGTTCTATTTATGGAGGCACAGGAGGTTATCTTTTCTATTTATACCTTGCTTGTGTAAGAGTATAAGCGGTTTTGTTTTACAAACTTATTGCAGAAATTTTGTATTGTGCACCTTTGATAATAAAGACTAAATTACTCCTCCAATCTCAAGATTTTTTTCATTGTGTAAAATTAGAGTGTGGGTGTTTTTAAGTGAGTATATTAATTCCTTTGCATGCTAATAGCCTCATAACACCTTCATTAAGTGGATTTGACTATTTTGCAATCACATAAGTGTATTTTAATACCTTAGTGAGTAAAAAAATATGTTAAGTATTGAATGGAGTGAACCCATTAGCTCTTTGTTTTTGTTAAGTGTGTTTTTTGCAAAATTAAGTCCCACACAAATTTGGTGTATCACCATTTCAAGCTTTCAGTTTTTAAGGTTTATTCGTAACCCTCAACCCAAATCATTTTTTAATAGTTTTAGATGATCGATCAAAGGAGCTAGCTCTCGTGGAGGTTCTCCCGATCCGAGGCAACCATAATCCAAAGGAGATCCCAGTGTACCAACCAAAGATAGAGGCATATATCCCATCCAACACAAAGGTGTTCTTTAGAATGATAACAATTTTTGGCATGCCCGATGGGAAAAATTCATAAACGTGCGAGGGTTTATTTGGGCTTGGTAAAAATTCAGCCTTTTGGAGGTAATTTTCTAAACAGATCTTATTACTTTTCTTGTGCAAATAGCCTATTTATATTCGTATCATACATGTTTTCACAATTTCCAATATTTTATGCGGTCATGCAATCATAACATCAATTCCTTAATGGAATTCCTCCCTCTAATAGTTGTATCAATCAAATCCACATCCATTTTACCCACATCCACATCCAAATCAGTTTTATAACCCTTATTAAAACCAATATCCCTATGATACAAATTTTTCTAATCTGTATGGTTAACCTTATGATAATTGTGTTGTTCAAAAATAAGGATATGTTGCAGTTATAAATATTATGTAGGTTATGAGAGTAGATGCATTCCTAACAATGAGTTTGATAGTGATCGTTAGATGCTGAAGTAAGAGTATCAAGTTCTTAAGGAATGATTGGAAAATTTCCAAGCATAAGAGGACAATAAGCTCAAGGTAGAGAATCCTGTCAATGCAGAGTTCCCACTTACCTTCCTCATCGAATCCAATTCCCACTCCTTATAAACTAACTCATCCTACATATCATATTCTAAGATTCCTAAATGCTATAATTTCCACCCCCTGTGCTACCAAATATGAGTTTAAGTCCTTACCTATTTTCCAATCAGTACCAAATCAGGTTGAAACCCAAAAGGAAGTTGAAGATCATAAAACTAGTCAGGTGGGGAAGCCAATTCAAATAGTAGGATGAAATTTATGAAAAATCTGCAGCAATGGGTTTCCAACTTTCAATTTGATCATGTTTCAGAGTTGGAGAAAGAATGTATGCAAGAGGCAGAGTTTGGTTTTGTATAGGAGCAAGCGCAAGAGGGAGATGATGAAAATGTGTTATGTTCTGAGTGAAGTGTGCATGATAGAACAATATTCACGAGAGGTTACTTATTTATCCCTTGTAAAATTAGAAGGGGTTTTTTACCGCCAATTTGACAATCAATCGAAAATTTTAGAGTTGTCATATGACAAAGAATAGCATGTTTTAAGATTAAAAAGGTATTTGCTAGTGGATGATGATGAGAACAATGACATGGTGTAGGAAATGGAGTTGTGAATTGATCAAAATGATGCAACTGAATGTAAATATATGTACTTTGCTGCATGCTTGGGGATTTCTTCACTATTGGAGAGTTGTAGTGATTCACAAAAAATATCGAGAAGACACCGTAATGTACCAAGAAGAATAATAGGGTAGCATGAAGGGTTTTAGAATTTAGTTTTCATGGTGGATTTGAATGAAGGACAATATTCGAAAACATTTACGAATCAATATTCAAAGAAAAGGTGCAATAGTTTAAATAAGCGAGACCAACATTTTTATCCACTAACAAATGAGTTCCTATATAAAGAGCAAAGCAAGTTTACAATGTAAATCGAAAAGGAAATATTACTAGCTTTGAGAACATTGTGTCCTATCGATACTTGGATAGTTTAGAGTCATTTTCACTGCTACCGGTAGTTGTGGTTGAATCAAAGTATAAAGATGAGCTTCGTGTCCTCCAAATTCGGACCAAATAAGTCCCAAAATAGAGTGTTGATCCGATAGAGGTATTTTTCACATTCTTGAATGATCTTTCGAGAATGTTAAAGGTAAAAATCCTATTCCCATATTTTCCATATGATCTTATTTTCAAGATGAGCTCATGGTCACATTTTCTTAAGAAATGAAGCTATTTCTCTCATCCTATATCAAGATTTGTTTAGCTTCAGTTTTTAAGCTCGGTTAGAGTAGGGTAGTATAAGTTTATTTTGTGTAGAATAAGTGCTTCCGCACACTCTGCATTCTTCAACTTCAAGCATGTAAGTTCTTTTAGTCTTGTAGGATTTTTTCCTTCCTCCAAGTGTAGTTTGACACATGTTTTTGGTGCTATTTTTTTAGTTTTCATGGATGATTTTAAGTCTTTTTAGCACTATTCATCATTGGGCATGCATGATAATGTTTACAAAGTGTTTTCAAATTGTTTTTGTGGTAGAAAAGTAATTATATTCAAGGGTTCTAGTTGGTTAGTAGGCAACCAATTCAAAAAAATCCAAATATGTTGACCATTTTTGGTCAATCATCAAAGGGGGTAGAAAAAGTGTTGTCAATTGTGTAGTTCTAGGTAGATTTGGGAATATTTACAAGACAATTGACAATTGTACGTGTTACTCAGGGTGCAATACCTCACATAGGTTTCCATTCTAAGTGTCATCTTCAGAAAATTCATGCAAAATTCTATAAAGACTAATGCGGGGCCTTGATGAAGGCGAGAAGGGCAACATAAATTATAAATTTTACCTCGCAAGAACAAGCATAGTTGTAGTTTTACAGGTTTCGGGATAAAATTTAGTTTACAATCAATGGTGTTGCTCATGTTATGGAAATTAAATCAACCAAGGGTACAATTAATTCATTTTATTTATTTATGATGAAATTGGATTATTGTGTTGAGTTGCATGAGTTTATTCCATATTATGTTACTAAAAAAATGAAAAGAGACACAAACAACTCATCACTAATTTCATTTATTCATAAAATAAGAGTACATTTATCACACAAAAGATGTGGGATATGTCTATAAAAGGAAAGATAATGCATGTATATGGAAATTAGAAATAATAAGGAAAAGAAACCCATCATTTCCCGAGGTAGAGGGAGCCACTCCATTGAATGATATTGCCCCTATTTTCCTTGTTGATATGCTCCATATTACCTACAAGAATAAGTTATAAGGTTTGATCTTGGGGTATCTAAATCCTTACATTTCCAGCTTTATATGTACATGCATCATCTAAATAAAAGGTACAAAATTAGTTATTCAACTTTCTAGAAACACAATCATTAAGTACAACTTTCTTTGTGATTTACACTTGAAATAAAAGTATTTTGAAAAGAGGTAAAAGAAAAATTTGATTTTCCAAACTTTATAATAAAGGTATAGAAAGCTTCAAGTGTTATTTTTGAATCAAAGGAATGAATATTTTCATATTCCAAATTTTTAGAATAGAAGATATGAAGTGTAGGTTTTATTTTTCACTTAAATATTCATACAAAACATCTGAGTTTAAGTAGATTTAAAGTCCAAAAATCACGCACAAAATGCAACAAACAAGGCAAGTTATATGTAATGAACCCAAGTGAAACTCTCAAGATTTCAAAGTTTTATTTAGGAATATAAAGTTCTTAACACTTTTCAAAAGAAATAATTTCTACCTTTAGATATTTCACTAAAGTTGAACAAAGGATCAAACAAGTTTCACATTCTAAGGGTGTACTAATATATTTAGATATGCACTATTAAGGAAAAGAGATCATCTCCATTATGATGAATTTGTATATTTTATCATTTAATCATATAGGTTTATCACCATAGTTTCATACAAGTTACTGCTGTGGAAAATGTAGGTACAGAAAGTCACCTTATGAGAAAACAATGTACGGCTAAGTTGTGTGTAATTTAGATCTTGATAGTTTGTAAAGGGAACAGAAAAACTCACAAAGAAAATAGAGTATAAAGCATGGTGTCAACGCATGCAACCCTTGGAAATGGTGGCTCATAACACACCTTGCCCAAGTCAAAACTAGTTGGAGTCTAGCAAAGGGTTAAAAGCAAGCAAGGTAAGGCGGGTGATTGAATGGAAAATTAAAAACCACAACAATCGGCTCATATGTTAAACTTGATCAGCGATATATCCATAAATGCAATAGTCAAACAAGGTGATAATGCATGAAAACAATACGAGTTAGCGAAGCGTTGGGAGTATCTCTACCCATGGTGATAATGTGGTGCATTGTTTGGAAGCATGATGAATAAACGATGACAAAACAAATCAAGATTAGAGAAATAAATCAAACACTTTATCCATTTCAAGAATGAAAAACACAAGAACATAATGTAAAACCATGCCACAAATGAGATGAAAAGAAAGAAATAATGGCATATTGGAGATATCATCAAGAATCAAAGATAAAAAAGTAAACCAAATCTAGAAGTGGTGAATGAAGTAGCTAACGCATACCTCAACTCCTATAACAATGACAACACAATGTAAGCAATCAGCTAAAACCATGTTCCCAACATGTTAAAACCCCAACAAGAATGAGTAGTCACAAAACAAAGTGGCCAAAGAACTAATAAAAAAATATTACCTGGGGAGTTACAATACAAATTAAGATTTGGTCAAACAAGGCTAGTGGCATTACGGGGACAAAATTCGGATAAGATTGAAGCAAACTCTAGTGCAGGTATATACCAGAGAATAACAAAAAAATAGAGAAAAAATGCATATAAACCATGGAAGTAAAGGTCAAACCCCTCTATAAAGCTCTAGGTATAAACAGAGGTAGCTCGAGTACAATAATCCATGGCGGTCGGGAAGGTTTTTTCCATTTGAACCAAAATAATACCCATATTTTGATAATGATGCACATAGTACAATTAATAAATTTAATTTAGAGAGAAAAGAAAATTCTAATCTTACCCATAGAATATATGGTTGACTACAATAAATCGATGATTCACCCATCTTCATGGCCGAGCCAATTATTAAAAGAAGAATATGAATCAGTCAAGGGCATCTTGATACACGATTCGGGTGCAAAACAAAAATACCAAATCGCCTTTGAAATAGAAAACCGAAAATACAAACTCCAACAATAGAAATGGTAGACACATTTACCTAGATGTAAACCATCTAGAAGCTTCCACCAAAAATGTGCAAAAACCAAATGATTCTCTTTTGGATTCCTTTTTCCCTACCTTTTGAAGAGATTAAACCATGGTTATGTTAAGCTGTGGTAAATTGCCTAGGCTTAAGAAACTTTTCAAGAGTTATCAATTATTCCCACATAACTATTGTAACTTTGCATGCAAGGGGTGTGTTATTTTCCACTATAGTTATTTTCAAACATAAGAGTCGGCCAACAATTTACAATGTTTCATGTATTTCCCTAACTAACCAATCATGAATGTTAGCCAAAGGAGACAAAAGTGAATCAATTTTATCATGCATAGTCTGGATGGGAAAAAAATAGTTATTACAATATAAGCCAATGATAGATTTTTGTATGTAATACAAAAAAAGAATACCTCAATCCTTTCCAAAGCATGTCACTGCTTTATTTTTTTGCATGAGGTGGAATTGGCGATCAACTACAGTTTAACTAAGGTGGAGAGTGCACTTGTCAAGCTATTTTTAGCCTTTGCATTAAAAATTCTAATCTTAAGAGGGTAGAAGTCACGCATCGGGGATTATTTTAGGACGTGGGTTTTATTTTTTGAGTGATGGGAGATTATATTATATATTTATACCTTGCTTGTGCAAGAGTATACATGATCCTTTTTATAGAGACTTATGCTACAAAGATTTTGTCTTTGCACACCTTTGATTATAAACAATGAATTATTCCTCCATTCTCAATATGTTTTACAGGTATGTAAAAGAAGTTTTTAGGTGTCTTGAAGTGATTATCTTAATTCCTTTGCATGTTAAGTTCCTCATATTACCTTCATTAAGTGGATTTGATTATTTTGCAATCATATAAGTTTATTTTAATACCTTAGTGAGTAAAGAATATTTTAAGATTTGATTGGATTGAATCCATAATATATTACTTTTTCATTAAGTGTGTTTCATGAAAGCTTATGACCCACACAAATTTTGTGTATCACCATTTGAAGATTTTAATTTTTTACAATTTATTCCTAACCCTCAACACAGTCATTTTCAATAGTTTTAGGTGATCCATCAAGGAAGCCGAGACTCTCTGGAGGTTTTGTTGGAACCCAAATTGATTCTCCCTCAGAAGATGAGCAGCATCACATGTTTGGCAGGAAGCTTAGAGACAAGCAGAGCATGTAGTGTGTTTTTTTGTAGCCGAGGAGGAAATGCAGCTTGCTCTTTGTCACTTAGATATGGGGAAATGGTTAGCACCCTCAAGAGGATTTGACCTATCCTCACTACTTTATGGTTGTGCCTTTTAACCAGGGTGAGAGGACCCTTTTGTATCCTGTTGTTTGTGGAGGAGATGGAGATATCCTTCCTTGTGAAATTATTAAGAAGACCTTGAAGAAAATATGATCAATGCAACAAAACCTAACTCTCACAAGTTGTCACTCTAGATAATGGAGATATTTTCTAAGCAAGGTTCAGGCCACTAAAGACAATGAAAACTTGATTGTTTCTACATGTTTTGGTAGTAAAAATTATGCATTTTTATACACACATGAAAAACAGGGGTAGTATGGGTATGATTGGTTATTTTTAAATGATTTTTGGTGGGAGGTGAGGTAGAAATGAACTTGATTCACCAGATTCTTGAGAAATTTTACAAAAATGGAGAGCTTGAACAACAAAATGCTTTGGGATAGCTAGGATGTTCCTTTAACCAGAATATGTGCTTCAATGGAGGCCTAGATCAGCACTTTTCACACAAACTTCAAGGATCCAAAATGAAGGCTCAAATTAGAAAACTTAACTAAACATTATCAACATTTGTTTCATCACACCTAAGATACCCTCAAAGGCTAACAAACAATCTTATAGTCATGCTAGGAGTCACAGTGATTTTAAATTTGTTTATTTCACTATCAAATGAAAGCTCTTCTGATAAATGAAATTACAAATGCCACCAAACTATCACAAGGATAATATCTTTTGTGATTCACAAATATTTCAATGTAAGATTGCAACGGGAACAAGAAAACTACTTGTAGACATTCAAAAATGAAGCAAACACAAATTTTTCCCAAAAAATGCAGATTAACTCAAGTTTGATTAAATTTATCAGCAGGGGAAAGTTTCTAGAAAAACCTCAGAGCTTTGCAATGGTTTGTACACTCATGCAATAACCTTGACATGATCAAATTTAACACAAAGGACATAAACAATGTTTTTTGGATGGTTTCTCATAAGGACAAGTTCTATCAATATTTTCTCTTATAAAAATTTGTTCCGACCTCTAACACTCCAACATTCCAACCTCCAACCCTTTTCACGGAAAAATCATGCCTATTTATAACATTTTACAATAGAGTTTCCCCCAAAAAAATCCAAACATTGAGTGCACTAGTGCTTTCCATGATCCGATCGCAATTCCCAGAATCATATCTATAAAAATTTGTTAGGTCCTTAGGGGGTGGATTTCTTTAAACATCTCCTGCATTCAACTCCTTCTTTTGGTAGATCATTTTTCCCTTTATTCACCAACCACTTCTGCCCCTAATCTGTCAAATTTGGTTCTTTGCGTACTCGGGAAGAGAAAATGGAAGATCAAATCGAGCCTAGAGATCAGATCTCATCTAAATGGTAAAAGACATCCCTGGATTTTTCTCACCAAACCAAGATATCAAAAGGTCTTTTGCGTGCCAACGAAAGAAAACTCGGGTCGAATCTGACAGTCAAATTGCATATTAATGGTGAGAGACATTTACAAACCTTCCCTACCAAACCAGGATACTAAATTAATGATCCTCTTCATTTTTCGTGCAGGATACTCCAACAAATAATAAAAAACAATAAAAATTCACATCCCCAAGAGCTTTGGAGTAGAAATGGAAGAAAATAAGATATAGATGCACAGTTGTCATTGATCTTTCTATTTTTAATTTGGACCATCCACATGGGAGATCCAATTTTAAAGTAGGCTGCGGGTTCCCTTTTTCCTTTTACAACCTTTGGAAAAATGTAAAATTTTCACATTTTTCTCCGCACCTCCACCCTTGAGAAATGATCTTGACACGTGTCCTAAGGTGGGTCCCAAAGGAACCATAGCCAAATTCTACTATTTCACCTCTTTTTCGAAAAGGGAAAATTTTCTAAGTTTTCCCCGTAGCTCCGCCCTTCTCGCTTTTAGTCTCTTATGTGGGTCCCAACGAGAATCATGCTTCATTTTACACTTTTAACTCTTTTTCCCACAAAAGGAAAATTTTCCAATTTTCCTCCGAAGGTCCACATCTCTGCCATTGACTAGAGAAAATTTTGACTATTCTCTGTCGGGCTTGTGGCCCATTTTGATGTTTTAATCCTTTTGATGACAAGAGGCAAAAATCAAAATTACCTCTGATGGTCTGCTTCCACGCTCCTTTTGACTTTTCAAACTATCACACGTCATAATGGCACATCTTGAGATGGTCCCCAAAATTTGAGACCTTAAATGAGCATAGACTCACCACGTATCCTGGCCCAACAAAATTTGTTTGAAGGCTTAAAGCTTAGCAGAAGGTGTCATGTGTCAAGGTTCGAGGAAATATCCTTTGGCCATTGAAAAGTCCAAGACAAAATACAAAGTGAGCGGAGGCCTCCAAGTGTCCTCCTAGCGCTTCTTTAAAATAAAATTCAAGGGCCGGTCCTCAAACATGTGCAGTCCCTCCACGTGTCCCAGGCCTCTCAAAACCTTTTGAAAAAAATACTAAGTATGGGAAGACCCGACGGAAACCTCCATGTGTCTTCATGGCACAATTTCAAAATGGTGCCCAAGAGTAGAGACCCTGAATGAGTGTAGGCTCACCACGTGTCCTTTTTCCACCAAACTGTATCATCTACACACAAAAATTTCTAAGCCCGGGAAAAGCAGTGGAAACCTCCATGTGTCCTCCCAGGCGTAACTCCAAGGCCAAACCAAAAAGTGAACTCTCAAATGAACGCCATTCCTCCACGTGGACCATTTTTTGGTCAAGGCGATCCATAGAATTTTAGAGTGCCCCATTGAGCTGCGTCTAACCAAAAGAGGCCAAGTTTCCTTTGATGCAGAGATGAGAATTTGAAGGGGAGAACTCACCCATCAAACCGTAAAATGTAGGAAGACAATTGTTTTAGCCCAAAGATGATTTTTTTCTTGAAGGACGAAGGATTAGAGATGTTACTGAGGCTCAAATACATTTCTTTGAGCTAAATCCATTCATTTTTCTTCCAGTATTTAGAGCACAAAATGACAAGGACAATAATTCGACTATGGAAAATGGAAAGAATGGGACAACTCAATTTTTACACCCAAATACGAGACCTTTTCGGATGAACGAGAGAAATGAGGAAAAAAAAATTGATCCATACTTGATCCTTGGCCTAGGAATGGATTGATTATAACAACAAAGGGAAGGAAGGGACTTCTCGGGCACAACATGAGGAGATAAAATATGGTGGAGGCCATAAATTCATATATTTTCAATGGTAAAATGGGGAAAATATTTTGAGCACCAACATCAGCTCCGACTCGGGGATGGGCATTCCCTGTGAGTGCCACAAGAAAAAAAGTAGACCAAGTTCCAAAAAATATCCATTGGGAAATTGATTGCTTGCAAAGCACAGAACCAGAACCATCCCCCAAAAACAAACTAAGAAACCCACAAAAATAGGTCACCTGGGGATAGAACGAACAAAAACATGAAACATAGAAAACAAACCAACAAAATATACACTATATAGATGATGTTCACCTTAATTCTGGGGAATCAATCCAATAAATGTTTCAAATGCCTGTTGTTAATAGGAAATTTGAGAAATTCCCCATCCAAGTCCTTCAGGAAGAAGGTATGTTCACCAATTCTAATATCAATGGAGTAAGGGCCCATCCATAATGCGTCAAATTTTCCATGCTTTCCCTTATCTTCATGCCTGCTATCCCATAACAACACGAGATCTCCAACATTGAAAGCTCTTGGGGTGACCTTCTTGTCAAACAACTTCTTCAGCTTTTCTTTGAACTTTACATGCCTTTGGTGGGATGCCCTCCTTTCTTCATCAAGTTCAACAATCTGGTTAATGCATGCATCATATGGACTTACTTCTTGATCTTCCGGTTTTGAATGAATTGAGACGAGGATAATTGCATATGGAGGGTATGAGGCCTAAGTTCCATATACCAATTCAAATAGACTCTTTCCAATGCCTCTTTTAATAGTAATTTGGTTAGCCTCAGACAACAAACTTCAACTGCTCACCCCATTTTCTCTTGTTCAACTCCAAGATTCTTCTGATAATCTTTAGAAAATTTTTATTATTGGACTCAGATTGTCCATTTCCTTGGAGATTGTAATTAGAAGCATATGTCAAATTGATCCCATATTCTTTCTGATTTCAGCCAAGGGTTTAGCTCACGAAACTCATGGCATTATCAAAGCAACAATTTTGACTGGCACCCCAAACATGTAGATTATATGGTTCAACATAAATTCCATGACAATTTGGTGTGTTGCTCTCTTGGTGGGGATTGCCTCCATGGTAAGTGCACCAAGTTGGTGGGACAAAAGGGGGTCTTAAATGGATGCATTTTTATGAAAAAAAAATCTTCAACTTGTACACATTTTTCAAAATATTTACACTCAAAATTGGAAGATGTTGTAGAAATATGAATCATAGCATTTTGAGTCTAGTTTCTAAGATACTAAAAGTTATTGAAAATGGATACATTTAAGTGGGTCAAACAACTAAAATACCAACATATTCTCTGTTTTTGTTAAAAAACATAATAAAGTGAATTTCATGCCCCCACCATTTTTGAGCACCATTTAGTATTTTTGAAAACCCTTTGCTAGAAAGATAGCTAGGAGCATCTAGTTTGGGCTCCATTTTTAAAGATTTTTTTAGATAATATTGTTTTATTTATGATTTTTCTAGTACATAAATTTTATGTTTTGAAAGTAAATGCAGCTTCGACCTTGCCCCCTAACTAAAAAATTAGTTTTCTTTTTGAATATGTATATAATTATGCCTAGTTTGGGCTAGTATAATATTTGTTTTAATTTCGATCACCCAAAAAAAAAGATACATCATGAAATATAGACATATTTAGACTTTAAAAATAGCTATAAAAAGGCATAGTTATAAAATAAATAATATGGAAACCTTATATTAATCAAAAAATTTGAAAAATTATATTTTTAGAAAGAAGAAACTCTGCTCTACATCGTGATATAATTTTTTTAAATGAATCGATTGTTTTATTTTGATTTATCATAGAGGAAGTGACATTTTTACTTTTTCTTGGAAAAACTCGTTGTTTGTTGTGTTTGTGCATGTCCATGCCTCAGGCTTGGGGATCCAAACTGGATCCCAAGCCTTGAGGCATGGATTGGGAAAAGAGAAAATGTAAAATGCATACGTGTTACATAACGCGTACACATTTTTCTTTGTTTTATATATTGTGTGCCCCCAACTTCCCTTTCATCTATTTCATGGGAATTTTGCAAACATTATATTTTGTTTGTAATTTTCTCTACATTCTTGCATGATTTTTAGTATTTCATTTTGTCCCCCGATAGGTGATTTTTTCTAACCATGGGCTATAAACGTCAAGCTAAGGATAAGAGGAAATTCAAGAATAAGACACGAGCAATTAGAAGAGAAGAGAATAAAGAAATTGAAGAGAATGCAAAAACTCGAGCAAGGCAATGTACATCCGCTATATCAAATCGAGCTAATGTATTAGAAAATTGGGATGAAATACATAATGAAAATGTAGAGAATAATGATTTTGCAATGAATAATGATATTGAATTGAATGATAATGTTTGTATGGATGAAGAAATTGATATGAATCCAATTGTTGAACCCTTACTTGAGAATCCAAATGTTAACCTTGAAATTTGTATGAAAACATTGAATGAAGAAAGTAACCTTGCAAACGAATCTTCACCTTTAAGAAAACCTCCTTCCATTTTTGAAGAAAACCAATTCACTTAATTGAAATTGAAGAAAACACTATAAAACCAATGCCTAATAAAATTTAAGAAAGAAATGCGAGAAGAAAAGCTAGTGGAATTTGGGATAATTACTTTGAGAATTTAAATGACACATGAAGATGTCAATTATTTGTTTCATTGATGAAATTAATTAAGATGAGACCTATAATGAAGACCCCGGGATTAAGAACATCTAATGTTGTTGATCAAAATGTGTCAATTGTTGAAAACATACATAAATAATACCAAACTATAGGTGGCAAAAGACACACCAAAGATAGTAATGCTACACGACGTGCACTAACTAATTGTATAGTAAGTGATAAAACGGTTAATAAATGCTTGATTAGAAAAAAATCGGTGATTTGAAGCTAAACAACAAAACACTAATGAAAGAAATAGAGAGACGTAAACATCTTGAGTTAGTCAATAACACCGACTATTGGGATTTCTCTAGAAGACTTCCACGAAAAGAAAAGAATACATCGATATTCTAAAAGAATTAATTGTAAAATTTTGTAATGAGAACATAAGGGTGTCACCGAATAGAAGAGATAAAGTAAAAAGAAGAACGGAGTTCTCGTAATCGTGAATTGTGTGTAAAACATTTCTTAGATATGACTCAAAAAAAATTGTTCTCTAATTTTAGAAATGAAAATCCACACATTAACATCAGCCAAAGATTCTTTGAAATGAGCAAACCCTTTTATGTGAAAATCAATCACTCACTTACCACTTGTTGTTGCGGGCATCATGTTGATTTTTCAATGCATTATGATGTTTTTGTCAAATACATATTGTTTTTCATCTTGACATCATGTTGCAGGAGTGTGGAATAAATGTCCCACAAAAATCTTCAAGGGAATTTATTTTGACAATATTTTGTGAAAAATCAACAAGACAATTTTTTTATAACAAAGCATGTTTGGATGGAATGTGTAATGTATGCGGTGGCTTGCCAAATATGAAAAGTTGTATCCACAAGGAGATTACATATTCAATAGGAAAATAATTGGTATATTTCACCAAATATAAATCGGTGGCATATCAATTAAAATATGGAAAAGAATCTAAGAGGTGTGACCTTGTTAGAAAACAATTACCCGTATCAAAATATATGGTCAAATTCGAGAGAGCTTGATGGTTGGATGGACAATTAAAGTTAAGCAAGGACACATTCCCACTTGGTACTATTGATTGTAGTTGACTTCATGCGAGAGAATTACACATTACAGCCGAAATGGAAGTTCGGTCTCAATATTATAAGTCATTTCAAGTTTCTATTTTCGTGCATATAACATTCATGCACTCTCCTGAAAGCACTGAGCAAGATCAAAAAATATTAAGAGAGTACCATTTCTACATTAGTGATTATCGGACACATTATATAGAATATGTACAAGGGTGTTTCTAGTTATTTTATGTGAACTTGAATGAGAGGAACATTAGTTTCGATCAGCATTACATTTGGTCGAAAACTCATACATCATAATTCAGGAATGCACGAATGTTTTATTGGCTAAGCAAGATGCACAAAGAAACAAATGTACAACATATCTGGAGTTTTTTTTACTGAGGTAGGGCATGGAAAAGGAGAGCATGATGGTGCAAGAGCATGTGTGAGAAGATCACTTGTAAGAGAAGAGTTAAAGTTCAAGGATGGTGCTAAATTTACAGATGTAAAAAACATTATTGATTGGTGTGTCAAGAATATGGGCCATGAATCTTAAAAGATATCAATGGTTCATGAGATATTTTTGGTTGATAGAGCAACAACATCGGCCAAATTTGAAGATTGTATGAAATTTGCAAGATCAAGTGATATGCACTCATTCCATAGTTCAGATGTAAATGCTTGGACTATTTATACTAGGTGTATGACATGTTTTTGTATATCATGCATTGATTTTGCATGGAATGAATGTGAGTCATAGTAGTGGGTGGATGAATGGACTTGTAGACATCTAATTCCACTCGACACACATCAAGTTCCATGAGCATTACAACTTGCAGGGTCTTCAGATCAAATGAAAACATCACCTAACTTTGACCAAGTCTCTAATTTAGTGCAACAAGGTACATACATATATGTACATGCCATGTTTTAGATTTATAAATTATTAAATGGTCAAATCTTAATGTATTTATAAATTGATTGAACAGTTTTACTTTTTGATACATAGGGCACGTTTTTGCAGTTATTGCAATGGAATTTAACGAAGAGGGAACAAACTACTTCTTAGCTCGTTGTGTAGAGGGAAAAAATTGACTTCCACAGTCATTAATGGTGAAGACATTGAGTATCCCACTATATCAGTGGTAGTCATTGGAACTTGGCTTGACGATATCCTATCAAAAAATCAAACATTTTGTTGTTTGAAGACTATGAAGTACATCAGAAGATACTTCACTATTCACATTTGGTCCTTGCCACAAATATTAAATTGATTAAATATCAAGGTTGGCCATGAAACAAAAATATGTGGAAGGTTCTTGAATCATATCATGAAGCAATTCGTGCTACTATCAAGAATAGAGTTGATCCTTGCGGTTCATTGGATTGAATTTGAAAAGGTATGTTCTTCATGAATTTAAGTTAAATATTTACTTAAATGATTTTGTTTAAATTTTGTATGATTTAAAATTATATTTAATTTCTTACTAACATGTTTATGTAGGTTAGTGGTGCCAAAAAGCTTCCACCTTCACATGGTCAAGTATTGTTAGTAGAAAATTTATTGTTCTCGAAGCTAAGTGAAGCTAAGAGAAATTAAATATTAGAAAGGAACAATAAACAAAAATTCTCATTTCACCACCTATATTGTAAAAATATCTTATTAAAATTCTCATTTCACCACCTATATTGTAAAAATATCTTATTAAAATTATCATTTCACCACCTATATTATTTAGGTGATTGTGCAATATAAAACCTTAAACCGACTCATTCTAAATCGAGATGGAGAAAAGCTGCGTGGAAAACGAGATGTCTCTAGGTGCCATGGAATCGAGAAATCACACTGTTGAAGATATGGCATGTTTGGGTCTCGGGGCTCTTAAAAGACTACGCCCGTATGGGGGGTAGCTTGAAAGCAAGGGGAGCATAAGGAATCAAAAAATCCTCCACTATCATTTCATAGGCCACCCCGACATGTTGGCATAGTTGGTTCGGTCCCACAAACTTACGTTTGCAAACTGACCTCTACGGTAGCCCCTACTGACTCGAGCAAACACTATTTCATGAGTTTGAAAATAATAGTACATCAAGAGAACCGTATGGAGATGGAGAAAACCATGAGAGGATTTAGTAGATGGCCCTGATGTGGAGGTCTCAGATCTAACAAGACATCTCTAGGTGCCACGGAGTCTGAGAAATCACCCATCAAAGAAATGGCGTGATTGGGCCCCAGGGCTCATAAGTGACTATACCTAAACGGGGTAGCCTGAAAGCATGGGGAGCATAGGGAACCAAAATTAAGCCTCCACTAGCATTCACCTGGCACCCCCGATGTGTTCTCATAGTTGTTTCGGTCCCACGAGCTTAGTTTGCAAACTATAGTTTCTAGCGATCTACACCGACTCATCTTGCACTATTTCACATGTTTGCAAACAATATCACAGCAAGAGAACCAGATGGAGATGGAGAAACCCAAGAGATAATTTCAAATAGGTCCCAAATTAGAGCTCTTGGATCTAACGAGATGTCTTTATTTTCCACGAGAGTCCGAGAAATCACCCGTCGAAGATATGGTGTGTTTGGGCATCGGGGCTCTTAAGCGACAATGCGGGACGAGGTATCTGGCGAAAGCACGGGGAGTGTAGGAACCAAAAATAATCCTCCACTAGCATTCACCTGGCCACCATGATGTGTTAGTGTAGTTGGTTCGATCCCACGAGCTTCGTTTGCAAACTCTGACCTCTTACATCCCTACACCGAGACTCCACTATTTTGCATGTTTGCAAACAATATCACAACGAGAGAACCAGATGAAAACAGAGAAAATTGCAAGATTATTTCTATAAGGTCCCCAACATGGAGCTCTCAGATCTAATGAGACATCTCTAGGTGCCACGGAGTCCAAGAAATCACCCGTCAAAGATATGGCGTGTTTGGGCCTCAGGGCTCTTAAGCGACTATGCCCAAATGGGATAGCACGAAAGTATGTGGAGTGCAAGGAACCAAAAAAGTCCTCTAATATAATTCGCTATGCCACCTAGATGTGTTTACGTAGTTTGTTAGGTCCCACGATCTTATGTTTGCAAACTACAGATCATCGATGACCCCCTACACTTACTCAAACTACACTATTACACTTGTTTGTAAACAATAGCATAAAGAAGAGAACCGGATGGAGACGAGAGAAAACCAAGAGAGGATTTCATATAAGGCCCCAATGTGGAGGTATCGGATCTGACGAGATGTCTCTAGGTGTCACAGAGTCTGAGAAATCATCCGTCGAAGATATGACTTGTTTAGGCCTCAGAGCTCTTAAGCGACTATGCCAGACAGCAGTAGCCTGAAAGCACGGGGAGTGTAGGGAACCAAAACAAAGCCTCTAATAGAATTCACTAGACCACCCCAATGTGTTGGCGTAGTTGGTTTGCTCCCAAGAGCTTCCGTTTGTAAACTACAATGTCTAGCATCCCTACACTGACTCAAACCGCACTATTTCACGCGTTTACAAACAATATCACGTGAGAGAACCAGATGGAGAAGGAGAAATGTGTGAAATAATTTTGATGAGGTCCCCAATGTGGAGCTCTTGGATCCAAAGAGACATCTCTAAGTGCCACGAATTCTGAGAAATCACCCGTCAAAGATATGGCGTGTTTGGGCCTTAGTGCTCTTAAGCGACTATGCCCAGGACGAGGTAGCCTGAAAGCACAAGGAGTGTAGGGAACCAAAACAAAGCCTCCACTAGTATTCACCAGGCCACTCCGACATGTTGGCATAGTTGGTTTGGTCCCACGAGCTTCTGTATGCAAACTACAACGTCTGACATCCCTACATTGACTCAAACTACACTATTTCGTGCATTTATAAACAATATCATAACGAGAGAACCATAGGGAGACAGAGAAAACTATGAGATTATTTCAATGAGGTCCCAAATGTGGAGATCTCGGATCTAAAGATACATCTCTAGGTGCCACGGAGTCCGAGAAATCACCCATCAAAGATATGGCGTGTTCGGGCCTCATGGATCTTAAGCGACTACGCCATTTGAGGCGGGGTAGCAAAGCACGAGGAGTGTAGGGAATGAAAAAGAAGCCTCCACTAGCATTCACTAGGCCACCCCAATGTTTTTCATAGTTGGTTTGGTCCCACGAGCTTTCATTTGCAAACTACAATGTCCGACATCCCTACATTGATTTCAGATTGCACTATTTCACGCGTTTGCAAACAATATCACAAAGCAAGAGAAACCGGATGGAGACGGAGACAACTACAAGATTATTTTGATGAGGTCCCCAATGTGGATCTCTTGGATCTAAAGAGACATATCTAGGTGCCACGGAGTCTAAGAAATCACCGTCGAAGATATGGCGTGTTTGGTTCTTAGGGCTCTTAAGCGACTACGCTCGGACGGGGTAGCTTGAAAGCACAGGGAGTGTAGGGAACCAAAATGAAGCCTCCACTAGAATTCACTAGGCCACCCTGACGTGTTGGCGTAGCTGGTTTGGTCCCATGAGCTTCCATTTGCAAACTCTGATATGCGGTATCCGTACACTCACTGCTCATCGGTGCACTATTTCACACGTTTACAAACAATATCACAGTGAGAGAAACGGATGGAGATGGAGAAAACTACGAGAGTATTTTTATGAGGTCCCTAATGTGGAGCTCTTCGATCTAAATAGACATATCTATGTTCCACGAGTCCGAGAAATCACCCGTCGAAGATATGGCGTGTTTGGTCCTCAAGGCTCTTAAGCGACTACGCCGAACGGGGTATCCAGAAAGCATGGGAGTATAGGAATCCAAAATGAAGCCTCCACTAGCATTCACCAGGCCACCTCGATGTGTTGGCATAGTTGGTTTGGTCCCATGAGCTTCCGTTTGCAAACTACAACGTCTAGCAGCCCTATACTGACTCAGATTGCACTATTTCGCGTGTTTTGCAAAACAATATCACAATGAGAGAACCAAATGGAGATGGATAAAACTATGAGAGGATTTATATGAGGTCCCTAATTTGGAGCTCTCGGATATGATGAGACATATGTAGGGGCCACAGAGTCTAAGAAATCACTCGTTGAAGATATGGCATGTTTGGGCCTCAGGGCTCTTAGGCAACTACGCTCGGACGGGGTAGCCTAAAATCACGAGGAGTGGAGTGAAGAAAAAGAAAGACTCCACTAGTGTTCACTTGGCCACCCTGACATGTTGGTGTAGTTGGTTCAGTCCCAAGAGCTTTCATTTGAAAACTACGGTGTCCTGGCAGCCCTACATTGACTCAGACTGCACTATTTCTCGTGTTTGTAAAAAATATCACAGCAAGAGAACTAGATGGAGATAGAGAAAACCATGAGATAATTTCAAAGAGGTCCCCAACTTGGATCTCTCAGATTTGACAAGATGTCTCTAGGTGCCACGGTGTCGAGAAATCACCGTCGAAAATATGGCGTGTTTGGGCCTCAGGGCTCTTAAGGGAGTATGCCTAGATGGGGTAGCCCAAAAGAACGGGGAGCGTAGGGAACCAAAATGAAGCCTACACTAGTATTCACTAAGCCACCACGATGTATTAGCGTAGTTGGTTCAGTCCCATGAGCTTGTTTGGAAACTACAAACCTCTGACAACCCTACACCGACCGAGATTGCACTATTTCACGAGTTTCCAAACAACATCACGGCGAGAGAACCGGATGGAGACAGAGAAAAATATGAGAGGATTTCAATGAGGTCCCCAATGTGGAGCTCTTGGATCTAAAGAGACATCTCTAGGTGCCAAGGAGTCCGAGAAATCACCCACAAATATATGGCATGTTTGGGCCTCGGGGCTCTTAATCGACTACGCCGGACGGGGTAGCTTTGAAAGCACACGGAGCATAGGGAACCAAAAAAATCCTCTACTAAAATTCACTAGGCCACCCAGATTTGCTGGCATAGTTGGTTCGGTCCCATGAGCTTTTGTTTGCAAACTACAGCCTCTGGTAGCCCTACACTCGACTTGTGACCGCACTATTCCGCGCGTTTGCAAAACAATATCAAAGCGAGAGAACCGGTGGAGACGGAGATAATTGCAAGAGAAATTTTATGAGGTCCCTAATGTGGATCTCTTGTATCTAAAGAGACATCTCTAGGTGCCCATGATTCTAAGAAATCACCTGTCGAAGATATGGCATGTTTGGACCTCAGGGCTCTTATGCGACTATTCCGGATGGGGTAACCCAAAATCACTTGGAGTGTAGGGAACCAAAAAAAATCCTCCAATAGCATTCACCAAGCCACCTAGACATGTTGACATAGTTGGTTTGGTCCCACGAGCTTTTGTTTGCAAACCACTGACCTCGATAGCCCTATAGTGAATCGATCTGCATTACTTCGTGCATTTGCAAACAATATCACAAAGTGAGAGAACCGGATGGAGATGGTGAAAACTGTGAGAGGATTTTGATGAGGTCCATAATGTGAATCTCTCGTATCTAAAGAGACATATCTAGGTGCCACGGAGTCTGAGAAATCACCCATCGAAGATATGGCATGTTTGGGCCTCAGGGATCTTAAGTGACTATGCCGATGACGAGGTAGCCCGAAAGCACATGGAGCGTACGGAACCAAAATAAATCCTCCACTAGCATTCACCAAGCCACCAAGATGTGTTGGCGTATTTGGTTTAGTCCCACCAGCTTCTATTTGCAAATTACAGCCTATGACAACCCTACAGTGACTCAGACTGCACTATTTCACTCGTTTGCAAACAATATCACAGTGAGAGAACTCGATGGAGATGGAGAAAACTACAAAATAATTTTGAATATATCCTTGACGTAGAGCTCTCGGATCTAATGAGATGTCTCTAGGTTCCGCGAAGTCCAAGAAATCACCCGTCGAAGATATGGCGTGTTTGGGCCTTAGGGCTCTTAAGTGACTACACTTGGATGGGGTAGCCCAAAAGCACGTGGAGCATAGGAAACAAAAAAGAAGCCTCTACTAGTGTTCACCAGGCCACCCCAATGTGTTGGCATAGTTGGTTCGGTCCCACGAGCTTCCATTTGCAGAAACTACGATTTCTGGCAACCCCTACACTCGATCCAGACTACACTATTTCATTCGTTTAAAAACAATATCACAAAGAGAGAACCAAATGGATACATGAAAGACCGTGAGAGGATTTCATAGAGGTCCTCGACATGGAGGTCTTATATCTAACGAGATGTCTCTAGGTGCCACGGAGTCTGAGATATCACCCATCAAAGATATGGTGTGATTGGGCCTCAAGGCTCTTAAGCGACTATGCTTGGACTTGTTCGGCCGAAAGAATGGGGAGCGTCGGGAATCAAAACAAAGCCTCCAATAACATTCACTTGGCCACCCTAACGTGTTGGCATTGTTGGTTCGGTCCCATGAGCTTTCATAAAACTACAGACTTCTGCAAAGACTACTACGCCGACTAAACAGCGCACTATTTCACACATTTGCAAATAATAGCACAATGAGAGAACCAGATGGAGACAGAGAAAATCATGAGATAATTTCATAGAGGGCCAAAAATGGAGGTATCAGATCTAAATAGACATATCTAGGTGCCATGGAATTCGATAAATCACACCTGTCAAAGATATGGCATGTTTGGGACTCGTGGCTCTTAAGAAACTATGCCCGAAGGGTATCCCGAGAGCGCAGGAGCGTAGGGAACCAAAATGAAGCCTCCGATAGAGTTCACCAAGCCACCCCAATGTGTTAGAGTAGTTGGTTTGGTCCCGGAGCTTCCGTTTGTAAAATACTGACCTCGGCAGCCTACTACACGACTCAAACCGCACTATTTCACGTGTTTGCAAACAATAGCATGACGAGAGAACCAGATAGATACAAAGAAAACCACGAGAGGCTTTCATAGAGGGCCCCAATGTAGAGGTCTTGGATCTGATGAGTTTACTTTAGGTGCCATGGATTCTGAGAAATCAACCGTCAAAGATATGGTGTGTTTGGGCCTTAGGGCTCTTAAGCAATTATGCCCGAACGCGATAGCACTGAAAGTACGGGGATTGTAGGGAACCAAAACAAAGCCTCCACTAGCGTTCACTGTGCCACCTCGACATTTTAGAATATTTGGTTCAGTCCTATAAACTTCCATTTGCAAATTACATGCCTCTAGTAGCCCTACACCGACTCAAACCGCACTATTCGCGCGTTTGCAAACAATAAGCACATCGAGAGAACCGGATGGAGATGGAGAAAAGCGTGAGAGGATTTCATAGACTACAGATATCTAACCTAAATAGTCGAGTAATAGACTAAATTATAATTCCATTTCTCACATATAAAATGAATTTCTACCTTCAAAAAAGAAACAATGGGTGAATGCTCAATTAAAAAAATTACAATTCTAAACAAGTTTTAAGCTCAATTATCAATGTTTCATTCAGTTTTTCTTTCTAGTATGTTACTTTTGGAACTACCTGGTTTGATTTGTGAAGTTGAAGCAGCTGGGATTAATAAAAATAATCAACTCGGCATGTTGTCCTTAAGATTATCCATGATTCTATCAACAACATCACATAGATATTCCATTCTAGTTAAGTTGTGATCCTTCCACACTTCCCATTTTTCCTTTTCTTCCACTCATATCTTCTCTTTAAGTTCTTCCAGATGTTTTTGGGTAATCAAATTGACTCTTTATGACTTTTAGGAGGCATTTCTTCTTGAATCATAGTGACATCTTCACCTAATTTTTTTCTTCACGATGTTCATTTTCATCTAAAGTTGAAGACTGGATATTTATATGGCCTTCGACTTCTTTTTGGGCATAAACAACCTTTTGTAATGTCCAAAAAAATTCAGGCTCTTCATTTTCTGTTTGATTGAAGATATTCATTATTTCAAAATGAACAATTGGAACATTAGTGGTCACCCCTACAAAACTAAGTTCATAGTGTACATAGTTGCATCCTTTGGTGAAATCATTGAACATTGGTGGTTTCCTCCACCGTGCTTCCGTGCTACCCGTCTGGGGGTAGTCGCTAAGAGCCCGACGCCCAATCATGTCATAGCTTTGACAAGTGATTTCTTAGAATCCATGGCACCTAGAGACATCTCGTCAGATCCGAGACCTCCATGTTGGGGAACTCTACGAAATCCTCTCGGTTTTCTCCGTCTCCATCTGGTTATCTTTCTATGCTATTGTTTGCAAACACGCGAAATAGTGTAGTATGAGTCAGTGTAGGGTTTCCAGATGCTGTATTTTACAAACAGAAGCTTGTGGGACCAAAAAAAATATGTCAACATGTCAATCTAGCTAGATGAATGCTATTGGATGCTTCGTTTTGGTTCCCTATGCTCCCGTGCTTTGGGCTACTCCATCCGGCGTAGTCGCTTAAGAGCCCGAGGCCCAATCATGCCATATATTCAATGAGTGATTTCTTAGAATCCATGGCACCAAGAGACATCTCATAAGATCTAAGACCTCCATGTTAGGGCACTCTATGAAATCCTCTCGCGGCTTTCTCCGTCTCCATCAGGTTCTCTCGTTGTGCTATTATTTGTAAACGTGCATAATAGTGCGGTCTCTAGTTAGTGTAGGGCTGAGGACATTATAGTTTCCAAAAAAAAGTTCATGGGACCAAACCAACTATGCCAACATGTTGGGGTGGCATGGTGAATGCTAGTAGAGGCTTCCTTTTGGTTCCCTACACTCCCCGTGCTTTCAGGCTACCCCGTCCGGCGTAGTCGCTTAAGAGCCCTGAGGCCCAAACACGCCATATCTTCGATGGGTGATTTCTCGGACTCTGTGGCACCTAGAGATGTCCTTTCAGATCTGCTACCTCCAAATTAGGGCCCTCTACAAAATCTCCTCGTGGTTTTCTCTATCTCCATCTGGTTCTCTCGCTATGCTATTGTTTGTAAATGCACGTAATAGTGCAGTGTGAGTCAAGATAGGGTTGTTAGACACTAGAGTTTGCAAACAAAAGTTCATGGGATGAAACCAACTACACAAATACATTGAGGTAGCCTAGTGAATGCTAGTAGAGCATTCATTTTGGTTCCCTACACTCCCCATGCTTTCGGGCTACCTCGTTTGGGCGTAGTCCCTTAAGAGCCCTGAGGCCCAAACACGCCACATCTTCGACGAGTGATATCTTGGACTCCATGGCACCTAGAGATGTACCATCAAATCTAATATCTCCATGTTGGGGCCCTCTATGAAAATATATCGTGGTTTTCTCCATCTCCGTCTAGTTCTCTCGCTATGCTATTAATTGCAAACACGTGAAATAGTGCGATCCGAGTCGGTGTAGGGCTGCCAGACGCTGTAGTTTGCAAACGGAAGCTCATGGGACCAAACTAACTATGCCAACATGTCGAGGTGGCTAGGTGAACACTAGTGGAGGCTTCATTTTGGTTCCGTTTGCTCCTTGTGCTTTCGGGCTAGCTCATCCAGTGTATTCACTTAAGAGCCCTGAATGACTAGATTGGCTTAAGACTGAATTTGATAGGGGTGTTTCTAAGAACACACAGAAGTTATTAATTGCCTAGTAAATATTTCTTGTTTAGTTCGGATGGGAGTTAGTTGTCCTATGGATTAGTGCCTTTCCATTCATTGATAATTTATGTTATGATAAACCCATGGATGCTTTCAAAAGCACCTTAAAAAGGATAGGGGTAGTCATCAAACCTAGTGAAGGGTGTGATCTGATTTCCAAATAACTTAAAATGCCAACATATTTAAAGGTAATAACATGAATTAGATAGGATTAGACAATCAAGAATCATTGAGTGTCCGAAATCAGAATGTCATTGCATCTAGAGACATTCTCAAGCATTGGAGTAATGTATATGGAGAGACATTCTCAAAATATCAACAGATGAAAGGCATCAAATTGTGACGATTGTCGGGTGTTTTAACAGGGGAGAAGACTACGAAGCATAGAAGAATGTAGTAAGTGCATGATAAGATAGGAACCAATACAAAGAGACCATGAGCAAGAAGAAGCACAAGTAAGGTAAATACACAAATACACATTAATAAATTGAATGAATAATTACTCAAATTAGGTAACTCTTTATATAAATACATTATATAAATATCGATTTCCAAAGTTTGATGCTTATTATACATTTAAAATGCTAGTACATGTACATGACCAATAAATGAAAAAATAATCCATAATGTCTTAAATATTGTCAAGTGCACATCATATTAGATTCATGCAAAAATAATCTCGAAATGTAAGGTATCATACAAAATTATCAAGTTCCAAATAGTATTTTAATGTGCATAATAAATACAAAAATTCCCAAATATGTCATATACCATCAATTTCGAATTCCATATAGGCGTACATATAATGCCATGCACATAGGCATACAAAAACAATGTCATGTAAGACATATATATTTCCTACTCATCAAAATCTATCCCTCTCTTTGCCTTGCTCGAAGAACACCCTCCTTAGACGAAGATGGAGATCCATGAGATGACTTTGGATCATCCAAGCCCATGCTTCGAGTCCTCTTCCACTCAATGCTCACTGTAGATGAGCCTCGTAAATGTGAATAATTTTTTTGTCAAAACTTAATTTATATATGTTTTCAACATGTATTTAAGAGCATGCTAGAATGAAATTATTTACATAAATACACAAACTTACCACAAGTTGTCGATCACGCCGAATTTGCATCTCATGCTCATATGATTCATCGGTAGCCCTGTAGTATGAACGGGGTACGAAGATGATGAGATGGGGGAGTCCGCTTCCTCGAAGTCAAAATGGAGGGGTTGAAGATCCTTACATACACATAAGATAAGAAAATATAACATCAGAATTAGTGAAAATAGAGCTAAGTACATGTATCCACATAATGACAATATTTTAACTAATTTTATCAATATAGAACTATTATTTTTACCCCGCCACGCCTATGAATCAAATGAACAGGGTTGTTACCTATCGCAGGTAACTCCTGCATATACATAATGAAGGAAATTATTAACATAATTTAATAATTCTACAATGAAGGACATTACTAACATGTTATTTAACATAATATGAATTACATGAGAAATTTACAAAATTTACATGTGTTGTTTAAATACCTCAGTGAGCTGTTGTGCAGATGAAATCACAACGGAAACACCTTTATCTACTTGTCATAGAGATGGTGGGGTGTCTAGTGAAGTCAACATCTTTATCAAACATGTATATCACGTGAGTTAGATCGACATACAAAAGCATACATATATTTGACTTCAAAACTAATATATATATATACATGCAAAATATATATATATATATATATAGACGTGTATGTGAAAAATTTACATAATTAACATTTTAAATTACCTCTGTGAATGTATGTGTATGCATGGTGCTTGCCACCTATGGTCGGGATGAAGATGTTCCTCCCGTGTGTTATAATATCAATGCATGTACATGTACAAATATAATTATTTCAAAAATTTAACATATATAAGTAAATAAGGTACTCCAAACTTTTTGTAACACACATAACAAAACATAACAAATTTACCTATGAAGGTGACGTTGATTAATGTAATCCAAATGTATCACTCAAAAGGACATCTGACATAGTGACATTATCATGTTCACCCCTAGCACTAGGTGCCCCAAAATAAGTACACATGAAAGTATCATCCTCCTTGGGCCCCAAACATATGCTACCATATGATGAGAAAAGATGTGGCCTCATGCTAGTAATCCCTGAGGGAATACTCTGTGTACCTCCACGAGCATCTGGCTCAAAAATCTCCCTCATATGTCGAACAAGGGTTGCAGATATCCCCTGAAGTGCGTGGAGTGTATCAATCTCTACTGTCTCCTTAACTGCTTAAGGGACAATCTCAGGGTGAGGGGGATTTTGTGTGGGGAATCTACTCTACTGAATAGGTGCACGTTGTACACCTGGTCAATCCTATGTAGATCCTTTTCATCGGCCTTGGAAATCTTGGAAATCAAAATAATTTTAGATCTCATTGAGGATAAACTCGCAATAGATTTTCCTTAGAAAGTATAGTGGCACCTCATTGTTATTACAAGTTGGAAAATCAAACATTATCCACCATCGTTCCCAAAAATTCTTTTTAATCAAATTATTATTACACCAATGGATGGGAAATCATTTACATGTCAATGAAACAGGAAAATTAGTGTAGGGGTCTATGAATAAGGTGCATATGAGTTGTTTTGAAATTTCCTTTTTCTTTACATCCACATATGATAATTTTTTGGAATAATAAACCCTACAACCCTCTTTGTAAGTTGTCCAATGATCAATTTTCCCCGTTGATGTGTCAATTTGCACAATTAATTCCTCTAATGTGTTCGCAAGAGAGGCGGGGTGGGGGTTTTTTAGATTGTGCATCCCTCGTTGTTTTGATTAAATCCTCAATTTCAATTTTTTTCAACTATTTGGGTAGCTAAATATTCTTGACTACCCGAGGGATGTTGAGCAATTGTGGGAGTGTTGGAAGAGATGACAGGAATAACAGGGTTTGGTTGTGGTTGATTCCCTTGAACTCAAACTATAATAATAAAAATATGTATTCAATTCAAATTTTAATCTATAATTATCATATTTCAATGCAATTTTGAGAAAATAATTGTGCTTACTTCTTCTCCATGGCACCATCGTCGATTCATATCTTCTCGGCGATCCGAAATGATCCTTTGAGCTTGAGATCCAGTTGAATGAAAAAATGTGAGGGCATGGTTAAGCTTTGAAACTCGCATTTGAGGGAGATAAAATGATAGAGGCTTGGGCCTCTTTTTTGTTTATAGTAGGAATAACGCGTACCCGTTATGTAACATGTATGCGTTATACTTCGGTGATTCCCGAGCCAAACAAATTATAACGCGAGCATGTTTTAACAAAACGCGTACGCATTTTGCTTTTTTTTCAGATTCTTGTCCACTTTTTGGCCCCCCAACTTCATGCACTTACCCTCTACCCACTTGGTGAAGTAATCAGTGGCTACAAGAATATACTTATGGCCAGCACTTTAAGGGTCTAAAATCTCACCAATGAAATCCATTCCCCATTTCTCGAATCGGGCTTCAATTGATACAGTTGCAAAGACAGGAGCCTAAAGCTTTCAGTTTTCCAGAATTGCTAGCAACTCTCACATCTTCTAACCAAAAGATTTGTATCCTTGAAGAGATTTGGCCACCAATAACCAGCCCTTAGGATCTTGTGTGCTATGACTCTTCCAACAAAATGCCCCCCACAAACTCCTCCATGGAGATCAGCAATTATCTTGGGGGCTTCATCTTTAGTAATGCACCTTAAGAGAACTCCCTCAGGGTTATTCCAAGCTAACCCATAATCAGTAATGACATATTTCTAGGAAGACAACCTAAGGGCTCTTTTCTGGTTCTTACTCAAATGCTTAGGGTAGTATAGATGTCTGAGATAAAAAATTACATCTTTGTACCACTCAAAACTCATCAATTTTTTGAAAACATCTACTCTTCCTTCTTCTACCTAATTTACCTCAATAGTTTGCAAGTTGCTCTCAGCCATAAGCTTATCCAAGCCTAAAACTCTCACCAACTTTGTGGTTTGGATATCACTATCATATTCTTGTAACTTGTTCACTCATCTAAATCTTTTACTTGAGACCTCCATCTCTTATAAGATGTCTTTCACCATAGTTTGGGGAACATAAGCAACAATTTTAGAGCTCAAAATGTAAGGCCTGAAAACCTTGGTTGCTTTTACCAAGGAAAATGCTTGTTTCTCTATAATAGTGTATTTCAGCTTGGCCCCCGTAATGCCTTACTAAAAAGGTGATTGTCCTCTCACCTCTTCATCATATTTCGTAGCAAGATAGATGCAATATTGTTCTCTGAAGCAAAAGAAAATAGTTGGAAATGCTTCTTATAATCCGGATTGGAATGGTCAATTCAAAATAAATTGATATGAATCTTCGATGAAGTTTATCCGCCTAAAGAAGGATTGAATCCCCTTATTGGTTCTTGGAATTGGGACCTTATGATGGCCTCTACCCTTTCTCGATTAATCATTACCCCTTCTTGTGACACAATGTGACCAAGCAATTTTTCCTTCTCGCACTCCGAAATGGTACTTCTTTGGATTGATTGAAATTCCATATTCTCGATATCTTATCAGCATCTTTTCCAAGTATAGCAAGTGATCACCTCACCGTCTGAAAACGCGATAACATCATCCCGGTAAACAACAATAAAATCATTGATGTAACCAAGTAAAATCAACATCCATTTCTCTTTGAAAGGTTACTCCAGCATTCATTATACGAAAGGGCATCCTGACATATACATAAGTCCCCTAAGGAGTGGTAAAGGTTGTTTTAATTCTTTTTGATTCCTTTACCACAACTTGGTTATAACCAGAGAAACCATCTAGGGTAGAAAGTAGCTCAAAACTAGTCACTAGCTGCAACATGTTTTCCATGTTTGGTAAAGGATAATTATCCTTCATTGATGCTCTTTTCATATTTCTAAAGTCCACACATAGCCTGATGTCACCATTCTTCTTTCTGACTAGTACTAGGTTTACAACCTAAGAAGAATACCTTGTAGGTGAGTAATCTCTCCATTCCTAGTTTCTTCAATTCCTCTTGCATTTTAAGAGATAGGAGTGGATTGATTGGCCTTTGTTTCTTCCTGAATGGTTTTTCATTGGATTCCAAGGGAATATCATGTTGAAACAGATCCTCTTTGTATGCCTTTAATTCAAAATAAGTCCAAGCCATGCAATCTTGATATTTTTTTAGCAATTGGACATAAGACTGCTTTTCCTCTTTTTTCACGAGATTTCTTCCCAACCAGATTTTCCTTGGTTTCTCCTTTGTGCCAAGGTCATGCTCCTTAATATCCCTTGAAGTTATTATGCATATGTTAATAATGTGATCAACATTATCAAATTTGGATTCAAGAGAAACCAACCCTCTAGGAATGGTATTGGTCTTTAATTAGATGATGCCTTTTCCAAACAAGGTTTCTTTACCCCTCGCTACGCACACCATTGGCTACCAATCAATATTTTTGTCAGAAAAATCCCCTTTTTTCTGTAGAAATATTCTGACCTGAGCATCATCATCAAAAACTTGCCAATGTTTAATGTTGTCGTGCATGATGGCCTAGTTAACACCTCAACATCATATTAACAATATGGGGAAAGCGTATAATTATCAAATTGAGATCCCAATACTGCAAGTTTTTCTTCCAAATCATTGAACCTCCTATCATGATGCACAATATTGAATAAATCAAAAATCTCAATAAGATCCCAAGCTACATGCTTGTATTGCTTCATTTGCTAATTTTTTGTGGCATAAATTTTTCTGACTTACCTTACAATTAATTCCGAGTCTCCTTTGACAATGATGCCTTTAACACCATATTTCCAAGCAATCCTCATACCTAACAATAGTGCCTCATACTCAGCAATGTTATTAGTGCACTCAAAATTGAGTTTGAAGGAAAATACAAACTGTTCCTGGCCTAGAGAGATCAGAATAACACCAACATTGTTTCCAAAGTTGGAACAAGCTCCATCAAACAATAAAGTCCAAGGAGAGCCTACCTGTTCAAGACACATTCTTCAATCTTGTGCTCTTTTCCATCAGGAAATCCTACAAAGTTATCAACATCAACACTTTTGTACAATACTTCATAAGATACATTGTTTGGATCTTCAATAAGGTGCAACATCTTCTTTTCTCTATACAACTTGACAAGGTTTCCCTCAATTGGGATGGTGGCATAGGACATATTCATTTGAACACTTCCAACAAAACTTGTAGCCCATTTTCTAGATAATATCATACCCCACTTGGTTGGGCAATCAACAATAACAACATCAAGCATTAATTTTTTACTTGGGTAAGTGCAAGTTGAACCGTTAGACCTTTCACACATCCCACCACCTGGCACTTCTCTAGATTCCATAGCAATACACTTCCCATATGATACTATTACTTTGATATCCAGCTCATTCATGACTTCTAGAGGCATAACATTGCATGATGCCCCGAGTCAAACATACATTTGTGTAGAAATTTGTCCTTAATGATCATAGTAGTGAAGAATGGATCCACATTTAGCTAAGATTCCACCAGATATGTCCCTAAATAAACCTCGGGTGGTTCACCTAGTTCCTCCGATACAAGTGGTGCTTCTACTTCTTCAATGATTGGTGGATTCTCCACAATGTTTATATTTCTACCTAGGGTAGTCTTCTCTTCTTTCAATCTAAAATACTCCAATGCTCTCTTCTTGTGCCCAAGAATCCTAAACAACTCAAAAATTGGGAACCGAGGTCTTGATATGACTCGAGACTTGGGAAATATCATAAGGGACATATTTTGGCAAGGAAGCATTGGAAGGAAGGTTGACACACTTATTAGATGGCACAGGACTTTTGATGACTTGGGCATGAGGACTAGTATGATTTTTGTTTGGGACAGAAGGCCTCTTCGCAGATGCATCTTTCTTAGGAGCCTCTTTAGGAATATTTGAAAGAAATAGATTTTTGGCTTGGCCTAAGGCTCTATCCCTTTGACAACCCTACTTCTTTTGTTATACTCCTTCTCTTTGGAAACAAAAACATTCATCAACAACTATCTACCCTCCTCGGATGGGATTCCTCCATCATACTTATTTATCATTAAATCTCTCAAATAATAAAATTAAGTATTGGGTAATTCAAAATATTATACAAGATCTACTTATAAAGTATGAGAGGGAGGAATAATATGTACCGGTGGATGAAATCCTAAAAATCAGCACTAGTTCTAGCACTTATTATCTCGGTTGAAGTTGCCCCTTGTTGGGAGCTCGCGAGCAACCCATCATGAAAACATCATCATCGATTCTTCTTCTTCTAGCTGATCTTCCTCACATGGAGCGTGGGGCATGAAACGTCTGTCTCCTCCACAATAGTAACTCTGGAAGCCAAAAGATCGGGCATCATTCTATTTTCCTTGGCTTGAGCTGTTTATTTCCAGATCCAACAGGTCCTTGCTTCTATCATCAAATCTATAATCATTTCTATGATGATTTGTAAACCTATCTTGGCCTTGTTGCTTGTGCTCATCTTGTGAACTCTACCTAATTCCATTTTTACTCTTTCAGGATAATTTTTATGATATTTCTTTGACAACCCCTACCAAAGTTTTCAACTTCCTCCAAATCACCAAAGCCTTACTTGTTTGAGGCTTTTCCAGTTTAAATAGTTTTACACCCTCCCTTTTTGGAGGCTTACCAATTACCTTGATGTTATTATCAATTTGCAGGGCCATGGTGAATGCCTACCTCAAATTAGTAGGGTTTTTGTCCCTCAAGTAGTAAGCAATCTTTTTATCAAATGCATCTGAATATTTGATCAAACATGATTCATCACATGGCCTTAAGCTAACAGAAATATCCTCAAGGTCTTGTTAAACCTTGTGTTGAAATCATGTACTGACTCATTAGGATTCTTCTTGATGTTTTCAAATTCTAATAGAAGAAACCTAGGGTCAGTTCTATCACCATACTACAATCTAAATGCATTGTTCATCTCTATCCAAGAATCAATGGAATTATTTGGAAAAGATTTATACCAGTCCCTTGCATCCTCTTCCAAAGTATGGATAAACAATTTGATATATACATCTTCATGTTCAATCTCAAATTCTTCCATCATATTGATAAAAATATTTAGATGTTGATCACCAGTTATAGCATTGTTTCCTTGGAACTTTGGTAATCTATTTCTTACATCCTAGGGAATTGCATTTGGATAACTTGACCATCCCTATAAAATTTATAGGACCAAAGGTGTTTACAACAAATGGAGGTCTAGGTGGGGGCAAGGCCATGTTGTTTTGAGGAGGTGACCCTAGAGGGGAGAAAAATTGATAAGGGGCAGAGGGTCTTTGAAACACAGGAGTATAAATTTCAAAATGGATATCCCCTAAAGGCCTTATTTCTTGGAAAACCCTATCAAATTCTGAAAAGACAGGGGCAAAATGAGAAGAAAACTTTTCAAAATCAAATGAAGGCCCCTCTCCAGCTAGAGAATTTAATTCCACAAAGAGGCTACCTGATTCAGAAGCACTTGAATGACAGTCTTCAATAATAGGCTGATCACTTTCATCAATGGAGATCCCTTTTCTTGTTTGCTGATCTCCAACAACTCTCCACGATTTTCTTCCTTCTGACTTTGTTTTTCCTAGCTCTGGAAATAATTTCCTAGCAGGATCCCTAACAAAGAAAGATCTTCTTCCTTCCAGCTTTGCAAAGATTAGTAAAAAAACTCACTTGATAGAGGTTAAGACACTGGTACTCATCAAGAATCAGATCAACATGGAGTTTCCACCAAGGATTTCCACCTAATTTGTGCAAATGCACTAAAATATGTTCTTTGAAATGTTTGTCAATACTAGAAACTGGAAATGGGATGATGTAACTTTTCTTTAGCTAGATTTATCAATGAAAGCTAGTGTCCTAGGTGTGAAAACTAAAAGAATTTCACACAAAGCACTTGTAACTTTGAAAACTTCTTACATGCCTAAACATAGGATGATGCTTGAAATAATGTAGTAGCACTTAGAGCATATAAGAAGTGTTTACAGTGGTCTCGAATATGAATCATGCAACCACTATGTCCCCGAAAATGGCTCCAATCAGGTGTTGGTACGCAAATTGATTCTCCCTCATAAGTTGAGCAACATCACAGGTTTGACAAGAAGCTTAGAGACAAGCATAGCATGTAGTGTTTCATTTTTTAGCCAGTATGAAATGAAACTTTCTCTTTGTCACTCAAATGTGGAGAAATGGGTAGCACCCTCAAGAGAATTTGACCTATCCTCACTATTTTATGGTTATTCCTTTCAACTAGGGTGAGAGGATCCGTTTTGTAGCCTACGGTTTGTGGAGGAGATGGAGATATCCTTTCTTGTGAAATTATTAAGAAGACCCTGAAGAAAATATGATCAATGCAACAAAACCTAACTCTCACGAGTTGTCACTCTAGATAATAGAGATTTTCCAAGCAAGGTTCGGGACACTAAAGACAATGAAAACCTTAGTGTTTCGCATTTTTGGTAGTAAACATTATGCATTTGTATACACACATAACAAACAGGGGTATTATGGATATGATTGGTTGTTTTAAAATCAATTTTTGGTGGGAGGTGAGGCAGAAATGAACCCGATTCACCAAATTCTTGAGAAATTTTACAAAATGGAGAGCTTGAACAACATAATGCTTTGGGATAGCTAGGATGTTCCTTTAACCAGAATATATGCTTCACTAGAGGCCCAGATTAGCACTTTTCACACAAACTTCAAGGATCCAAAATGAAGGCTGCAATTGGAAAAAAATAACTAAACATTATCAACCTCTGTTTCATCATGCCTAAGATACCCTCAAAGGCTAACAAACAATATTATAGTCATGCTAGGAGTCACAGTGATTTTAAATTTGTTTATTTCACTATCAAATGAAATCTCTTCTGATAAATGAAATTGAAAATGCCACCAAACTATCACAAGGATAAGATCTTGTGTGATTCACAAAGATTTCAATGTAAGATTGCAACGGGAATAAGAAAAATACTTACAGACATTCAAAAATGAAACAAACACAAATTTTGCCCAAAAATAATGCATTAACTCAAGTTTGATTAAATTTATTAGTAGGGGAAATTTTATAGAACAATCTCAGAGCTTGTCAATGGTTGTACACTCGCAACCACCTTGACATGATCAAATTGAACACAAAGGATATAAACATTTTTTTGAGATGGTTTCTCGTAAGGACGGGTTCTATCAAGATTTTCTCTTAGAAAAATCAGTTCTGACCTCTAACACTCCAACATTCCAACCTCTAACCCTTTTCACAGAAAAATCATGCCTATTTATAACATTTTACAATAGAGTTTTCCCGTAAAGCCAAAAATTGAGTGCACCGGTGATCGCCATGATCCTGATCGTGATTCCTAGAATCAGATCTGTAAAAAGTTGTCAGGTGCTCAGGGGGTAGATTTCTTCAAACATCTACCACATTCAACTCCTATTTGGTAGATCATTTCTCCCTCTAATCACCAACCACTTCCACCGATAATCTATCAAATCTAGTTCTTTGCGTGCTCGGGAAGATAAAATGGAAGATCAAATCGAGCCCAGAGATCAGATCTCATCTTAATGGTAAAATGTCCCCGGATTTTTCTCACCAAACCAAGATATCATCAGGTCTTTCGTGTGCCAAGGAAAGAAAAATTGGGTCGAATCCAACAGTTAGATTGCATATTAATGGTGAGAGACCTTTACAGACCTTCCCCACTAAACCAGGATACCAGATTAATGTTCCTCTTCATTTTTCATGTAGGATACTCCAAGAAATGATAAAAAATTGTAAAAATTTGCATCCCTGTGAGATTTGGAGCAGAAATGGTAGAAAATCGAGATATAGATATACGATTTCAGTTGATCTTTCTATTTTGAATTTGGACCGTCCACGTGGGAGATCCAATTTTAAAGCGGGCCTGTGGGTTCCCTTTTTCCTTTTACAATCTTTGGAAAAATGTAAAATTTTCACATTTTTCTCCGCACCTCCACCCTTGAGAAATGAGCTTGACACGTGTCCTAAGGTGGGTCCCAGATTAACCATGGCTAAATTATGTTATTTCACCTCTTTTTGGAAAAGGGAAAATTTTCTAAGTTTTCCCCGCAGCTACGCCCTTTCGCTTCTAGTCATAGATGTGGGTCCCAGCGGAACCATGCTTCATTTTATACTTTTAACTCCTTTTCCCACAAAAAGAAATTTTTCCAATTTTCCTCTAAAGGTCCGCATCTCCGCCATTGACTAGAGAAAATTTTGACTATTCTCTGTCGAGCTTGTGGGCCATTTTGATGTTTTAATCATTTTGATGACAAGAGGAAAAAATCCAAATTTCCTCCAATGGTCCGCTTCCCCGCCCTTTGACTTTTCAAACTACCACGTGTCACAATGGCGCATCTTGAGATGGTCCCAAAAAGTTGAGACCTTGAATGAGCATGGGCTCACCACATGTCCTAGCCCAGTAAAATTTGTTTGAAGGCTTAAATCTCAAGTGGAAGGCATCATGTGTTAGGTCCGAGGCAATCTCCTTTGGCCGTTGAAAAGTCTAAGAAAAATACAAAGTGAGTGGAGGCCTCCAAGTGTCCTCCTGGTGCTTCTTTAAAATAAAATTCAAGGCGTGTCCTCAAACATGCGCAATCCCTCCACATGTCCGAGGCCTCTCAAAACCTTTTGAAAAAAGACTAAGTATGGGAAGACCCGACAAAACCTCAACATGTCTTCACAACGCAATTTCAAAATGGTGCCCAAGAGCGGAGACCCTGAATGAGCGCAGGCTCACCACGTGTCCCTATTCCTCCAAACTATACCAACTACACAAAAATTGTCTATGTCTGGGAAAAGTAGCGGAAACCTCCACATGTCCTCTCGACACAACTCTAAGGCCAAACTAAAAAGTGAACTTTCAAATGAGCGTCGTTCCTCCACGTGGACTAGTTTTGGGTCGAGGTGATCCATAGAATTTTAGAGTGCCTTGTTAATCTACATCCAACCAAAAGAGGCCACGTTTTCTCTAATGCGAGATATGAGAATTTGATGGGGAAAACTCATGCATAAAATCGTAAAATGTAGGAAAACAACAATTGTTTGAACCCGAGAGATGAAATTTTCTCAAAGGAAGGAGAATTTAGAAATGTTACAAGGCTCAAATACATTCCTCCAAGCTACATCCATTCATTTTTCTTTAAGTACTTAGGGTAAAATTGACAAGGATAGCAAGTCCCAATCGTGAAAACGGAAAAATGGGATAACCCAAGTTTTTACACCTAAATATAGACCTTTT
This sequence comes from Taxus wallichiana var. yunnanensis, assembly GCA_018340775.1. Lineage (NCBI taxonomy): Eukaryota > Viridiplantae > Streptophyta > Pinopsida > Cupressales > Taxaceae > Taxus > Taxus wallichiana. The sequence continues at coordinate 534,801,340 of CM031236.1, forward strand.
CAGATGAACAAAGAAATGAGGAAATAGTTTTGGATCCATACGTGATCCTCAAACTAGGAACGGATTGATTACAACAACAAAAGGAAGGCAGGGACTTCTCAGGCATAACACAGGGAGATAAAATATGGCAGAGGCCATAAATTGATAGATTTTCAATGGCAAAATGCGGTGAAACTATTTTGAGCATCTACGAGTTTTCCTTAGTCCAAGGCACCAACAACTTGGACAATATGCCATTATAATAGCCAAAGGAAGAGTTATATAGCCCATCTAACATTGAAGTGTACTTTGGTGATAATATTTATTCTTTAATTTATTTGGAAAACTTCTCTCTAAACCGGAACTCTTTGGAATCAAAATTTTTAGGTGGTGTGCACATATCACCACATGTTCTAATATACCTTTCTAGAAATATGGAAGAGTCCTATACAACATTCAAGCATTACATTTTTATAGCCAATCAAAACTAGGCTAGTATATGCAATTTTATCCATGTTGATCCTAGGTAGGGTTTTGTTAGAATTTCAAAGAACTTTACCTTCTTAACGATCGTTCATAAAGACTCGATAATCAATCCACTCATTATTTTCTTAAAACCTTCATAAATGACATAAGAACCTATTCCAAATAGATCAGGTCCCAATGTAAGCATACAATTCACAACAAGCATAAGAAGACCCACTCTTGCTACAAAAATACTGCTTTGAAACTTACCAGTTTCACCTAAACTTTTATATCTACAAACATATTGTTAAAAATCACCTAAAACATTCCATGAAGCAATATGAAAACATTCTATAACTTTTCATATTCACTATATAGCCCAAATATCTCTGAAACTCTCCATCCAATCTCATTTTTGCATGTAATATAGCATGTGTCACTTGTTTGCTTCCCAAGGACCTCATAAATGCATCATACCTCTGAATTATGACCTAAAAATCACCACACACATCTATTGCATTGTTAACATGCTGCCACCTTTATTTACCATGACTTATTTGGTCTGAACCTTACACTTTCTTACCATTCTACATGTTTGAGGGCTTGTAACAAGCCCAAAATGACTTGATTTAACCATGAACTGACCATATTGACCTCATATAGATCCATAGACACATGTAACAAACCCATATGACCATGTGTGACCTCATGACATACTCTAACCAACTCAAGATAGATCAAACCATGACTAGACCCATTCAACCAAGCACAAGGACCTCATAAGACTTCACCAAACATGAAACTACCAATCAACCTTCATGTTTAACACTTAATGAGACCTCATGGAGACACATACAACATGAAACCATTTTTCATCAATGGAAATGACATCAATGACACCACTAACACATAGTAGCCAAAAGTATCCACCTTTTTTGTTGATGGAAACCATCTTTAGAAACATTGATTGCAACCAACAAGACCAACACACCACAAGACTCTTTTCCATGTTTCTGATGCTTCTCTCCCCCTTTGACATCCATGAAAAAGGTTATAATGATGAATCTAAATGGAAAATGATAACACATGACTAAACACAATGGTAGTAATGTAAAAATTGACTTACATGCTCATTTAGCTCCCACTCTAACTAAGCATGATCTTATTTGACTCTTTCAACAACATAAGAATATAATATAAACCTATAGTGAGCTACAAAATGGCTCTTTCTGAACATCTTATCCTCATTTTAGCCTTCAACCATGATTTACATCACTTTCTAGGCCATTCTCATGCTTAAAAAATAGAATTCTTCCTTGAGAGTTGTCGGATCACACTCTAGGACCACTTGTCCTTCAAAACCAACTTCAGTTCCTTTTTAACAAACTAAAACCAGCCATAGAACCTCAATAACAATATTAAACTCATATCCATCACACTTCATGGGGTAATACAACCTTATTCTTAATAAAAGATACAAAATGTAAGATCTTACCTTCCTTTTATGCTTTGAAGATGATTTAGTTTCTTAATTTTTGTCCCTGAATATCTTTCTCAGTTTCTTCATCCTCTTGTCATGACATTACACCCTTCTTGAGTCAATAATTTGCTTCACCAATAAATTAGTCCTTCAAACACTAGTTTCTCATCCATTAAGCCTTATATCCTCCTTAATTTCCTTCTTGAGAACTCAATAAAGCTCCCCTTGCCTCTACACATATTCTCAAACCATTAACCTTACCTTTTGAAACAATGTGTCATTTTGAGAGTGAGATTGTAAACATACTTACAAAGTGATCAATATTCTATTTAGAGACAATACTCCCCTGGAAGAACCAAAATTCTCAGCTTATAGTACACCGATCTAAACCAAAAATAAACATGCTACAATACATTTCAAGTACAAATTTAAGTCTTGACATTATTAACTAACAACCAATAATCATTTTACAAGCTTCCTTCTCATACTTTCAATTACTTCAGTACATTATCATCGAGAACTTGTGTAAACTTGTAGCACCTCATTATAATAAAAACTACCCTTTCATGAACTTGAGAAGACATTTAGATACCTCATACCGATACCATAAAAATTTTGTATTCATACATGTAATATTGTCATACCAATAGCCTCAAATATTTTTTTCACCGATCTGTGCATATTTTACCTTTTACTCTTCCTCTAAAAGGTATTATTAGAACTTTATTAGTTCATATTATGCACAAGTAGGAATATCAACACTCTCCATCTCTGTTTTGCATAACATGTAGTTCATCATTGTCATACCATGATCAAATTGTATCCTCAACTATTTATCACAATTGAACATGAATTTAAAATTTTTACCTCACTCGAATATTGAATTCGGTATACTACAGGCATTTCATACAACTATAAATGATTGTTATTAAATTTTGTAACTTATTAAACTAAAATGGAATATTTAATATCCTAATATAATGCAAGTTTATAATAAATAAATGAATAATGAAATATTGAAATAATACCTAAGAAAACTAGGCTATAAAATATGAAACTTGAATGTGTAAAGAGGGTTAGAAGATCCTTAGGTGATTTGCGGAGGTTGTTGGATTGTGTTGTAGTGGAGACTAAGTGAATAGAAGTGGAGGACCGTCACACAAAAGTTCGAAACTTACAAATATGGTAGATTTAAATGGATTGGTGCACTGAAGAGGAATCGGGGCACATGTGCACTCCCGGTCTAAGTTTTGGGTGCCTTGGTATACGTAAATGGTTGGAACATAGTTTTGATATGGTCACTAGGTGTCTATAATTTTGCACTTCTTATCATGCGTATGTCTTCGAACATTTTTGGATGTCGATGTAAACTCGCAATGGATAAATCACATGTGAAACCCCAAGAAAAACATAAATACCCTAAAAATGAAAGATGCATACAAAGGGGTGGACTTTCCTCATTTGCAAAATTGATAGATATATCACAAAGTTTTGCACTACATCTCACTCCCAATATAGTTCTAGGTGTGTGTGTGCATAAATTTTCCCTATGTTACTCTTGTGCTAGTCGCACTTTGTGAGTAGCGATCAAGTAACTAGATGTAGAATGTAAATAATGTGTGCATGGAAATAATATAATCCCCTCCTATTAAGTGTGATGCAGATGAAATAACCTTATGTCCCTTGTGATGGAGTTAAATGAATGCAAATGGATTTATAGATGCCTTATATGGATGCAACCTTACATAGAGATAGTAGATTCTTATAGTTCTTGGTCCCTTATTATGATCACATAACTTTATATTCATATAATTCCCTTTCTTTAATTTCAAATAAACCCGAAAAGGTTGACTACAAAAAATATAAAATGCTTAAATGGGTAGAAAGGACCCGAGTAAAGTGTGAACAAATTACAATTATTGAAAGGTGTAAAGACATAATGAGCAAGTACAAGTGCAAGACTTAAATAAAAAGCATAAAGAAAATAAAGTTGGCAAAAGACATGGGTTTATTAGTATTTTTATTACTTAGGAATAATGCAAATAGCAGTATGTGATCGAGACTAGATAATGATTCAAAGTGGGTGATTTTATGTCTACATCAACTTGTGATCATTGTTTTTTTCACACAACCCTAGGAGGTATAAAGTGTTCTTCAACTCATAAACAAAGATAACTAAGCATTCAAGATGCAATAAATTAAAATTTAAATACCTTAAGATCAATACCATGTCACTTTTAAGATAAGACACCACTTACAAAAAACCCTTATTCCACTTGTACAATGACCTCCTTGACATTACACAAGTCTTCATGGACAAACAATCTTGACCTTCACATACCCGACCCCTAGAATGTTCACAAAATCATACACCATACTACTAACATATTTGATTCACCTGTAGAATGTAAAACCTAATCATTGTTCCCCAAGCTAGTTAATCACCTTAAACCTATTTGAGGCTCATTTAAGAAGTATCACATTTTTCTCAATCTAGGATTACATCCTAAAAACCTTGAATCATAAAGGATTCTCACAAATTTGTATCCTTGTTGACCTCAAGTCCACATTATAAATTTTTACCATTCAAGCATTATCTTACTATAAGCCTATCTACATTACCATGTTATTGATCTTTTATGATCTTTCCATACTGCAACACACTTGTGTGACCCTCACATTGGCTGTACACTATACTTAGAATGAAAATTTTAACCTAAGAATAGAGGTATCATTCACGTGTTTAAGTTAACAAGACACTTTAGGCACATCTATAGATTCAAGCCCAATATTTTACTTAGGAGAACCCATCTTACATCTCAAACCAGTCTTAGAAGAACACTTCTAAGCATCGACACCAAAAGATATACCTCATAGTACCTTTGATTTAGCTTGAAGACACTCATTTCACCTCTAACAATTGTACCTTATATTTTGAAGACTTTTCCTTTATAACAATGGACTCACTCTTCAAGAAGCATGTCTCGAGACCATTTTCACATCTCTTTGTAAATGAGCATTCTGCGTTCTTTATTTTTCAAATATGAACTTGAAATGGTAACATACATCTCTACCAATTGAGAAAATCCACTTGCTCACTTTGTATTGTTTCATTGCAAATAATGAATTCAAGAGATAGTTTAAAGCCTCGGACCAATCTCGAACATTGCAATGCATATTTTGGTGGAGTATCACCTTCAACTAATTTGGATATTTACATATTTTTTACTTTTAATTCCCATAAATACATAAGTTCCCTATAATGCCTCCGTCTTTCTTTAAAAAATAAAATAAATAAATAAATAAATAAAAAAGCCCGTGAATTTCTTGGGGGCGGCTAGGGCAAAAGGGGGGGGTTCATTTTGTTTTTTTTGTTGTTTTATCTCTGGCTGAGTAAAGCCAAGCGCCGCCACATTGGAGAGAGGTTTTTGACAGTCTTTGGAGTCGCATGTGCTTGCGGGGGCGCAGGACCTGCACACACAAAAAAATGAGTTTATTGAAACGGCCTTGGAAACTTTCATGCAAACACTGTGATCCAGGCAGGCCAGACTCCACAAAATGTCCAGCATGCGCCCAGGCCGCGCCACTCTCACCGCGTGGAAAACGGTGCAAAAACGAAGGCATTTTTGGTCTGTTCTTGTTGCAATGCGGCCAGCACTCTTCCAACCCGTGCCGCCTGCGTGGGCTCCCATCAAGGCCAAAAAATGCCTTGGAACCTTGTCATTTGTTGCAGTTGCAAGTGCCATTGTAGATGCGAATGTAAAACATGAAAGCATGAGACCTATTCAACTAAATGCGTGGCAACATGCGAACTATTCAAAATGCCTGAAAGAAATGTGTATTATGGACTGTAATGATGGCAGGATGTGTAAAAAATGAGGTTGTTGAAAAGGCCTTGGAAACTTTCAAGTAAATGCATTTGGTCTGTGTAAAGCCATAATCCACAACCTTTTCCAAGATGCTTCCAAAGATGTGCCAAAATGGAAGTATTGGAACATGGTGTGAACAATAGAATCTAGTTCTGTTTGTAATATTTTGTGCTCGCTGGTGTCATAGTTGATATGCGTGGAAAATGTGGAAGTGTATTCAAGGCATGTGAATTGTTCGGAAAAATGCCTCAGATATTTCATTTCATGAAATGCAATGGTTTTGGGATATTTCAAATACATGGGCTGCATATGAACTTTTCCCGATGAATACATTTGAATATGTCGAGGATTTTTGAGAAGGTGCATGAACTGTTTGGGAGAATGCCTCAAAGAAATGTTGTCTCATGGAATGCCAGGATTGCAAGATATGCACATAATGGATTCATAGTACACATGACATTGTTTGCTATCCCAAACACACTGACAAGCCTCTTTACCGTGTGATTGTTACTCAGCTAGAGGCACTTGTTGTTCCTTTCTTGCCACTAGAGGATTTTCCAATAGAACTGGCCACCGATTTTGACATTATTGTGGATGTTATTTTTGGGTTTTCCTTCCGTGGCTGCAAGCAAGTGAAATCGATCGGTGCGATGTCAACTCCTCGACTTCTGCCTCACCAGTTCATTTCCAGGCATGGTCATTCTTCCCTTACCTCTCCTAATTCCCGTATTTTAGTTCTCTTTTGCAATTAAATAGAATTTTAACTCATTAGGATTTTTAAATACAGTTAAATGTCTCTTCAACTCATTGCAAAACAATAAAGTGTCTTGTCGCAACTCTCAGAGCCATTATAACTCACCTACTTTAAAACATGAACTATTACCCTCGCTTCGAGAGGACCTAGAAAACTCTTACTCTTTTGATCACTTCAACATCATTTTATCGACGAGACAAATTTGACTCTCCATTGATTAAGTTGACCTTCTTCCGTTTTAAAATAGTTAAAATTTACAATCCTCGGAGGCTCTCTAAGTACCCGCATGACTCTAGAAACGAGATGTGAAGTCTCATTCATGTACCTTGGTATACAAGGAGTCGCCTTGATTTTTGGTTTGACTCGAAACGATCATATGACATCCTTTTGACGCTCTTATAGGAGCCCTGTAACACTGGCTTACAACAGTAGAAAGTTGTTAAAACTAGAAAGTTGGCTTTCGTTTTGGATCACCATTTGAAACCTGGAAAGAGAAATCACTTCCTGTCTTCACAAACCTCTATCGATTACACTAGATAAACGCATGGAACTTTCAGTATAGGAAAGATAAATTTTCGGGATAGTCTGGCGAATCCATTTTATAGGCCTCCGATTGTAGCTTGACAAGGTAAAACTGGTCCATTTTTGTCTTGCGCGCTCCGAGAAAGCTTCGCCGTTTGAACATGGTTTTCTAGTTCTCCTTACCATCGACTCGATGAATTCTCCTTATATAGGGGAACTAGTAGGAGGAGTCTTGTTGTGTGCGCATCCATCGAACGTCATTTGGGACATGGTTTGTGGGACATTCAAGCTAACATTTGTCTCCTTACAACTGGGTGAACTACGACTGAGGTCCCTGAAAACTACCGCCAAACGCAAACCGTGCGCTCCTTTTTCAATTCCGTCAGTTGCTATGAACTCTTGGTATATCCGGGAACACGTAGCAAGTTGATCGTGGAGGGTGTTCTCATTGGAAGGTAACTTTTGGAAGCAGTTTCTTAGCCTCCGAGCCCGTTTTGAATGTTTTTGTATTAGTGAGAAAATGTAAAAGTAGAAAGTTACGGACCCTCGTAGGGTTACCAAATCCCCTTTGGAAACTTTCAACACACGTAAATAACTGTTTAAAACACTAGAATGAAACTTTTTGTGTGTATTGGAACTTTAGACAAAATGATATTTTCTCTCTCTTCCTTTTCTCTTTCTCTTCGAGTTATAAAAAGAAGAAAAATGAAATGCAATGATTCCTTGTTTCTAGATTTTATTTTTATTTCGATTGCATATTGTAGTTTTTGTCAGATGTAAATGGGAACTGAAAAATGACAATTATGATTGATTAGGGTGGATGCCATGCCAGCGAATTATCGTTGATATCATGCTCACATGGGTTTTGCAGGATGGATGAATGACGACGAAGAAGGCGATGTGAAATTTAATTATTATTTTGTAACTCTTATAGGTCATTGTAAAATGAATAATTGTGTAATGTAGTCTCTTGTTACTGAAAAATTATAAATGAGATTTGTTAACATGCATGATATGCTAGTTTTTTTAAGGATACTTATGGAATGTACTTCTAATCACCAGTTCAATTTGATTTTTAGTTGTGTATGGCAAAAAGTGTTTGGTTTATACTTAGTAAATTGAAATCAAAGTTAATACATTGTAGTACCTTCTCAGTATTTAATAAATGATTAAATTAATTATAGGGTTACTTTCTTACCTTGCAAACACAATAATGAGTTTTAATGGGAACACTCAACCCAAATAAAATATTCATGCATAACTAGCTTGTATGTGTGATCCTTTCCTACCATATAAGAAATTTAAAACCGAAGAACGACCTTAACCTTTGCACCTGATGAGACCTCATAGGTTAGGTAAATAAAACCCCTCATTGGAGTTTACCGTCATAGTCTTTATGTCTAGTGATAGTGGCACAAACCCATATTTAGGAATGTCATGGTCCAACCTATCTCGGAGTATGCAATTTCCTTCTAGATTTGGAAATCGTGAGAAGAATGTACTCTCTTCAGTCCGATACCAGTGAGTGTGAAGACCACCTTATGAGTCACCTTATGAGTCCTTGTTCGAAGGATCGACTAAGCGGTGCTACCTTGGTTTCTATTAAAATCATCTTGGCATTCTCTTGAACATGGTTTAGTACAATTTTGTCCACTTGCCTCAAAATCACATGTAGTAGAGGCGTAAATCACTAGGTGCATATTGGAATTAAACTAAACCCTAGTGGTTTTTATCTCGCTAACATGTGGGTAGAAACGTATTTTAACTCCTTGTATGCAAAATTGAGTGGAAGGATGTTGATTCGGAGAACCTTAGAAATTGTAATCTTGTCCTTAATCCCTTGTTATGTCATTTATGGCATTAAGGAATAAATAATATTCCTTATGCGGAATCATGAAGTGTAGTGACATGGGATCTTCATGTACATAGATCCCTTGTGTTCATGTGTAGTTTATTATGCTCCTACCCATGTACTTCTTTAAGATGTCGACAAGTGCTTTTGTATCTCTTTGTTTGAAATGATGCTAAGAATGAGACCTTAGAGTGATATAAGAGCATATCATATAATCTACGCACACGAGATTGGAGTTTAGGACTAAGGTCAATCTTGGAGTCTCGTTTAACTTAATTAAACCTTTTCATGTGTTGCTGAAGAGAATATAAATTATCTTGGTGCGACCAAACTTCGAGCAAGCAAAAGATATATAAATATAAAAAAAAGGTCCATAAGTTATTGAACCTTATTAGCTTCGGTAGCGAAATAACTATTCCGGGATCGATGGAGGTTCTTGGGGAGCTATCTTGACTCTATGTCTTCCTTAATCCCAATACCTCATCTGGACATCACGTTAGAATCTCTTGTGTAGCAAGAGTAAATTTTATACATTAAATAAAAGTTTGAGGAGCAAAATCTTAACATAAGGATGAGAAAATTAGAATCTTGTAGGAATTTTGAAATATGGTGAATACTTATGTAAGTTATGAAGATTTTTCATAAGGGTAAAGAGCAAAATTAAACTGGTCGAACAATAAGTGAAATTTGAGATGAATTTTCAGAACATGTAGGATGTTTCACTTACTCTAGATGTAACCATGGTAATGTTGTGTTGTGGGTTGTCAATCCTTAATTCTCTTTTTATTGTGGTCGTGTTATCTAGTATTCGTTCGTTGGGGAAAAGTGTGGCATCGACATGCCGAAGTCATCTCGCATGTTTCTATGTGAGTCTGTAACTTATGTGATTGTTGCATGTGGGTGAATTATGTACTTGGAGCCCTTGGGGTGTTGTGTGAAGTGAGCAATGTAAGTCAAAAAAATTGTATTGATATTTTACCGTTGTATTTGGGTGTGTAAAATGTGGGCACTACATATGGTATCGAGTGGAGGTTCATGCTCTCGAACCTCTGGGATGGATTGGATATTGTGATGATTTTGCATGATAGTGATGGTGTTACATGATGGGTTGCATGATAGTGATAGTGTTTTATGATGGTGATAAATATTGGAAGGGTAATGTGTTTTAAGAGTGATGTGATCTATGTCGTAATTGTGATAGTGTGAACGCACATGAGGTGTATGTCACTTACTGCACTTTTTTATCATGTGGATGTGTTGGGGATGGGAGTATTCTCTCTCCTTCGTGTGGATTCTATGAAGAGTCCACATGTGAATTACTGCTTGTGAATTGTAGAGAGAGTATTGACTCTCCTTTTCGTGGATCCAATGAGAAATCCGTGTGTGAGGTACCATTATGTTTTGTGTGAATGGAATGATATTGTGAATTGCAGAGTGTTGGAACATTTTGACCTTATGTGATGTGATGATGTATTGATGTATTGCATGAAAAAATTTATGTAAAGTGAATGAAATTTTATTGTGATGTTGTCACCATGTTGTTATGAGTCGTGTGTATCACTGTGTTGTGTCGCAAAGGGATTATATGTCGTAATGTTAGACATTGTTTTCCTCATACGTGTAATTCATGTAATATGTGATGGTTCACATCATAATTTAGGGGCATATGGTGAGTATGATCCCTAGTGTACAGTGATTGCACTTTGGGTGCAGGATGTGGTAATGTGATGTATCGTAACCCGTGAGGGTAATTATTGTGTTGTACCCTATATATTTATACCATGTGCAAGACGTTATGGTTGTTGTGTGTGAATTTTTTGATGTGTTTGTGATGAAGTGATGTGTATGTTTTGGACCTTACAATAGACGACCCTAAGGGGATATATTTTCAAGAGTGTATGTGTGTGGAGAGAGGAGGCGTGGACCAGGTTTTCATAATCTTGAGCTGAGTACAAGTGAGGAAGTGGAGTCTTATATAGACTGAAAACCCACTTTTATCTATTTAGTATACTTCGAGCTTGCTCAATATATTGTGGGTGCACACCACCTTAGACTCAACTTATGCAACCTTGTGTCCCCTGCTCTTTCCTATTGGATTGTTCGTTGAATAATCCTATGTGATTTGACCATGTTGATCCTTGTGGGAGTTTGGAGGTATGAATCAGGCAGAGAAGGTGACAGATACATTATTTGATAGACTCATTTTTGTTTACATGTATATTTTCACGAGATGAGGCTCGATGTCCGAGTGCCAGCAACTCGATGAGTACCCCTTTGGTGGCGATATGAGGCCACATAGTGATTATGATGTGCTATTTTCTCATTACGTATTTTATTCGTAAATTAAGCTTTCTCTTTTAGCTAGAACCAGCCTTTTCTTGATTGACATGTTCTTATATTTTGGGCATTTATTTGATTGTTGCACTAACAGTTGGATTTTACACTAACCATGGCTAATTAGCCACTTGTTCTTCTTGGTTTTAAAACTTTCTTTCATATTTGAGAGATTTGTAGCCTAGCCCAAGGCTTTTGATTTTGCCACTTGGCATTTGAATGGATTGTTATGTTGGTTCTAATGTAGTATTGTGTTGGAATAGGGTCATGGGATTCACCATGGAGTGGTTGAACCTATGGACCCGCTTCGTTGTATGGGGGTATGCCCTAAGGAGTTTTAGATAACTAGCGGGTTGTTGAACCACGAGTTATTATGTCACTTGAGTTTGGGGGTGACGGGGCTCTATGTGTCCAGGGCAATAGGGTGACCCGGCCTCATTAAAAGGAGAAAGGAGATTGGCCTCTATGATTGAGAGACCCGATATTATTTCTTATGGCACTCTATGGTTGAGTGACCTGTTATTTTGGATGGGGCTCTATGGTTGAGTGACCCGACTTGGTTTTGACACTATGTTTATTTCTCTTTGGGAGGTATATGAAGATCATCTGGTGAGGTTTCGAGGAGTATATAGAGTTGCCTTATGATACTTCGGAGATATATGGAGTTTTACCTGGTACTTTTGGAGATATCTGGGGTTTGTTTCGTGATGTATTGTTATGTGTGGAATTGGTATAGTAAGTTATGTGTCTTTTGTGAGTACTGGTTAGACTTGTTATAATTGGTGGCGTGACTCTTCCCTTGGTTGGTATGGACTCTTGGATATTGGATTGGAACTATGTTGTTATAATCATGGATTTTGGGGGCTTGTGATACCCCTTCTATATGTATCAACATGTTGGTTTTGTTTGTTAGTCATATGAATGTACTAGGTCTATGTCTAGGGCGTAATTGTTGGAAATTAATGGTTATGTGTTCTACTTGTTGTCATCCCATGGTTTGGTGGAACCCTTGTGATTTGGTACGGTCGTGAAAGTATGTAAAAGTATTCTTGTGAAATTTCAGTGTTGTGTATGACCTAGGTAGGGTGTTGTGACTGTAGTTCATGATGGGAACCCACAGGAATGGATAAACGAAAATTCTACAAAAATGAAATTTTAAAAGAACTTGAATTAAGAATAATGTTAATAGAAAGGGATTAATGAAATAACGAATAAGAGAGAACTGTCAATCTTCACAGAACCTTGAAAGTTAAAATTTCAACCAATTGTTCCTAGGGCCACCCCGTGACCATGCCTTTGTGTCTGAAATCTTAACCTTAGCGCGTGCCTTCGCCTTATTCGTTCCTTGTTGTTTACCATTTCTCCTTCTTCATTGTATGTCGCATCGAGGATGATGCTTTCTTAAGGGGAGGAGAATGTAATGCCCTCGTCTTTCTTTAAAAAAATAAAATAAATAAATAAAAAAAGCCCGTGAATTTCTGGGGGGCTAGGGAAAAAGGGGGTTCATTTTGTGTTTTTGTTGTTTTGTCTCTAGAGTGAGTAAAGCCAAGCACCGCCACATTGGAGAGAGGGTTTTGACAGATTTTGGAGTCGCATGTGCTTGGGGGCGTAGGACCTACACAAAAAAATGAGTTTGTTGAAACGGCCTTGGAAACTTCCATGTAAACACTATGATCCAGCGAGCCAAACTCCACAAAATGTCCAAAGCATGCGCCTGTGCCGCACCACTCTCACTGCGTGGAAAATGGTGCAAAAAAAGAAGGCATTTTTGGTCTGTTCTTGTTGCTTTATGTGGCTAGCACTCTTCCAACCCACGCCCAGGCCTGCGTGGGCTCCCATCAAGGCCAAAAAACACCTTGGAACCTTGTCATTTGTTGCAGTTGCAAGTGCCATTGTAGATGTGAATGTAAAGCGTGAAAGCATGCAAACTATTCAAAATTCCTGAAAGAAATGTGTATTACGGACTATAATGATGGTAGGATGTGTGAAAAACGAGGTTGTTGAAAAGGCCTTGGAAACTTTCAAGCAAATGCATTTGGTCTGTGTAAAGCCAGAATCCACAACCTTTGCCAGCATGTGCCAAAATGGAAGTATTGGAACATGGTATGAACAATAGAATCTGGTTTTGTTTGTAATATTTTGTGCTTGCTGGTGTCATAGTTGATATGCGTGGAAAATGTGGAAGTGTATTCAAGGCATGTGAATTGTTCGAAGAAAATTCCTCGGATATTTCATTTCATGAAATGCAATGGTTTTGGGATATTTCAAATACATGGGATGCATATTAACTTTTCCCAATGAATACATTTGAATATGTAGAGGATTTGTTGAGAAGGTGCATGAACTGTTTGGGAGAATGCCTCAAAGAAATGTTGTCTCATGGAATGCCAGGATTGCAGGATATACACATAATGGATTCATAGTACACATGACATTGTTTGCTATCCCAAACACACTGATAAGCCTCTTTACCGTGGGCTTGTTACTCAGCTGGAGGCACTTGTTCTTCCTTTCTTGCCACTAGAGGATTTTCCAATAGAACTGGCCACCGATTTTGACATTATTGTGGATGTTATTTTTGGGTTTTCCTGCCATGGCTGCAAGCAAGTGAAATCAATCGGTGCGATGTCAACTCCTCAACTTCTGCCTCACCAGTTCATCTCCAGGCATGGTCCTTCTTCCCTTACCTCTCCTAATTCTCATATTTTAGTTCCCTTTCGCAATTAAATAGAATTTTAACTCATTGGGACTTTTAATATAGTTAAATGTCTCTTCAACTCATTGCAAAACAATAAAGTGTCGTGTCGCAACTCTCGAAGCCATTATAACTCGCCTACTTTAAACCACGAACTATCACCCTCGCTTCGAGAGGACCTAGAAAACTCTTACTCTTTTGATCGCTTCAACATCGTTTTATCGACCAGACAAATTTGACTCTCCATTGATTAAGTTGACCTTCTTCCTGCTTAAAATAGTTAAATTTTGCAATCTTCGGAGGCTCTCTAAGTACCCCGTGCAACTCTGGAAATGAGATGTGAAGTCTCATTCGTGTACCTTGGTATACAAGGAGTCACCTTGATTTTTGGTTTGACCCGAAATGATCATATGACATCCTTTTGACGCTCTTATAGGATCCCTGTAACACTGGTTTACAACAGTAGAAAGTTGTTAACACTAGAAAGTTGGCTTTCGTTTTGGATCACCATTTGAAACCTGGAAAGAGAAATCACTTCCTGTCTTCACAAACCTCTAGCTATTACACTAGAAAAATTCATGGAACTTTCAGTATAGGAAAGAGAAATTTTTGGGATAGTTTGGCGAAGCCATTTTGTAGGCCTCTGATCGTAGCTTGATGAGGTCAAACTGGTCCATTTTTGTCTTGCCGCTCCGAAAGCTTTACCGTTTGAACATGGTTTTCTAGTTCTCCTTATATAGGGGAACTAGTAGGAGGAGTCTCATTGTGTGCGCATCCATTGAACGTCATTTGGGACACAGTTTCGGGCCATTCGAGATAACTTTTGTCTCTTTACAACTATATGAACTACGACCAGAGGTCCTGGAAAACTAGCCGCCAAACGAAAATTGTGTGCTCCTTTTTCAATTCCGTCGATTGCTTTATGAACTCTTGGTATATCCGGGAACACGTAGCAAGTTGATTGTGGAGGGCGTTCTCATTGGAAGGTAACTTTTGGAAGTAGTTTCTTAGCCTCCGAGCCCATTTTGAATGTTTTTGTAATTAGTGAGAAAATGTAAAAGTAGAAAGTTGCGGACCCTCGTAGGGTTGCCAAATCCCCTTTGGAAACTTTCAACACACGTAAATAACTATTTAAAACACTAGAATGAAACTTGTTGTGTGTATTGGAACTTTAGACAAAATGATATTTTCTCTCTCTTCCTTTCTCTCTCTCTCTTCTGAGTTATAAAATGAAGAAAAAACGAAATGCAATGATTCCTTGTTTCTAGATTTTATTTTTATTTCAATTGCATATTGTAGTTTTTGTCGATGTAAATGGGAACTCGAAAAATGACAATTATGATTGATTAGGTGGATGCCATGCCAAATAATTATCGCGATATCATGCTCACGTGGGTTTTGCAGGATGGATGAATGACGACGAAGAAGGCGATGTGAAATTTAATTATTATTTTGTAACTCTTATAGGTCATTGTAAAATGAATAACTGTGTAATGTAGTCTCTTGTTACTGAAAAATTATAAATGAGATTTGTTAACATGCATGATATGCTAGTTTTTAAGGATACTTATGGAATGTACTTCTAATCACCAGTTCAATTTGATTTTTAGTTGTGTATGGAAAAAAGGTGTTTGGTTTATACTTAGTAAATTGAAATCGAAGTTAATACATTGTAGTACCTTCTCAGTATTTAATAAATGATTAAATTAATTATAGGGTTACCTTCTTACCTTGCAAACACAATAATGAGTTTTAATGGGAACACTCAACCCTAATAAAATATTCATGCATAACTTGCCTGTATGTGTGATCCCTTCCTACCATATAAGAAATTTAAAACCGAAGAACGACCTTAACCTTTGCACCTGATGAGACCTCATAGGTTAGGTAAATAAAACCCCTCGTTGGAGTTTACCGTCATAGTCTTTATGTCTAGCGACATTGTCGCGAACCCATATTTAGGAATGTCATGGTCCAACCTATCTCGGAGTATGCGGTTTCCTTCTAGATTTGGCAATCGCGAGAAGAATGTACTCTCTTCAGGTCCGATACCAGGCTGAGTGTTGAAGACCACCTTAGGAGTCACCTTATGAGTCCTTGTTCGAAGGATCGACTAAGCGGTGCTACCTTGGTTTCTATCAAAATCATCTTGGCATTCTCTTGAATGTGGTTTAGTACAATTATGTCCACTTGCCTCAAAATCACATGTAGTAGAGGCGTAGATCACTAGGTGCATATTGGAATTAAACTAAACCCTAGTGGTTTTTTATCTGCTAACTTGTGGGTAGAAACTGTATTTTAACTCCTTGTATGCAAAATTGAGTGGAAGGATGTTGATTCTAGAGAACCTTAGAAATTGTAATCTTGTCTCTTAATCCCTTGTTATGTCATTTATGGCATTAAGGAATAAAGAATATTCCTTATGCGGAATCGTGAAGTGTAGTGACATGGGATCTTCGTGTACATAGATCCCTTGTGTTCATGCGTAGTTTATTATGCTCCTACCCATGTACTTCTTTAAGATGTCAGGTAAGTGCTTTTATATCTCTTTGTTTCGAGACGATGCTAACAACGAGACCTTAGTGTGATATAAGAGCATATCATATAATGCTGCACACGAGATTGGAGTTTAGGACTAAGGTCAATCTTGGAGTCTGTTTAACTTAATTAAACCTTTTCATGTGTTGCAAAGAATATAAATTATCTTGGTGCAACCAAACTTCGAGCAAGCAAAAGATATATAAATATATAAAAAAAAGTCCATAAGTTATTGAACCTTATTAGCTTCGGTAGCGAAATAACTATTCAGGATCGATGGAGGTTCTTGGGAAGCTATCTTGACTCTATGTCTTCCTTAATCCCAATACCTCATCTGGACATCACGTTAGAATCTCTTGTGTAGCAAGAGTAAATTTTATACACTAAATAAAAGTTTGAGAAGCAAAATCTTAACATAAGAATGAGAAAATTAGAATCTTGTAGGCATTTTGAAATATGGTGAATACTTATGTAAGTTATGAAGATTTTTCATAAGGGTAAAGAGCAAAATTAACTGGTCGAACAATAAGTGAAATGTGAGACGAATTTTCAGAACATGTAGGATGTTTCACGTACTCTAGATGTAACCATGGTAATGTTGTGTTGTGGGTTGTCAATCCTTAAGTCTCTTTTTATTGTGGTCGTGTTATTGCTAGTATTCGTTCGTTGGGGAAAAGTGTGGCATCGACATGCCGAAGTCGTCTGCATGTTTCTATGTGAGTCCGTGACTTATGTGATTGTCGCATGTGAGTCGAATTATGTACTTGGAGCCCTTAGGGTGTTGTGTGAAGTGAGCAATGTAAGTCAAAAAAAAAAATTCCTGATATTTTACCGTTGTATTTGGGTGTGTAAAATGTGGGCACTACATAACCTCGTACCTCTCATTTTTACTAATCACCGCAATTCATGCTCATTTGCATATTCTAATACCTTTTCATAGTCATATGTAGACATTGGATATTCTTCTAGTTTGGGATCCACTTCTCATTCACTATCAAACCATGATAACCAACTTACAACTTTGATTACAACTCTAGAAAGACATGACATGAAATAAAATAGGACTAAAAATAATTGGTTAACCTTCTATGACATATGCTTTGAATATTTCATGACCATTTCACTCTACAGCCATATTATCACTCCTTCATGATAATGTGTGAAGGAAATACACACGTTCACAAGAAACATTTATGAATTAGACCATCCATTTACAATAAAATGTGTCATGATGGACCTAATGGGACTGTTTAGAGATGTGACCTCATGATACATTTCAACATCCCCGCAACCTAATTTCATCTTCATATCAAACCTCTAGATAAACAAAAACCTATGATATACAACCTTGATGACATAGAACCGATTGACACCAATACATGTTTTTAATATAAAGAATACAAAATATTGACATTTACATGCCATGGACTTAGAATTTTCACTTAAGGACTCAATTCTACCTTGGAGAATCACTTCAAATGACATAAGACTCTTACTCGAGCATCGAGACACATTGACATGATGTATACCTCTCGTGATAACAAACTCGAATGATACACACAACAAGTCACAATCATGACTTGAAGGATAAAAAATACCTAGTATACACCATCAATAACAACACATGGTTGTACAACTTTAGCAAGACACAAGCCCTTCTAGATGACACAATTTAACTATATGACACACTCTTTTATACTAAACATATGAAAAACAAACTCTAAAAAATAGATATCAAGGATGCACCCTTATAAAATCAAACACCTTATAATGAAAAGGACTCAAAGACATATGGATAAGATCAATTCATATACCTAATCACTCTTTATGTGTCCCAGAGACTCAATTTATTCAAATTATCATACATTTGAGCTTGAATGGCTGATAGAAACATATCATCTTCTTCAATAATTACAAACATGCTTGCTTGACATGATTTAGGGTTGTTGACGTGTTTCCATCCTCAATAGCACTATAATCGTCAAAAAACTTCATATATTGCATGGTGGGCCGAGAATCAGTTTTCTTGACCTCCTTGACCTGAGAAACCTGCTTCTTATCCATAGGATTTGACCTTGTAATGAACCTCTTCTTGCTTTGGATTTTTTGTTTGTATGACCTAATTGTTGACAATTGAAGAAAACAACACTTATCTTTTTCTTGGATCAAACACAATAAGATTCCATCAAAAATCCTTGGTTATATGGCCATACTCATAACATGAATGACATTCACCATTGCAATTTTCTCCTTGGCTATAGTAGAAATCATGATGTTTTAGAGAAGCCAAGTGGATAATCTAATTGCTAAATGCTACGGTAGTGCTTCGCATAGGACATTTAAGATGACTTATGGCAAGCATTACCGCTAGCATTTATCATTTAGTTTACCCACTTGACTTCTCTAAAACATCTCGATTTCTTCTATAGTACACAAAACAACCCTGTAAATAAATTTAGCTAACAAATAATTTAACATGAAAAGATGCAATAATACATCTTTCCTAAATGAAAAGTATAAACCTTGGTCAAAATATAATATTATGAAAGTTATGTAGTCTCATGGACTATAATAATTGCATGATGTGAAAAACAAGGTTTGGTCTTATTAAGTTAGGCACGCCAAAGTCATTTAACTACATTTATTAGACTTTCTTCCTCCCGATCTCACATCAACTCAACTCTTATTATCCATTGATTCAAAGGAGTTGAATTATATATGTGCTCTATGATCCTATTTTATGAGAAATTTCTTGTATTTAAAGACATGGAGATTGTTCATTAATGTATATATTTATTATCGTTATAGAGGATTTGTAGATATAATGGTAAAGATATGATTACTATCGACTGCCTCAAAAATGCAAAAGTGAACTCCACACCAAACGAAAGGATTTGCTAGCAATACAACCAAGACCTCTCAAATTCCTATTTACGGTAATTGTATTATATTGATAATATAGTAAAAAAACTCATAATATGTATTATTTTCTATTTTTCCTTCAATCTCTAAACATGATCTGCTTCTTGCATATTTATGTTCATATATTACACTTAAAAATGTCTAAAATTTTATTTTCAATTTAAAAAATATTTTAGTGTTTACTGACATGGAGAAAACTCTTGTTACACTAGTATTTTTACCTAGACCATAGAAACATTGCAACATGATACTTGTGTTTGGAACACTAAATTTTTATCATTTCCTCTTGGAAAATAATTCAAAGTAGTGAATCCAAGCCACAAAATTTCCCCACTCTAGAACCCTTTGGATTAATATTTG
Organism: Taxus wallichiana var. yunnanensis; assembly: GCA_018340775.1. Lineage (NCBI taxonomy): Eukaryota > Viridiplantae > Streptophyta > Pinopsida > Cupressales > Taxaceae > Taxus > Taxus wallichiana. Next base: position 534,821,110 of record CM031236.1, read on the forward strand.
TATGACCTTATGGCTCTTTATTTCAAGGCTTGGAAGAATGTACTTGAAATTCCTTTTACTAGTGCTAATTTGAGTTTGTAACTCATTCCTCTCAAACATTATTTTTTTCCCTATAGATAAGATCATTGATATAAGAAACAAAATCTACAAGAAATGAATATTTGTCCATCTTTATGGCATTTGGAACCACAACACAAAGCTCCTAAAATTTCTACTTTGGTATCTCACCTTTTCCACCCAATATCCACATGAATCATAGGCTTTTCAAGGCCATTTACATCTTCCCTCCCTCATTTTTGTGGGTTTTATCCAACTACAACAAAATATTATAGTGTAATTGATGTCAAAGGCTATACATCAGAAATATCTTATTCAATAGTTTAATGGGAACTATCTACAACTATTCCGGAAGGATTAGATGGAAAATGAAGGGTATATTTAGTTCTTATTCTATTTGATGGATTATTTATAATGCCATTGACACCCCCAAGACTACAATTTTATTTAAGCAACCTAGTGGTATCTATAAATAGGGCTTTCTTTAATGCAATAAATCCCATAGTAATACAATTTTGTTCCACACTATTCATTGTTTCCATAATGTGGACTGTCGGTGCTTTAAAGACCCAAGTCTTCTGAACTTGATGATGCATCAATGATTGATCACATCTAATAGATAAAGCTCTTTGGTCCTCAAATATATATGATTTATGTTTGTCTGTGACTAAACCAAAGTTTTTGAACTCCAATTCCTAAGGAAGTGAAGAGTCCATAGAATGGAATTCAACATTATTAATTACTTCTTTACTCATATCAATATATTGTGTAGATTTAAAGGATTTTCCATGTGTTATAAATTTTTCAACATCTTACCATCCATATTTAAGTTTTTAGGTGAAAAATATGTACTTTTAACAAGTAAAAATATCTTCAGCTTTTTTAACAAAAGATCTTGTTTATTTATAAATGTTGAGGAGGAACAACATAATAGATTGGCTACCATCCTAGATTGTAATATCAAAAATATCCCAGATTCCTACTTGGGAATGCCTCTCTGTGGGAGTAAACTCAAAGAAGGAGGTTGGAACAAACTCATTGAGAGATTTCATAAGAATCTTTCCTCTTGGAAAGGCTCTTTACTCTCTCAAGATGGGAAGGATCAACTTCTTCATAGTAGTATGCAAGGCATTCTAGTGTATATCATGTCCATTTTTATTCTTCCAAGCAGAGTCAAGAAGACCATTGAAGAGATTCCAAAAATTTTCCTATGGAATAGATCTGAGGATAAAAATAGATTACCTTTGGTTGCTTGGGATAAGGTTACCCAACCCAAGGATAAGGGTGGTTTGGGTCTTAAGAATATTTAGTTTATGAACCATGCCCTCATTGCTAAGGTTGGGTGGAGGCTTCATAAAGAGGTTGGTATCTGGGTGACTATTCTAAAAGTGAAATATTTTCTTCCCTTTGGTGGAATGATGGATTTTTTCAATGACATGGTGCTCCCGAATGCCTCTCAGATTGGAACAACCTATGTCAAACTAGGAAATTGCTTATCAAAGGGTGTAAATGGAACCTTGGAGATGGTTCTAAAATAAAATTCTGGGAGGATCCTTGGGTGGAGGATGTTTCCCTCAATTTGAATAGTCCATGGAGTGAAATTTGGCATTTCTACTCTAATGAGAAGGGATCTCTTGTGTGTAATTACTGGGATGATGAATGTAGATGGTATCATATCCTTCCCCTCCTTTATTTCATGGGGATATCCAACCTTTTCATGAGTTAAATAGGAAACTCAAGGATCTTCATATCCCACCTGACAATGTCAAGGATGAGCTAATATGGAGACTCACTAACATAGGGGATTATGAGGTTAAATCCAAATATTTTAAAAAAATTAATCATCTGGAATCAAATATCATTTGGAGGAAGGTTTTGAATAAATAGATTATCCCTAAGTTCAACATTTTTTGGGAAGTCATCAAAGGTAAGGTACTTACTGTGGATTGACTTAGAAGGAGGGGAATGATCATTATTAATAGATGTGGGTTGTGTAAGGAAAATGAAGAAACCATCAAGAACTTATTTCTATAATGTCCCTTCTCTTTTCAAGTCTTCATTGTGATCCTATGTATCTTCAATGTGTAGTGGGTCCTTACTCAAGATGTGGCTCTCTTACCCAATAAATGGAACTTCAATTTTCAGAATGACATGGTTAAAAAATGTGGAAGATGGCCTTTCCTCATGTCTTATGGGGAATCTATATTGAACGGAACAATAGGATCTTCGAAACAAAATGATCTCGCTCGAGCAGGTGTCTAAAAAGGAGAAACAAGCTCTTAAGGATAACTCTAGGATCCTTAAATCCAAACATGTTAGAGTGTGCCTAAAGTGGGAAACAAATGTTCTTAGGAACTTAGAGGCTGAATCCTCCACCACCAGTAAGGATAAATTGAAACTCAATGTTAAATGGATAATCTGACGGATGATAGCCACAAGCTAAACTTTGATGTGTCAGCCTATGTTAACAAAAAAGTGGTTAGTGGAGGGGGTCTTGTTCATGACCATAGTAGTAATTACATTGACACCTATGCAGGACCCACAGGAAACCAATCAAACAACTTTGATGATGCCATAGCCATGCTATGGGGTGTTAGATTTTATCACAAATTAGGGTTAAAAATATGATTATTGAGGGTTATTCGGCGTGTATCATTAATGCTCTCAAGGATAGCAGAAAATGTTGCTAGAGGCTTAATAATTTTACCATGGAGGCATGTGTCATCCTTGACTTCATTTGAACAAGTGGTCATTCAACACACTTATCGAGTGGGGAACAAACTAGTGGATGTGCTGACTAAAAAAGGTACTTCCATGGTGGATTTGGAGATGTGGATTGGGACACGTAATCCTTGGGGTCAAGTGAACAAGCTCATTAATGATGAAATAATGTAGGAGGAAGGGTTATGATGACACCCCTAGTTTGCATGCTTGGGTTTTGAAAGGACTTCCCTTTTTCGAAAACCAACCTTGTGAATTTCAATTGTTTCTCTTTTCGGTTTATCTCTCGGCTCTGTGAAGGTGTTCTTTCTACAAGTTTCATGGGGGTGATAGGGTGAGAATGGATCCCTCTACTTTTCTCCACCTCAAAATGACACAGGTCTTTGGAAATTGCTGCATAAAGGTGGTTTTACCAAGTTCATTTGATGCCTTAAAGGTAATAACCGTATCCCTGTCTTTTGAATTTTCGCTTCCTAGAAGGATGGTAGTTTTGTTTTTTATGGGGTTCATATTGATGTTTCGAGAAAGCAATTTATGAGTTTACTAGGTCAAAAATGGAGCGCCTTAAAAATTTGAACACAAAACTAGGAAAGAACATGAAATTGCTACATTCTTTGAAGTCGAGAAAATTCATTTCTTATGACGATGGTATTGCTTGCACCTATTTGTTGGATAGGTGGGCCAATGTCTACTTGGTTTTCATGAAGTAATTTACCCTCAAAGGAAAATTTCAAAAACATTTACCCATCATCTGTGTATTCTCAATTTTTTCCATCGGGACCAGACTATGAGCCTTTCTTATTTTCTCTATCAATCGCTTCTCTCGACCATCAAGGATTTTTAGAAAGAAAAGAAAGATATTACCCTCCACTATGGTCTCATTCTTCTCATGGTTCAAAGAGGTAAAATGACCATTCCTTTCCTTTTCAATGACCATGATTCTGATTAGGAAACCCTTGTTTCCTGCATTAAAAAAATTAAGAAACAAAAATTTATTGATCTAGATAAGGGTATCTCGGATGCCTTTTGTGATCTTAAAAAAGGTATCACGAATTTGGTTAAGAATTCCACAGAAAGGGATCATGAACTTTCTAAATAGGTTTCCAAACTTATGAGGGTTGAGACCACTAATGAAACCATTCTCACCGTTAATAAAAACCTCATACAAGAGCTGAAATATTTCCATCAAATAATTAATTCCCAGAAAAAACCATCAGGGGTATCCAAGCTGATTTTTCTATGCAAGAGCACCAGATTTCTATTTTGTAGGATCAAGTTGCTACTGAGGAGGAAAAAACAAGATGAATTTGATGTTGAGGTCTTCTGACAGTGAGGAATCAGATACAAGAGATAGCTCGGGTATGGTCAGCAGAGTCCAATCATAGCAAGGAACATAGGGAGGAGCAGGTCTAGACCAGGACTAAGAATGAGGTTGTCAATTGTCTAAAAAGGGTCATGATGAAGTTTTTTGTCAGAGAGATGGTGTTATAAGTACCAAATCCCATAGCAGGGCCACGGTGAACTAATTGCGTACTTGTTGCTGACATTCTTTTTGGTTTTCTTTCCTTTTGTCTTTGTCCCTTTGGGATTTCAAAAAACTCTGTTTTAATTTGCAAACTCTTGTAGTTTGGCCCATTTGTGTGGGGGCCTGTTGTCAAGTGTTTTTGACTCTACCTCCATGGCTTTGTTTTAGTTTTTGTCTTTGAAAACTTTCTCCTCTATGTATGGGGTTTTTTTGTCCCAGTTTAAAACCAAATCTTTTTATCTTATATATATATATATATATATATATATATATATATATATATCAGTTAGGTAATGATTTTTGGTAATTCAAGGCACTAAGAGGGGTGGTGAATAAGTGCTAATTAAAAATTTTACTTTGTTATGATAAAATAGCAACATCATTCACAAGAAATCAATGGAGAACACATAAGGTCCAGGAAAGTTTTAGTGGTGATTTTTCATAAAGTCACAAATATCAAGGATTCTGGAAATTGGAAATGGTGAATTTTCAGAAGTTAGTTGCCTTGATTCATGGAAAATTTTATCCAACAAGTCTATTGTATGTGTAAAGTATGCCTATTATTTATATGTAAAAATTAACTTATGCATGTATTTGCCGAGGTATAATATATAGCCTAGGGGGTCGTATGGGGTACCCATTTAATAAAAAAATCCAACAAAGAGTGGTTTTTCATCCAACTTAGGTTGGATGGACAACCATTTTCTACCGTCTAGCCTAGGTTGGACAACATACAATAGATGGTCGTTCATTGTCTATCGTTTAATCCAACTATACAACCTTGGTTGGATAGAAGATAATAGATGTCCATCGAACCCAGGTTTGATAGTTGGGTTGGATGGAAGATAATGGACACCCATACAACCCAAAGTTGGACACTTGGATGATAGACAATGGATATCCATCCAACCTATGTTGGATGAAAGAAAATGGACAAGCTGTCTAACCCATATCAGACGGTTGTCCATCGTCTCGCTTTTACAACTTAATTTGTACGTTGTCCAACCTAGGTTATAAAGCGAGATGATGGACAAACATCCATTTTCTTCCTTCTAACCCGGGTTTGGACGTGTCTAACCTAGGTTGTTTGAAAGATGATGGATGACCATCCCACTGTGGTCGGCTTTGCCATGAAATGATTTTTTAGAAATTCACCATTGATGCAAAAGTCGATTTTGGAGATTCACCACCAATTCTAAACTAATTTTTTGGAGGGGATCTTAAAATGAACCCGTATAAGGACCAAGCTTTAATGTTGGAAACCCTTAAACGTAAAAAAACCCACTTTGAAACCAAAGAACTAGTTTGGAAAAATTGACCTATAGGGGTCACAATGATTTCATTGTTGAGCATCCACTCAACTTGAAGCATCAAATCCAATACTTTAGTCAAGCTTCCACTTAACCTTTAGAAAAATTCTACTTGCATGGAAGCTTCAACTCCCAACACTTCAATCAAGCTTCTACTTGATCTTCTATAAGCTTCCACTTACAAGGAAGCTTCAACTCCATGTGTGTTAAGCATCCACTTTAGACGCTACAAAATGATTTAATTACTTTCCTCTAGTTTTCTTCCATATAAAATTATTATCATTGATTCATATATTTCCATGTCTATTTTCCTACTTTACTCAACTTGATTCGTCCCTTTTCATATCATTGACACACTCACCTTTATTCTCTCTTACAACAAACCTTTTTTAGCTCATAAAGCTCATATATGAACCTAATTACATATATTTTATTAGAATAAAAATTTATTTCCTGATATAACATCTTCATTCCCCTTAACACACTATCACACACACAAATAAGCTTTATTTTCATGAGTAGCAAGAATCTGTCATGTACAATAAAAGAAATGTGCTATATCATAGCTTCACCTTCATCTAATATTTATGTATGGTCATCTCCTTTATCAAAAATTCTCACTTTAAGAACTAGGGAGTATTTGTAACATTAAAAAAACATCCTAAAAGGAATTTTGCACTTCATTTTCAATAACTATTCACTTTCCCACCTATGAGCTCATTCAAGGAGGGAATATAACATCAGATAAAATTTTCAAATTCCAATAATTACTTATGAACTTGATTGCAGATTCATATTTAGTTTTTTCATATTCTAACAAGATGATCTAAGATCAATGATGTTCATAGGAATATTTAAAATTACCTTACTTTGTAACTTCATGGACAAATAACTCATTCTATCCTTGCATATATACCGACATGTAATAGTCAAGATAGTTCTAAATTATTTTTGGCAAGAATACTTGTCATATAACTCACGAGGGAGTCAATACCAAGTGTCATAATTATTCAAGTACATTACATGACATTTATTTATCTCATGAACTACTTATGACTCCCGATTTCATAGTCAAGACACCATTTAGTCTCATGTTCCCTGACTAAAGTGCGCAAGCTTAAAAATATAGCCTTGAACAATGGTGTATGGATCCACCACTCATAGAAGGTTATGCAATTAATACCAAAATAAAATACTCTTCTATAGGACTCATGTAACAACATGGACATGGATTCTCATTTAATGGAAAAAGTTACTTCATTCAATCTCCTCATTTTAGCAGGGAACACAATCTTGAAAGTTCTCAAGTAGTTGTCATGAAGTATCTTAATTTTCCAATAATTTATGCACATTCAAACCCTTATAATTCTTGGAGAGATTCATACCTGAGTTTATAATTCAATAATAATGAATCACTTCAATCATTCTCCATTCATGCAATGAGGCCCACTAATTTTGGACAAGGATAAATAGGCTTTCAAACTTAGAATTTTTCCCTTCACTAGATGAGCTTGTTATATCTTCACTTCATATAATAATGGCTCATAAATTTTTTTATTGAAGTTATTATTCCTTATTCAACTCATCATACTAACATCAAACATTATCTCAATTATATGGGTGAAGTAACCTTTCATTTGGACATATAAAATTGGTTTCAAATACCCGAAGACTAGTATTGAATTATATGGTTTCAGTCAATTCAATTGAACCTTCATGCTCATACAATGCATTAAGCATATCTCATAGGACCTTTAATTCACTTTCAAACCTTCACTTGCAAATATTATATGGAGAGAAGCACATTTACCTTTCAAACACAAAGACTTTTTTGCCTTGTTTAGCATTCTCAAGTGGTAGGATAAAAACACACTTGTATCATCAAATTTATCCAAGTAACTAACCTAGATGAATCCATGAAAATAAATAACATATCCCCAATATATTGCACAAAAAATTTGATCTCGGGTTCCTTCACAAATTTAGGCCTGTACACTGAATTCTTCACAAATAGTTATTTTCTTATGGAGTCCACCATGTGTCATAAGCACAAACCACCAGAAAAATGACATCTACTGAGTTCTCTAAACACTAAAATTATTTTCAATGAAAAACAATTCCATTTGGAGTAAAAACCAATAAATTTCCTTAATAACACTTCAAACTAGGGTTTATGAGGGTTTTAGACAGTGATAGAAAAATGGATAGAAATTTCTTGTCCTTCAACCTTTTGAATTCAAAATTTTTGTAAAATATCTATCTCTATATCCTCTTAAAAAATTATTTGATGATTTATCTAAAGAATTATTTTCAATTTAGATCAAATGCTAAGAACTTAGAGCACTATTTTGGCATACCTTCTTTAGACCGGTTTGAACAAAATTTCAATTTCTTGATTAAAACGTGTCATCGTGTCCTTAAATTTGGTCCACACGTTCATGAATACCTCCTACATAATTTATATTAGATAATTTTTCATTATTAACCCTATAAATTCAAATCCCATTTGATTTGGACATTTTAAATCTATTTTTCCCGAGGGACAGATCCACACAAATGACCCTAAATATGCCTCTAAGTGTTTATTTATGACCTATAGCTTCATATGAGGACTCTTTAAAATGTCCCTATACACATTCCATACTTTAATTTTATTGTTATGGCCTGATTTACTTTAGACACCCTTTCTAGGTCCTTGAAATAAGCCAAATTGAGCTAGTTTGCACCATAACTCATTAAATATGAATTTTTATTCACTGTGTAGCCTCTTAAATATTTCCTATAATGTGTTTCATAAATTTACCATGCTTCACCATTAGGCTCAAGCCTTAAATCCTTCTTTCGATGTCACTTTGCTAACTAGGCCTAGGGATTAGGCCTGCTAAACTGAGCTAGTCTCACCAATTCCACCTATGTACCCCTGTATTCATTCTTATGACCTTGTTTCCACCTAATATAGATGCTATAAAATGTATGCCATCATCCTGCTATGCTCTAACATCACCACACTTCCTCTACTAGTCGATCGTTGCTCAAGAATTCAAGTGCTTTGATAGGTATTCTCAAGCCATTGTCCTATCCAAACTTGTCTCACTCATTACAATCTCCCTCTATCTATCTTGCATCCTAATTTTTAATTAATGTTCATTTTTCATTAATGAAAACTCACTATACACATGCCAAAAAGCTGCCACTTTATCATTAATGAAAAACCTCAAAATTCATCTCCCCCTTTTGCATTAATGAAAAAGTGTATGCTCTTAGTTCATGGTATCCTCCTACATCATCTTGTTTGAACTCTATTTTTGTTGGAAAAATCAACAAAAATCATCATTTTAACTATTACTCTTATCTTTTCTTCCTTAATCATGTTTTTTTTTCTTTAACATTCATTGAACTCACTATTTCTCCATCTAAGAAGATTCCTTAATAGAATTTACATATGCCAACAACTTGATATTTGAGTTATTTTATCCACACTACTCATGAATATTCATTTCTCAACTATGAAAATTCAAATCTAGGATTGATTCTTCTATATGCTCGTTGTAGGAATATCTAGAACCGAGCTCCCTAAAGCGACTTTTCACAACATTCCTTACAATATTTTTCATGTTATGAGAGCAACATATATTGCATGAAAAATTTATTTTTTAATCCCCTAGGATTTTACCATCCATATTTTATCAGCATATAATAATTTGGTTCCCAAATTTGATCTCATGTGCTAATCTTGAATCCACATCTCTTCCTCTGCCTGAAGCATATTGTGTTTATGGTCTTCTTTTTGTGGTCTACTAGCTTGCATAGTCATCAAACCTCCCCCTTGGAATAGTCATGCATCCATAAACTATTCATTCTTCACTATGCTTCTCAATATCAAATACATATAATATAAATTCATTCAAATCCCCTTGCTCCAAATACACTAATTTGACATGTAGGTTACATTGTCATGATTTTAACAATAAAAATACTTTGATATTGTACAATTTTTCTTTTCTAGTACTGCAATATTTCTATACATCATCATTATTAACATCTCATGATCTTCCCAATTCTATCTCAACCTCATGATCCTAAATATGATGATATTCTCAAGTATATCTTGTAAAAACCATATAAAGTCTTGTGCTCATGTATACTACCCGGGAAAACAAATTTATGATCTTCACATTTTGATATATTTAACATTATTTTTCATTACCATCCTTGTACATTATGGTTTCTATGGCATCTCGAGGGTGGGTATAATTCCTTGTAGAACACCCTACTGCTCATCCTTGTCGGTTTCTCATTTCTTGAGATATAGAGCATAGCATACCATGTCAGCTAATAATCATACTTGAAAGGATTTCACATCTATTCTACATCATTGGTAAACTACTGAGAATCTTAAATTTTTCCATCACAACCTTCGAGAAGACTTCACTTTTACTCATTTCACCTTCATGAAGCTAGAGCTCAAAATAAATGCTATTGTTCTCTATTTTCACCTCTAAAAGTGATTTTTCATCTCATTATACAACTTCAAGATGCCCCTAAACTTAGCCACATTTATATTTTTATCCTCAATGGTACTTTTAAATGTTTCTATACAAACACTTATTGGTTGTTCAACTCGTGGCATGATTCAATCTTAAAGACAAACACAAGTCTTAATCTAATTGCTCCAAAGCATCCTTTATGCTCATAAGAACATAAACATTGTGAACTCATCGTTTGAAGATTTTATACGTACTCCATGAAAACTAATAATATTTCTTGAAACCCTTTATCCCCGACATATTGTATGGAGAATTTCAAGTTTCAAGTCCTTGATCTTATTTCCTTATAAACTCTTCGCATCTAGCTTCTTAGTATCTTCTATCCCTCATGAGACAACTTTATAGGCATATCTTTGGTTTCAATGACTCATTCATAAATCTTATTAATTTTTGAGGTACCCATTTGGGTTTTTCGTGTCTTAACAAGATTTCATAATTGTTTTCTTTACATTATTTCTTTCAAACTCCCCTGCTCGTAATAAATTGGGGTTCTAATTAGTCCTATAGATCTATATAAATAATGTCATGAAATTCAAAACATTGAGCACTCTTCTTCAGAGGTTACAACTTGAAAATTTTATTTTAGAGTACCTTCTATATGATGGCTTATTAATTCGAGTCTTAATCATATGGATAAACCTTGGAACAAGAAATACTTTCCAAACCATAGTCCAAATCATAGTGAGGGTTTTCACAAAGTGTTGAGATAAGGTATTTTCTCAAATAATTGATTATACCTCTATTAAAATTTTTAAATTCGATATGTAGTTATTACATAATTCTATGACATTTTCTAATTCCACGATGTTTTGTAATAATATAGGAAATATCAAGTAAATCTTACTAGTCTTTATTGTTACAATATGACATAGTTAGGAAATAAAATCCTAATCAAGTTTTCAAACTTATCTCGACTCTTCTTTTCCTCCAAATTTTCCTAAGGAAATTACTAATCCTTTATGAAAGTGAGATTGATATAAGCATACCTTATCATTACATATAATTCACCATGTTTTGAATGGTAAATGGCATTGAGTTTCTCTTCAATCTTAGATTATGGAGCTTGAACACTCATCTCACTTAATTAACCTTGTCATCGTCCTTATCCTTGATTGTAATTTGTATTCCTATTCGTAACATGATGTGTTTTGATATTTGATTTGTTATGTATGCTTTATTGATCAATTTCAACTATCTCATTGATCATATTAAGAGAATTTGCTTCATTTTTCACTAGTGTATTTTTCCTTCATCCTATTATGGATCAATTGACATGTTTGGAATACTTCATCCTTGGATGATACTACATCTTAGCTATATTTAAAGGAATAAGACCAAAATTGACTCAAGTCCAACTTTTATTAACTTATTAACAGACATTACATGATATGAGATGATTATTTCATGAGGCAATGCTTAGTAACACTAGGAATGAATTTGACACATGTACCTTTTTCCTACTTATTAACTTATGATACTAATTTATACACTCCTTCAAGAAAGGAAAGTTACTCAAGAGTTCATCAGACCATGGTAGATGGTGTTGATAACCATGACAAAATTTGTGAACTAATTGAGATCATATTTTACTTGGACATGAGCTCGGGATACGTCACACTCTTCAAAAGACTTACACTCTCTTAAATACCTATCTTACATTGATACAACAAAATTGGATGACTCAGTCATGACTTATTTTGTTAACATTGACTAAGGAAACACATACCTTGTAACATATTGTGCACACTTACTTTAAGTGAATAATCAAGAAGGACTGTCAAGCAGTCTAATTTAGGAATTCAATAGGAGATAACAAGCATTCCTTAAATTTTAAATACCTTTGCAATAGGATGAAGAATTCAATTAGAAACTATAGATGAAAATTCTCTTCCAAGAACATACCTTTCTTCTTACAAGTAGTTAATGCCTTCCAAAATATTAGAGAAGGAACACCATTCTTGTAAGTTTACCTTAAAACAGTAGGTAGTCATCAACGCAACATGATGACTCTATCCTTTCTCTTATCTCCTTGAAATTTATTCAATTTTATTAATTGCACTTCTAGTAATGATAAATTCATATCCTAAATATTTAGCTTCGATTGAGTGTTGATGCAGACATACATGATGGAATTAACTCACTTCCCTTATCTTGAATATGATTGGAGGTTCTTCATGAGTGGCACTTGGATGGATCTCATACTTATCAACACTTTTTATTCCTTTTTGTACTAGAATCTCATATGATTGTTTTTATTGTTTTTCCTCTTTATCCTCTGTCCATACTATTGTCTTGTTATTATTTACTTCCTCAAATATAGGCTTGAATTCCTTCACCTTGTATATGTACTTCATAATATTATTTCTAGTGGATCTCTTAGTCATGTTTTACTTTGATAATTCATTAGGATTGGTTTTCACTATGGACACCATCTTACCTTTCATTTTGAATAAATGAAGCTTACAATATATATAGGAGATTCGGGCTAATGTTTTACAAAATGTCCTTGTTTATGAAAATTTAAACATATGACACCAATTTTTTATTTCTCATCTCTACTATCCTTCCATGGATGATCATTTTTGACAATCATCCTACATTCCTAAAACCTATGTCCAAAATTATGATAGGTGAAACAATACCCATTGAAAAGTCTTACATACCTTGATGTATTAGATTACCTAGTTGAGTTAGGATTTCTTCAATTATTCTCCTTGCCCTTCTTCATATTTTCTTATCTACATGAGCCAACCTTGTCATCTTCATACTTCTTCATAGGCTCTCCTTTGAAGCCTAGTCATGTCTTGTCTCCTGCTACTCTTTGACTATCCAAAATTCCATCCAAAGCTTTAGAGCTCTTTTCCAAATTTTCATACATCTTCAGCATTTTTTTACTTATTTTAGTTAATATTTTAAGGACATAAATTCCTCTTCATGTCTCATGCAAGTGTCTTATTTTTCATTAAGGGATTTTTTCACTTTGTCAACTTGAGACTTCAGTTCTGTATTAAATTTGAGGTACTCTTATTCTTTGAATTTGAGAGAGGTTGAGATCAAATCCATTTGGGCTTCAAGTTATTTGAGTCCATTTTCATGTTCTTCATCTTTAATCTTTTTCCTTTCCTCAATAAGATTGATTTTTTCTTCATATTATTTCACCATTAGCTTCAATTTGTGGTTCTTTCTTCTTTGGTGTTTCAATTCTTCTAAGGCACTTATCAATTCTACTTCAATATTTAATGCATCATCATGTTCACATGAAATTTCATCTTCGTTGAGAAACTTATATCTTGAGATGCTTCCAGGGAAAATGTCTATAGCCATGCTTTTGTTTCAAGAATACCTCCTCCAAGCTGTTAGACTTGATTTAAGAGGACCAAGATCTAATACAAATTGTTGGAAATTCTAGGCACTAAGAGGGGGAGTGAAACAATGATAATTCAAAAGTTTAGAGATAATTAATTTTTTTACTTTGTTATGATAAGATAACAACATCATTCACAAACAATCAAAGGATAACACATAAAGAGACAAGATTTAATGTGGGAAACCCTTAAAGGGAGAAAAACCACTGAAACCAAAGAAATAGCTTGGAAAATTTGTCCTATAAAGGTTACAATGATTTCACTATTGAGAATCCAATCAACTTTAAGCATCAAAACCAATACCTTAATCAAGCTGCCACTTGATATTTACCAAGATTCTACTTGTATGGGAGCTTCAACTCCCAAAACTTTAATAAAGATTCTACTTGATCTTCTGTAATCTGCCACTTACAAGGAATCTTCAAATCCATGTGTGTTAATCATCCACTTAGACTCTACAACATGATTTGATCACTTTCCTTTAGTCATCTCTCACAACAAATTGTGATCACTGATTCGTATCTTTCCATGACCATTTTCCTACTTTACTCAACTTTATTCATCTCTTTTCATATCATGGACACACTCACTTTTATTATCTCTTACTTCACACCTTTTCTCATCTCATACATCTCTTATATGCACCTAATTACATATATTTTCTCACACTTTCCAATTAATTCTTGATAAACCATCTTCTTTCCCCGAACACATAGTAACACACATCAA